>OX461812.1:18412265-19012265 GCA_949802685.1 Dicyrtomina minuta | reverse complement strand
AGGCGACTTAAAACGCAAACTGCATATGAGGAATTGCTTTAAAGCAAAAGCTATTAAACAGAAAAACAAAACTGTCTGAAAGGAGTATGCTGCCCTGCGTAATGAAATCAACATTGCAATGCGTCGTTCTAAATCTGAATATTACAAAACAAAGTTCATGGAACTTCTAACCTCTGATAATGTTTAGAAGGTTCATGACAGATTGTGTGAAAAAACCAATACCATTACTAAGTTAACAGTAAATAGCCAGAACATAAATTTTCCAGAAGGCATAGCAAAGAAACTTGCTGACAGTTTTGTTATTCCGTCTAATTCTAGCAATAGATTAGATGAGTTTTATGATAGTGTAATTTTAGAAGACCAGCCTTTTTTTACAAGCGATGATGTGATAACAGCTTTTAAAAGGGTTAAAAGGAAATATTCTAATCCAGATGAATTATCATATCTTGTCTTGAGTACTTGTTATGATGTCCTTGCAATTCCTATAGTCCTTATGTTTACTATTATTTTATATATGTGATCCGGCTCTGTGGCCGAGGGGAGATTTTCTCTATCCTCGATAAACCTGGCGTTTCTTTTTGATCTGCTGAGCGAATCCTTAGCCGGTAGCGTATTTGCGTCTCGTTGCATAGGAGTTAGTGTATTGAAAATGCTTGGTGAAAGAGGTGTGTGAGAACTGTTTGTGCGCAACTAAGAGGAAGTAGTGCACGTTTCCGTTCATTCGTGTGTAGAGACGAAGACGGCGTGCTAATTGTGCCTCGCAGGCTAATAGCTATTGCTTCGTGCAGTAGCATAGTTGCAATACCATTCAGCAGACCATACATTGCGCCCTTCATTCCATAGAATCTGATATTACTTTCAAACTGCGTCGATATACGAGATGCAATACGTGTGGCACTCGTCTGCACTTTGGCTTGGTCTCGAAGTACATTCAAGTGCAAATACCTAGCACTGTAGCCCTCCGAAACGGCAGAATTTTATTGCTCCTGAAGAGGAGAATAATCTACCTAGACTGCAATGGAAGTCAGCCGTGTTATAGCCACAATCCAATTATAATACATATTTAGTTCTTAAGATACCAGCTGTGCATTGTGACTGACTTCCTTCGGGAACGCTCTATAAGGTGGTGTTCAGACTTCGTGTCGCTCATACCGAGGGAAAATGTTTGTTTACATTCACATGCTGGTACAGTAAATGCACTGGAAAATAGGTATATACCTGAAAATCCGATAAGTTTTACATAATTATAATAATAAATGTGTATGTATTCCTCAAAATTTAAGTCAGCCATAGTTACACCAATGTACAAAGGCAAAGGTTCACGGAAAAGTGCACTGTCGTATAGACCTATTTTTAACCTGCCATTGCTTGACAAATTACTTAAGCAGTTGCTATACACACGACTTCTTAATTCTATTAAATTGTATGATCAACAACATTGCTTTTGTAAAGGTTTAAGTGAACTTTATTACAATGTCAGGTTCATTTAATACAATTGTACTGCTTTTCAATGAAGGTAGGTAAAGGTAAAGGTAGGTCCTGTCAAACAGCTACATTTACATTTGTACGGGATGTCTACAATTCAATTAATGAAGTAACTGGCACAGTATTAGCTGTATTAATTGACATTTCTTAAGCCTTTGATACAGTTAAACACCTTAAACTTATGCTTTAGCTCAGGAACGTATATAAAATAGATCCGTACCTATTAAAGTTACTTGCTGATATGTTGCGTAATGGACATTTTAAGATTAAAGTAGGCACTTATGTATTTGATCCTTTTGATTCAACGACTGGGGTTCCACAAAGGTTAGTGTCAGCTCCAATATTGTTCATTATATACATTGACAACTTGTCAGAGGCTATATCTGAGGGGGTTTGCTATATACTGTACGCGGACGACATAGTCTTGTATTATTATTATTATAATTTTAATATCATGATGAACACTATGCAAGAATGTTTAAATAATCTAAGTATTTGGTTTAGTGATAATGACCTCAAAATAAATGTATGTAAAACCAAGTACATGGTATTTCAAAAACCTAATGATACAAAATTACCAAATAATAATGATATCTATTTAAAATATGATAACTATGATATTGAAAGAGTGCATACCTGCCGCTATCTTGGTGCCAATAGAGATGACACAATTAGTTTAACGAACACTATATATATTAACACTATATATACCGTGGGCACGAAGTAGATGCTGAGCTTTTCACGATTGTTACATTTATTCAATGTGCGGGTCCTTATTGTCGTGACAGTCGGGAATGATCTACGAAGTATTGCTATTTTATAACCAGCGGAAGCTTTTACTAACTTGACATTCCGCAAATTATTTAGAAAACAATATCGACTGTAGATATGTGAGCGACGTCATTAATTGATTATCACAAAGTGAGAAAAGTCATTTGAATAACGTCTTTGACAGACCATCCTAATAAACGAATGACAATTTAGTTACTTAACTTGAAAGTGGGGGTCCCTAAAATGAAATAATTTGTATGACGTAATTTATAGGCCATCCCTGCAAGCTTACTAGGAAAAGCCTATGTTAAGGATATATGTCAACCTAATTTTTGAACTAATGACAGTGGCGATCCCTAAAATAGTTAAATTTGCATAACGTTATTCATGGACGATCTCTGCATGCATACTAGTAAAATCCTATGTTAAAGATACATGTCAACCTAATTTTTGAACTTATGACAGTATCAATCTCTAAAATAGTTAAATTTGCATAACGTCATTCATGGACGATTCCTGCATGCATACTAGTATAATCCTTTGTTAATGATACATGTCAACCTTATTTTTGAACTAATGACAGTGGGGGTCCCTAAAATAGTTAAATTTGCATAACGTCATTCATAGACGATCCCTGCATGCATACTAGAAAAATGATATGTTAAGGATACATGTCAACCTAATATCTCAAATAATGACGGTGGGGATCCCTAAAATGGTAAAATTTGAATGACGTCATTTACGGACGAACATTGCATGCATACTAGTAAAATCCTATGTTGAGGATATGTCAACCGAATTTCTGAACTAATGACAGTGAGGGTCTCAAAAATAGTAAATGTTGTATGACGTAATTTACGGGCGATCCCTGCAACCATGCTAGTAAAATCCTATGTTGAAGATATATGTCAACCTAATTTCTGAACTTATGACAGTGAGGGTCTCTAATATAGTGAAATTTGTTTGACGTAATTTATGAGCGATCCCTGCATGCATATTAGTAAAAATCGATGTTACTGTAACTTGCATTAAAGAGGAAGACTGCGTAGGTTAGAAAATGTACCAAATTTTACATCAGTTTTAAACGCTTCCTGACATTGGGCTTTCTATGGTATGTATATCGAAAGTTTTCTATCGTAGAAATATCTACTGAATTTTTGGTGTATGAAACATGCAGCACATGTACCTACCTACTTATGTTCAGTGTCGAGTATTAAAATGAATATGAATTCGTGCCAGGCCAGACACACGTTTTTTTATTCATTTTAATGCTTAAAAGTTGGTCATTTATATCGTTAATTGTGAAAAATTGGTAAATTCGTTTAATTTCAAAAACAATAGGGTTCTATTCCATCGCAATAACTATCAGTTAGAATTTATTTTAAAAACTTAAGTTGAAAACTGTGACCTGTGGAGCACGAAAAAAAAGACACATCGACAAACGGACAGACAGACGGACATAGCCATTCCTATAGATGTTTCAGCAAGCTCAGCATCTAAAAACTAGGTTTGTGGAGCGATTTATGGATTTTATAACTTTTGTGATAATTATGAATGCATATTATGTACTTTCGATTTTGGACTACTGCTCCATTGTGTGGGGTGTTCAGTATAGGACTAATTGACAATTCATTCAAAATAAAATTAATGGAATGATTGTTACTGTTAGCAACCCACCTATTGTATTATCATGGAAAAAAGTTATAACAGAATCAATTTTACTCTAACTTACTTATACACTGTCTGTAATTGAGCGGATTAACTATTCATTTCTTGTACTTGTGTGTAAGCTGGTGAAGTATGGATCGGATATCATGAGTCTTAATAGTATTTTTAAATTTAAACAATCAACTAGGGTTAATAAATCAAGTTGTAGTGAGCCTCTTGAATATATTAAATTTAGAACTCAATGCTGCAGAAAATCACCTGTTTTTTGCTGCTTAAGAATGTTGCATTTCTTTTCGTTAGACTTGACTCTGCTGATTCGAGTTCCATTCGTTCCACCAAGCTTCGTGATTCGTGCAGAAATCGCGACCTTGAAAGACCCTGTTCCTGTTTCCCGAATCCCTCGTATTATTTAAGTTGCAATACCTTGCAAAATGACAATTTCCACCGCATATGAAGCACTTAACTTCATTCTTGTCAATCTATGTCCCGTTACCGTTGGTTTTCGGCCTTGAATTTCGTTTATTTCCTACGCCTCTTTCTTGGCCTTGTCCTCCTTCACATGCTTGTAACCGTCTTCTTTGTCCCGAGTTTACCTTAGTACCGTTGTTATACTCGTTGCGTAGGAATTTTTTTGTCTTGTTTTTGCGATTGTATGACAGGTTGAAATTATTTCCTTCTTATGCGAATGAAGCGACTTATTCTTTTAATTCTCCTATTTAGGTGTCACCACCGAGATGCTTATGTAAATTTGAGCTGACTTAGCTGTGAATTTTTATTCCGCCAGGATGTTTGTAAACGTGTCAAGGTCATCATCTATCTTCCTGTTATAGGAGAGTTTCATTCTCAAGGCTTCCGAAAGTCCATCCTCGATCCCTTTTATATAATTGAATGCCCTCGGCTCTGTTATGGCGGCTTTAACTAACCTACATTTATCTGTTGTATAATTAATAACAGGTTCATGTGGCATCTGCACCCTTTTCTAAGATTTCGTAGTTTAGTCTGTCTACTTAATTTAAATTTTCTCGTGACAACGGTCACTAGATTTTTAATCTGCTTTACTGCCTTTGCGTCACAATACTAATCATGAGCACTCTTATTCAGCATTGATCTGAATATGGCTAACAGTTTATCTTCAGACGTCATACCCCGCAGTGCTATGTCTTCTTTAAACCCTACATACTGCAATTCTGGATCGTCCTTTCCTGGTCTGAAATTTGATCTTCTCGTCCCCACTCATAAATTATTTGGGTTTAAAAACATTGCTTCAATACCTAATTCACTAGTACAATTTATACCAGCTACTAAGGCTCTTATAAAGCAAAAGTGGTGCTACTCTTTTTTGTCAGATACACATCCTAAAACGTTCCTATTCTCCTTTTCTTTGACTACTGCTGCTTTCCTAGCTGCTTTATCCTTTTTGATTTTCTGTAGTCTAGCTACCTCCCTTAGACCTTTGTCAACCGCTTTTTGTCTTTTACTAAACACCCTCTAATATTCGTCATGTGTTGGGTTATTGGTGGGATTGGTCGTTGACTGTTATTTTATTCTGTAGATTCTGTTTCTGGACGATCATTTACTCCCGCCTCTTCTACTTTTAAGCTACTGGGGTTCTCGGTAATCTTAAGTAATCGTTTTTGTGTTAAATGATTGTTTGCCTCCCCGTCTTTTTTGCCTGCTGCGCTGACTAGTGTATTGCCTACTGCTAGAAAATTAAATGATTTCCTAATACTCTGTATTCTTCTTGATTCAATCCGTGACTCAGGTGTGACTACGTATGATACTTCTACGCCCGAATCTTGGGTGACTTCTGTTTGCTCACTTTTTGAGGCGGCCGGTTTTCCCAGTAAATAAGTGCTAACTACATTATTGTCTATTCTACCCCAGAATTCCTTAAGCTGTGCTCTTGTAATACGCAAATTAATATTGGACATGTGCTAACTTACTATGTACCAAGTAATAAAATTTCTGTAGTTGCAAACTGTGTCGTTCTACTTTACTATGTACTTCCAGTTGAGTATGAACGTTACACTTTATAGCCCTGACTGTAGCTCCCGTTTTTCTGCGTCCTAAAAATAATAGCTTCTGTTTTTTTATTACACGTAGTGGCTCCCGTTTTTTCACTTATGTCCTGTGTAGCTCCCGTTCTTCTACTGATAATAATAATAATAGCTCCAGCTAGAGGAGATATGAAAATAATAACAGTGCAAAAACTAAAGACAGAGCTTCCGCTGGACCGTGATTTCGTTTCAAGTTTAAAACCAGTAGTGAGTAACCGTCACTAAGTGGACTTGTATTTATTACATTTTAGCTGCCAATATTATTTAATCAAATTACATACAAACCGTATTTCTACGTCGTACCTGTAACCTCTAGTGGTTCCAGGATCTACCTGTAACTATGAGGAAAAGTCCTCTAATAATTATTTAACCTAAGATTGTGTAAATTACATATTTTAATTCTGTGCTCCGGTCACCTTTACTTTTTACCTTCAAAGTCGTTCGTGTGTTGACTTTGATTATAAGTGCATTCCCAGTGCATGTGATCCATACGGAAACGTGAATGTAATATCTTTATGTAACATCAAAAAGTGCCTGTAATATATTTATCGCACACAAAAAATTTATCGTTCGTCCCAAACGATGGTTACGGGAAATGATGGAAGTTGTGTAGTGTGCACCATAGGTTGGTCGTGAATATGGAAAATTGGCAAGTGTGAAGCACAGATAGAAGGGACTATTGAAAGGTAAGAATAAAAACTGAAGTCAAAATATATATATGTGTTGGCGGATTGGATGGTAGAGTGTGGTGAATAAAAATCTGCTATTATTATTGCCTGAATTTTAAACGATACTCCGGGTCAGTATAAGGTTTGGAAAAGGTTTGGGGAAGATAGTAAGTGGTGGAATCAGTCCATACGCTTCCCGTTAACCTTCTTCATCCTTGACTCGGGTATTAAGACACATAGTCAGAAATTTGACTATGTGTAAATTTGCAAGGTCTGTGTACGGGTCACGTTGGTTTTATTAGCGAGGGGTTGGATTTCGCAAAAATCCAAAATTATACTTAGAGAATACTATGGGAATTGTGGGAAAAATATTGAAATTTTTGCTGTTTGGGTTGTTACCGTGACCGTGATGGTGCAGACATTGCAAAAAGGTAGTGTAGGAATTAGTACAATAGAGGACAGTGAAGGTATGGTGGTGTAGTGTACGGAGATACACAAACAAAATATAACATACATGAGAAAAAGAGTTGATAATTAATTCCTCGAGTGTGTATGTGTGATAAAGTCGCTAAAATTTTTGTTCGTTTTTTTTCTTTTGCGTTGATTATAGATTGGTAGGGTCATGATGGTACTGGTGTTGTGGTGGTTGCTGTAGATATCACTGAGGTGAGGGATAGTAAGCCAAAACACAAAATGAACGTAATTAAAAAAAATTAAAAAAAAAAATTATGTTTGTAGTAATTACCATAATACATGCAATTCATTTAACAAAATTCTATTATTATGGAATATTTTTCCAGGTATTCACTTGGCGATACAAACTTTTTGAAAGTAAAATACACATTTTAAGTATTATGTTTCCTTCACCGTAAGTTAAATAGTATACAATAGTATGATTTTGAATTTTGAGAAATATGTATGAATAATATTTATTGTTTACCGATGTAAAGTGACGGATCATGAGTGTGATACCGTGACTTGACAGGGGTAGTACCATGGTTCCGTGTGGAGTGGACTATTGAGGGGTGTTATATTTTCATAGATGTGATTTGAGTTATGAAGTCCGTATGATTATGATTGAGTTCCGTCAGTCTGTTTTGTCGGAAGAGCTTGGGTATTTGGACGGTTTATATATTTGGTTAATGCTGAATTGCAATCCTTCTAAATTTCAAAATACCGGTTCATGATGTAGTGTGCAGTAATCAAGAGCGTGCAGCCTGAACTAGATGTATAGGATTTGAGCGGATTCTAGTTCACAGAACCAATGGGACCTTATGGAGTCGCGTGAGTGACATGTGTTTCAATGGCCTAAAAGCGAGCGGCAGACTCTGTCCTGGACCGAACTGTGAATCCGCAATGTTGAATCCTATCGCGAGCCTGTTGTGAGTTGTTGATTACTGGTACATATATATCACCCGTTAGTTTGGAATTCCGAACTCTTGTAATTTATGTATGAGAAAACTAAAATATGTAGATTTGTTCCAAGTATATAAACAAAGCTTTTTCTTGTGTAAGATGTGTTGGTGTGTTGGTGTTGTGATCTTCCCAGAGGTTGTCGGTAGATGTCTGTTTGTGTGTCTGTGCGCAACGACTATTACCCGGTGAAATAAGTATGGGTAATGTTTTGAATAAAGCATCTAGGACAATTTCGTACTGGTCGGTATCTGTAATGAATACAGGATCGGCGTAGCTTTCCGTCTTCGAGATGGTTTGTAATCAGTCGATCGCTGTTTTCCGGTATAAGATCATGAATGGATATTAACTTTTGCTGTAGAGAGGGATGATTCCAAGAAATAAGATTTGCTTTGTGCTTTGGTGGATAAATGCCAAAAATGTGGAGTAACCATAGTGGTACATGGTCTGGTTTCTGAATTTCTTGGGAATCAGCATAGAAGTATGTGCGGTTTATTCCGTTTGTGAGTACGGAGGGGTGTCCCTCGAGTTCATCTATAGCAAATGTACTAGTTTTGTATCCAGGAATGATTCGATGGAATGATACACACGGAATGTTAGTGTTTGTTTCGAGTGTCTTTACAATGAGTCCACGGCCTTCCATGCTGGTAAAGTTACCTCTCAGGGGTATTTCGTTGTTGATATTGTTGGAGAAGGCGGGTTAGTATAGTAGCGTAACAGCGGGAGCAATTGTCTGCTTTTTGGTGTAGGTAGTGTGGACAGATTAGAGAATTGTTTCGAAATGGTAATAAAATTTGATTTTTTGGTAGAACGTCAAAAATGGAAATGATTTGATTTGCAATGTGAGGATGGTACCACTGTACTGGGCGATGGTGTGGAAGTGCCGGAGCGTTGTGGATTGTGCGAGTGAGCCAGTCCGGAATGTACGGAGGTTTTCGTTTATCGTTTGCACTGGCGTAGATCGTGACGTTGGAAAGACGGATAATATTTAGGGAAATTTTGTTTAAGTGTTTGTAAAAGAAATACTTTTCGGAATTGTGAATATCTTGATAAGTGACTTCAACTTGGTCTTCAATATGATTATATAACACAGCGTAAATGTAGGTGTGAGAATGTTGTATTATTTGGGACTCCATATGTTTGTGGTCTTATTTTAATTGAAACTGGATCTCCGCCGGGAGGAGTGAGTAACGATCACTATTTTCGGCTAATGCAAATTGTCTACGACGATATGGTCGTTTTGATGTTGTTGATGTGGCCGTTGAGGTTGTAGCTTTTGTTGAGGTGGTAGGAGTGACCGTTGTAGTGGGTAAGGGTGAAGTGGTGGTACTGTAGGTTGATGTGCTGGCGGGTAGTATCTTATTTGTGGTGTCGTAAAATAAGAACTCGGATATGGGACTCTGAGTTGTTTTATTATTATTTGTGAATATTCGAATTTCCGAAGGTTGAAGTTTATCGTAATTAATTTTCGTCTTAATTGCTGGGGGTGTGTACGTCACTGGATTTAAGTAGACGATGGAGTCTCCAATGTGATATATGTATTTTTGATAATGTTCATATTTTGTTAATAAAAATGCGTTTTGGTATAGAAGTTCTTTCACTATCCGTTCACAGTATGCAAGCAGGGGGATGTGTGTATAAGTTGAATATTTTTTAAAGAACGTACTTAACGGGTCCGCGGATTTTCCTGTTGAAATCGTAAAATTGTCTCTGACCTGTTCGCATTGTTTTCAGAGAGAATTATTTGAGGCAACCACATGTGGATGTGGAAATACGAAGTTAAAGGGGATTAAGATTCCATCGCAGTCTCCTCCTTGTCGTATGGCTTGTAATTCCTCTGAATTTTTCGTTGGTTTCAGGGATTTAATATAGGTAGGAGATGTTGAAGATTAGGTAGCGGGTAGCAATCCTTGGGTGGAGAATGTGCCCTGGGGGGCAATCGGGTGGGGTGGTGTGATTTTGGTCACTTCCTTGATTGCTTCTCCGGGTGCTTCTTGCCATACGCCGGAATGCTGTGAGGGATTTCGGTGATTTAGGGGTAGTTCTACAGGTTAATCGGTATCGCGCTGTGTTTCTCTAGATTCTAAGGACAGAGACGATTCTTGGGAGGAAGAGGATTCCTGGGATTCGGAGGATGCTTTAATTAGGGATTCGGCTGATGACGATTCGTGGGAACCTGATGGTACGGATGCTTGGTGTTGCGCCTCAGTAGTAGCGAGTTGTAACTGTTTAGTTGTTATTGATAGTAAATGTAGATAGGCGTCTGTGTCGTTGTTTGGAAATATGAATTTCCAAATTTTCTTTTGCTTTGGGAGTATGTTGGTTGGATCTTGAGTTAATTTCTTGGCTATGTCACTGCAAATAGACAAGACGCGGTGATATTTATGATTTGGATATTGATCAAAAAAAGTTCTGAATGGTTTTACATCCGTGTCGTAGTTTTGTTCATAGAAAGATTCACAAGTGCACCAAAGTATGAGGTCTATTTTAATAAAGTTTGTTAATTTTATTTGATTTCTGGGCTTTACAAACTGCTTAATGGCCTTGCATTTAAGAGGGCCATTGAGTAAATAGGGTATATCCAGTCTTGAATGAAGCTGGTCAATTTCTGTTCAGTTTAATGCCATAGGTATAGGGATTTTATTTCCGTCCATGGGTGTCCATTTAAAAGTATAATATGTAAGTAGAGTGGTCGGAAACATGAGTGCCAGTAGGATTTGTATAGTGTTGGGAAGGTTCATGGTTGAGAGGGATAAAGAGGGGAATTTTCAGGTGAAGGGTAATGGGGAAGTAAACGTAAGGATTTATCTCCCAGATTGTTGTGTTTTTCTGTCAGCTCGATGTGGTTGTCGACCAATCCGTTGTATTTGCTTTTAAGGCGTAGATGCCGTCTAGTCAGACAGAAAAAGTATAATATCAGGCTTATAAAGATGATTAAATTTAAAGCGAATGTAATAGCCGTTATAATGTGAAGTGCATAGTCGCATTGTGCATACTGCACAGCACGTGCGACAGGTAAGTAGGTTAGTGGTACTGCTGGGAATAGGTTTTTTGCGAGTAGTACCAGGACAGCTGCTGTTAGTAGGACGTTCCATAATATAAGGAAGAAGGAATTTCCCTGTTGTGCCAGTCGAATTCCTATGGGTAGTTGCCGAAGCTTCATATTGTGAAGGACGGTGAGGTTGAAGTGGGGGATAGAGCGTACCCAGTTGTTATTATGTAGTAAGGCTGTAAGGTTCTTTTCTTCATCTTGGTATGTATTAGGATTTCGTGCGGACAAAGTCACATTGACATTTGTCCATGGTGCCAATATATGTATAATTTAAGTTATGTGCTGTGGTGCTGATGTGAAGCAAGGCATTGGAGGATGGATTTTTGCTTGAGTGCCGAAATACAAGGTACATAGACAGGGGATGCTAACTTGTATTGCGCCTACGTCAACCTGTTAGATGTATGTTTTTGTATTATTGCCTTCGCATCTAATGTATGTATCTTGTGGAAATTTTTTATTTGGGGAAAACATGCATTCTGCAAAGGATTGGCGGTAGTACTCCGCGGCGTCATCTGGATGGATTGCCAATCTTAATCCGTTAGATATAATTTCGGGTCGCAATTCCTCTAATTTTGTTTTAAGTGTTGTGTATGGAACTAAGGTAAGGGGAATCCTTTTATTTGAGCATTGGGAATGTATGTCATTCATGTGGTTAATTTCGACTTGCCATGCCTGTAATATTTCTGCATTCAGAAGGCTGAAGGCTAGGGAACGGGTTTCCTCTGCCAGGTCTTCATTTTCCTGTGTATTATTTATTTGTATTTGTATGGCTGCATTTAAAGTGGCTTGTACGTGCTGAATTTTCCTATCTAGCTGCTGGGATAAATGTATAGATTCGTTGGTAATGTCCAAAATGTTATGATGATCCTCAATAATATTTTCTTTGAGTTGATCGATATAATCCATCATTTGTGTATTTGAGGTTTCTAAAGCTGTGATTTGATTGTCGGTGGCAAAGCCACAGCAGAAGTGGTTAGCTTCAGCCATCAACGTAAGGGGGTTGAAGAACCGCTTGAGCCGTTGTTTTCGGATGGCATTTGGTTGTGGGGGTATTCTTTGATAAAATAATTCGGCCGTTAGTATGTGCAATTTGGATTTTCTCGTCAGTTGGATAGCATTTACTGCGTCTATGTATAAGCAAATGTCGTTATATGAAGTGTTGGTGCAGGTGGTAAAAGTTACTGGTTCCTGAAATGGAAATTCGTAGGTCATGATAAGTGGAACTGAGGAAGTGTAGGCAATACTGCTGGGCATTCTCTTCAGGATTGCTCCAGTAGAAATGGTTATGGGTAACGCTGTAGTGGCCGTCGTGATGGCAAGAAGAATACTAATGTAGAGAGTCATGATTCTGTAATGTAAATAAGATTGCCAGAAGTTAGAGTAGTATGTTATTGTTATTGTAGCTTTGTTGTTTATTAATGCGGTGTTTATGGTGTATAACGTTGAGGGGTTTTGCTCTGCATGGTAGACCTACGTAGTGGTTCCGTGTTTACTTCCATTAGGGGAGGTGGGGGTATTTCCGTATCCTTAGTTTTATCTGCTGTTGATGGGGTAGATGGAGTGGGGATTGTTGTTTGTTCGTGGTTTTCGCGTGGTACATATGGTTTCATCCGGTTAACATGTACTCGTTGTTGTTTGTTATGGTGTTGTAGGGGTTGGAATGGTTCGACGTGATAATTATTTTCTGAAATTCTTTGGGTGACTTTATATGGTCCATGATATTTATTCATGAATTTAGACGTTTTGCCTGGGATGAGAGTAAAAAATGAATAAGAACCAAATCGTCTTTTTCGTAGATAACCTGTATGTGGTTAGTGTCGTATCGTTGTTTCTGGGCGTCCTGTTTATCATGAAGGTGCATAAGGGCCTGCTGGCGGGCTTGTTGTAGATTTTCCATGTAAATTTTTACATGATGGTTTATATTTGGATCAACTGCAAATAATTCGAGAGGATGTCGTGCATTTCGGCCGAACATCAGAAATGCCGGGGTGTACCGTAGTGTGGAGTGTAAACTGGTGTTATAAGCAAATACGGCGGACTGAAGAAATAAATCCCATTGGGATGGATTATCGTGAGCGTAGTTTGTAATGATTTTTTGGATGATTCCTATACTTTTTTCCACCAATGCGTTGCCAATGGAATGAAACGGAGAAGAAAACACCTTCAGAATTCCCGAAAATTTGGTAATCTCTTGAAAAAATTCCGCCGTAAAGTTGGTTCCATTATCTGTGAGTAATTTTTCTGGTATGCCATATACCAGAAATATTTTGTTGATGACGAAGGTGGCGCAGGTTAGCGCTGTAATATCTTTCAAGGGTTCTGCAATGATGTAGCGGGTGAGATACTCGGTGGCGACAATAACATATTTATTTCGTCGCGAAGTTGCGGGTAATATTGGGCCTAATATGTCGAGACTAATGTACTGCATAATGCGGTTAACTCTAAGAGGGGTAAGTAGTCCTGGTTTCGTCGTGTTTCGGGGTAGTCGAAGTTGGCATTGGTGGCATGATCGGACGTATTGACATACGTCTTTTCTCATTCTTTTCCAATGGAAATTTGAGAGTAGGCGATATGTTTTTTCTTGACCAACATGACCAGCAATTGGGAGGTCATGGACTTGGTGGAGGATGGGATTCTTCATGGAATTTGGGACCATTATTTTTCTTACACCTTTTTGGTTTGTTACTAATAATCCTTGATATATTTCGTACCTAGTATTCGGTTTGTGTTCTTTTGAGAAAAGGTGAGAATACTGCTTTTTCTGTTCGCTCTTGAAGTTGTCGATATCCAACTCAAGAGTGCATAGTGGTAGGTAGTATTCATCACTGGAGTTTTCATCAAATATTTTGGGTGTTTTCCAATCATAGGGAAGTCGGGACATGCAGTCCGCCAGGACATGTTTTTCGCCTTTGACGTGGAGAATGGTAAAATTTCTGTCCTGTAAGGCTAGGCTCCAGCGCATTAAGCGTTGGTTAGTGGTGTGTTTTAGTGTTTTGAGGAAGCAGATGGCATGATTGTCTACATATAGGTAGAAGTGGGAATTAAAAATGTAATGATTAAATTTAGTTATTGCCTTAATGACGGCTAACATCTCCTTCTCACAAGTCGTATAAAATTTTTCAGCTGCTACTAGTGTGCGGCTTGCGTATGCTAGTATGCGCTTCCGATTATGCTGGACTTGACACAGGACTGCTCCGACGGCGTAGTCACATGCGTCTGTTTCTATCGAGACTTCTATATCTGGGTCGAAAAATGCGAGTACGGGTGGTTCCATTAATTTCTGTTTTAGGGTCTCAAATGCTTGTTGCTGACTTTCGGTCGATATGAATTCTGAATCGTGATGAAGGAGCTTAGTGAGAGGAAGGGCAATATGGGAGTAGTTCTGTACGTAGATTCTATAGAACCCGGTAAGTCCGAGAAAAGAGCAGAGTTGTTTGATTGTGCGGGGTTGGGGTATTGCCTTTATTGCGATTAGTTTGTCTGGGTTGCAGCTTATTGGCTGATAATATGGCCTAGTATTTGAACTTCAAAGTATCCGAATTCGCACTTGCTAGGTTTGAGTGTGACATTCTCTCTTCGTAATGCATCGAATATGCGCTTGAGTCTTTCCGTGTGCTGTTCAAACGTTTGTCCTGCGACATAAAGGTCGTCTAAAAAGTTTTTCATGGCCTGGATCGCTAGTTTGTTCTTAAATGCTTTTCGTATAAGCTCGGAGAAGAACATTGGAGCTGATGCAACCCCAAAGGGGAGGCATTTATATTCCATGTGTCTACTATGGGTGACAAAGGCCGTTTTTTCTACACTTTTTTCGTTCATTTGAATAATGTGATAGTCTGAGAGCATGTCAAGGGTAGTAAAGTATTTCATATTCATAAAACTTTCTAATATTTCCTGCATACGGGGTAGAATGGATACTGTTGGCTTTGTGAGGGCATTAAGACGTCTATAATCAATTGCCAGACGATACCCGGTTCCGTTCTTTTTTTTAACAAGTAGGCAAGGTGAGGCCCATGCGGAATCTGACGGTCGGATAATACCTGCGGCTTCGAGGTCTTCTACTTCTTTGTCGATGAGTTGTTGTTCTTTTTTGCCTTTGGGATAAGAGTTCAGGAAAACTGGAGCATGGTCGCCCGTGTCGATATCGAATTCGACGATCTTTGTTTTTCCTAACTCTAGCATGTCGAAGGCGAAGACGTCTCTGTATTGTTTGATTAGGTCTTCGAGGATTTTCTTTTCTTGGGGGGTTAGCTGAGGGTTTTTTTTGATTTGGTTAAATTCTTCCAGGGTAAATGTAGTGGGTCGGTTTTTTTGTTTAGGAAGATTTGCAATACTAATATTCGTGACCTGCATATCTTCAATTTTTGATGATTGAATCGTGAACATGGGATTTTGGTGTATGGATTGACATAACATATTTCTGGCATTGGCTACGTGGAGATAGAAGGGAAATTGGAAGGATGTTTGTCGAATTATGGTACGAGCCTGGTTATGTCCCGTTTGGAATTCCTCAAAGTTAATAAATCCCGTTTTGTAATTTATGTTTACTGCTTTATTTACTAGGAAATTATTTCCCAAAATCAAATCGCAATTATTTACGAATTCCGTAATGATTGCTGTGATTGTAGTAGGTAAGTCATCTTCAAAGGAGATAGGTAGGGTAGTTATGCCTGTGGTGTTCAATGTTTCACCTTTGACGGATTTTATTTTTAGTTGGTCAGGGATGGGTTTTATCTTAATCGGTTGTTCTAATTTTTGTAAAGTCTTCAATTTCACCAAGGAGCAGGTCGCCCCTGAGTCAATCATTGCGATGAATTGAACTTGATACGCGTGTACTCTTACATGTACTGTTCCAAAATTTTGAATTTGGGGTGAGGATTGAATTTTGTTAATTGTGAAGTGGGGTTGATAATCCGTAGGTAGGTATGGTTGATTTTGTGAGGGTTGCGGGGCTTCAATTGCATTGACGGAGTACTGTTGGGGTGGGGCAGTATTATTGTAGTATGGGGTTTGTGGACGATTACCGTATTGTGTTGTTGCTGACCGGTTGTCGTAGCGAGGGCTTTGAAGTCTGGACCTGGGAGCTTCTATGTATTGTGTACGCGGGGGATAATTACTGTAATAGCCTTGTCGGTAAGGTGATGGACTACGCTCCCGGTAGTAATTGTTGTATCCTCGGTTATTTGGTGATCTATGTCGCCAATTAGATGGGGAGGGGTCTCTGCGTTGGTTGTAACCGGAGTCTTGAGGATATCATTGGTTGGTCTCACGGTAATTGTTGTCATTTCGTTGGTAATTATTTGAGTAATTCCGATTACCGTAGTTGCCTCTGTTGTTGCTTCCTCTGTTGGTACCTCGATAGTTATTACTTCTATAGTTATTACCTCTATAGTTATTACTTCTATAGTTGCCGGAATACCCTTGATTTCCGTTGTTGCCTCGATAGTTGTTTCCACGGTAATTATTACCTCTTTAATTTCGGCCTCTATAATTATTACCTCTTGTGTTATTTCGATTGTCGTGATAGGGTTGTCGCCTTGGTTGGAAGGAGGTGGTGGCGTTGTCTATTGTATATACCTTTTGCTGCAGTGCTTTGACATGTGTTTTAAGTGCTATGACTTGGGGGGTATCTTCTTCCGGGGTAACGGTAGAAATATGCATTTCTTTAAATCCCATGTTAGTAGCAAGGGAGTCCTGGTTTTGGAAAAAGTCGTAAACCTCTGACGGCTTTGTTGGGCTGGTTGCATGAAGCTGGGCGGCAGCGCTGGGGGATAAGCCTCGAGTAAGAAATTTTACAATCTTTTTAATATCTGTGATTTTTGCTCTTTGTGCTAATTCCAACACCTCGTAATAGTACTCATCGTAGGATTCTTAGGATAATTTTTTTCGTTTATTTAATAAATTTTTGGCTGTTTGTTCATTAAACGGCTTAGCCGTGTACTCCAGGAAGGCTTTTTCAAAAACTGCCCACTCAGTAGTTTTTTGTGTAGCTGCCCAGCGTTTAATAACTGCTTCCAGGTAAAGTGAGATGTCCGCGAGTTTTGTCGCGTCGTCCCATTTTAATTGCGTCGCTAGGGTATTAAACTTCTTTATGAATTCTGCTGGTGCTAATGGGTCTTTGGATTTTCCATCGAACACTAGTGTTCCGGGGAATATATTGAGGGACATGGTATTTACTCAGCTGAAAATAGGTGTTGTGTTTGTTATTGTTGTAACTACAGGGGTTGTGATAGGGCCTGTATTATTTGCTGACGCCGTTTTGATTTTTGGTCTTCCTGTAGATGGAAAGGAGAATATGAGCTTTCCCGTTAATGTGGTAATGTCTGGAGATGGGATCTGTGTTGACGGGCCGGGCTAGGGAGTAGTTGGTGGTGGTAAAATAGAGTTTAATAGTTTTCTAAAGGGATTTTCAGTTGTTTGGGTTCGGATTGCTAGTGGTGGTGTTTGTATGGATTTTAGGGTTGACGTAGATGAGGATGATGGTAATTGCAATAGGGGTGATTTGAGTTTAGAAGTTGGTGGAGGAGTAGGTAGGGGAGTAGTTGAAGATGATGTCGACGTTAGTGATGGTGGGGGTGCGGATGGTTTGGGTGTTGGTTGAACCTGAAATGTGGGTAGGGGAATATGAGAATGAAATGCTATTTCGGGTTCGTGCGATAATTTTGGTGGTGACTGGGTGTGAGATTTTGGGTTATCTTGTTTGGAAGTTTTAGCTTGTTTAAGTTTACGTTTTTCGACGTCAAGTCGGTATTGGAGGCCTCGTTCAGTCAAGGTTCTATCTCGTTTTTTATCCTTAGAGGAATATGGGTCAGAGTGATGCATGGATTTTTATAAGAAATGTGGTGCTCATAAGTATTTATCATTTGGGCGGGTAGTGACTAACTGGTTTATGGGATTATGTGATTATATCTGCTCCTAGGAATTCAATATCTTAAGTAGTTACGAGTCCTAACTCCTGGCCAGTAAGTTAGGCCCTACTCGTTACGGGTAATCGTAAAAAGTTCCACAAAAGTATAAGGATTTATTATTTTATAAAAAGACAATATTTAATATAATCTATACCTTGTGTTGATTCTGTTTTGCAATATCTGCTTTGTATCTTGTTTCGGTCGCTTCAGCGGATTGCTGCTTGTCTATTTACTTTGTGCCTCATGGTTCGTGGTTCCGGTGTTTCCGGAGCCAACTGGTTAGAGCTCCTAAATTTATCCCACAGCCGTGTAGGATAAAAGGTGAGAGATGCGATTTTGAGCTGACGACTCCCAAGTGCTCTCTAGGTACAGGTGAAGTACTGAGCGTCCACTCACCTGGACTTTGGTATTCTGTCTCTCTCTCTCTCTCTTAAATTCCTGAGTTTCCTCAACAATGGCTACGTGGGCGAAAACTGCTCCTCTTTTGCTCGGCCTTCCTCATACACACACACAGTAAACTAGTGCCTCTCGTCTCCGTCTCTCCACACTCTCCTTAGTGTACAATCTCCGTGCTGAATTCTCGTCTCCTCAGATTTTACTCCTGCTAAATAAAATTCCTCCGTAGACTACGGCCTAGAGGAGATATGAAAATAATAACAGCGCAAAAAATAAAAGACAGAGCTTCCGCTGGACCGTGATTTTGTTTCAAGTTTAAAACCAGTAGTGAGTAACTGTCACCAAGTGGACTTGTATTTATTACATTTTAGCTGCCAATATTATTCAATCAAATTACATACAAACCGTATTTCTACGTCGTACCTGTAACCTCTAGTGGTTCCAGGATCTACCTGTAACTATAAGGAAAAGTCCTCTAATAATTATTTAACCTAAGATTGTGTAAATTACATATTTTAATTCTGTGCTCCGGTCACCTTTACTTTTTACCTTCAAAGTCGTTCGTGTGTTGACTTTGATTATAAGTGCATTCCCAGTGCATGTGATCCATACGAAAACGTGAATGTAATATCTTTATGTAACATCAAAAATTGCCTGTAATAGTATAGTTAGAATATCTTCTCAATGTCTAGTGCGTCTGTATTGCTGATATAGGAAGCATCAAAAGTCGTCCTTGTAGGATAAATCTTCCCACACGAACGGGAACTAAGATGTAGAATGACATAGAGTGTTTCCCTGGCTATGATTTGATACATCATAGAAATTGTTTCAAACTGCTTCATTACAGCCTTGTAAAACAACAGCATAGACATGTCTTCTTATTATTACAATTTGCATTAAGCACTATGTAGATCATAATAATAAACCACAAAGACACCGCCCAGGCTGATAAGAACCATTACGAACGTTCTAATATAGCAACGTTTAATTTTGGCTAACGGAAGAACCAGTGATATATAAAAACGCCACTGGATTTGCCCGTACAGGCCTGATATAAATCTTAGTTGAAGGAAGTAAATACCTAGCGAAAATTAAAAAAAATAACCTGCGACACCCAGATAAAGAAAAAATCCGGCGCTTGGCGCCGGATTTGTAGACCGGGGGCCCGAAGTAGATGCTGAGCTTACAGCGAATAATTGCTTTAATAAAGTAGTAGTACTCTATTGTGGTAACGCTGAAACTGCGACAGCGCCTAACTCCACTTTAGCTTCTACTTGAATTTCTAATTTGATAAAGTCGCAACAAATAACTGAGGGATTATTTAAATAATAATACCTAGATAAAGTCATTTATAAACGATCCGTGTATGTATTCTTGTAACACCGCTGCGTTCAAAGTATCTGTTTGCCTAATTTTTGAACAAATGCAGAGCGGAACCCCAAAATAGTGATATTTAGATGACGTCATTTATGGAAGATCCCAGTATGAATACTTGAGGCATTCCATAATATGGGTACCCGTTTTGATCATTTTAAAACTAAAGACAGGCGGAATACTTGAAATAATAATATTTAAACAACGCCATCTATAAACCATTTTCCTATGAATACTAGAAAAATCATATGTTGAGGTCATACGTCCACCTAATTTCTAAACTAATTGCAGTAGAAATCTCTAAAATAGTAAAATTTGAATGACGTCATTTACGGACGATCTCCGTATGCAAGCTTGAAAATTCAATGTTAAGTATATAAGTTAACTTAATTTTAGAACTAAAGGCATGTGAATTTCTAAAACGTTAAAATTTGAATGACGCCCTTTATAGACAAACCCTGCATGCATACTAGTAAAATCTTAAAAAAAAGGATATATGTCAACCTAATTTCTAAACCTATGACAGTGGGGATCCCTTAAAAAGTAAAATTTGTATGACGTCATTTTTGGACGATCCCTGCATGCATACTAGTAAAATCCTATGTTAAGGATATATGTCAACCTAATTTCTGAACTGTTGACAGTAAGGATCCCAAAAATAGTAAAATTTGTATAACGTCATTTATGGACGATCCCTGCATGCGTGCCTGTAAAATCCTATGTTAAGGATATATGTCAATCAAATTTTTATACTTATGACAGTGGGGATTCCTAAAATAGTAAAATTTGAATGACGTCATTTATTGACGATCCCTGCATGTATACTAGTAAAATCCTATGTTAGGATATACGTCGACCTAATATCTAGACTAATACTAGCGTTGATATACACAAAGTGGCACTTTCACTTGGGTAAGAATAAGCAAGAGAAGTTCAAAATTTTATGTCATTCGGCCGCCAATCACGTGAATGTCTCTATAAATAATGTAATTGGTTGTTGGATGCCCATAGATTTTACACCCGGTGTGTTTGAACCAAGGCAAGTGCATGGAGGATTTGGAGCTGGCTTGATATGTACGTGAATGTAACTTAAAGCGAGCTGAGACCTAGTTTTTCTCCTAGAAAAAAATAAAGTGTAAAAAGTTTTGAGAGTTGGTCCATTCCAAAACATATAATGAGTAGATCATAACCAAAAACTATACAGCTCATCTACATTGCATTTTTGAGAGTATAAAATTTATTTTAGCAAAATCGGTTGAGAAATGTGACCTGTGGCGTCGGACAACGGAATGGAGGACAGGCAGAGAAAAAGGGGGATGGAGTGACAAAACCATTTTATTAGATGCTCTATGAGCTAAAGCTCAGTATCTAAAAAAATTGGAATTTACTTCTCATCACCAAAAAAATTGGTACCAGGCCTGACAAATTAATGATCCAAACAGAAAGATACTGTTATATAGTTAGTGATTTCGGACATGAAATAGTGTTAACGATTTGAGGTGTGATAATGAGTCTGAGACCAACGACAGAGTTCAAATCACAATTGGCGAATTTATAAGTTTATTGGTTCACTGAAATAAGTAAATAAAGTACAAGCGCTAATTTGAAGATAAAATAAAAATTGTCTCTGTAAAAGTGAAGTTAGTCCAAATTAAAACTGTTCTCTTGTATGATTGCTTATCAAGAGCTTGATGTGAAATACCTAATTTCAGAATAAGTGAGTGAAATATTCTATCACTAGAATATGAGAAATGACGATTCTATAGCTAGAATTTAAAAGTGTAAATAATTAATGAAATGACAGACAGAAGAAGTGTTTGTCTTTGTTTCAGTTTCAGCTCTTGACTAATTTTATTCTTACAATGTTACTATCGAAGCTTACTAAAATCGTTTGCAAAATAAATCGTTCAACAGGATATTGTCAAATGTAATTATGATTTAGGGGGCTTATTCTACACTTCGCACCGAGGTGTGAAGTGGAACTTTCATAAATTCTTACATTGCATTTCAATTATAATATATGGAATTTCATCTTACATAGATACTTATAATTGAAACTTAAAATATTAACAGAAAAATATTATTCTACTACATGGACATAATATTTTCAAATTTCTATATTTTACCGTGATTTATTATCTAGTCTAATATAGAATAATACAGTTCATTCACTCTCTGTGCACTGCTAAAATAAGCATACGCTGCAGTTAGAGAGAAGAAAAATGAGCTAAACAAGCATGATATATCTACATGCATAACATTTATTATATTTCCTATAAGCTACATGTAACTAATATATTAGAGCAAAAACATGATTATTAGCAAATACCTATATGAAACATTAACTTGTGTTTTAATTTCGAACGACTAATACTGTTTGGTTTAAAACACTGCGTCGTTAATCACATCTGTTAAAAACGTTGTGAGAATTACTATCATCCACGAATATCCGCTTACCGTTTAAATAATTTAGTGACTCATTTTTGGCATCTTAATGCCATTACAAATTGCATACCAACGTCCATACAACTCTGTGCTTTGCACATTACAACAGTAGTACTCATGAGTGTTAACTACAGCCCTTGCCTTGAATACAGTTCACCTCAGATTCAATTTGATTTGATTGAGCTTTATTTTAATGTCAGATTTTACAGTAAAAAGTATTGAGTTCAAAAAATGAAAATAACTTAACTAGAATAAAGTAGAAATAGTAAATAAAAGTAAAACTATACACATTATTAATTTTAAAAGTATTGTTACCAAAAAGAGACATTAGGATAAATTAGCCTAACTACGGAGGATATTCACGGTGTTTAATAATATAGTCATTTAAATTAGACACAAAATCATCACATAATACACCCTCATCACATTTTACAAAATCAGGTATATTGTTTTAAGTTTTACCAGACCGATACAACAAAATATTTTCATATGACTTTGATTTATGTTTACATTGATAGTCTAGCAGGAAAATGTTACAAGATCGAGTAGTTCGGTTTGACTAAATTTTTTCATACCGTTTACTAAAATAAGAAATGATCGAACCGTATTTTAAAATTTTAAATAATATATATACATATTCTTATACATGACTTTCTCCGACACTGATAATATGTTCGCTGCCTCCAATAGTAAGTCCTTCTTTGTTTCCTTGCTCTTACTCATAAATCGTGAAATGGTGTTATTAATTTTATTTAGAATCACCTAGAGATCCTTCATACTCTGCACAGAATAGACATAAGGACAGTAGTCAACAACTGAAAAAACGTAGTCATTCAGCATTATTATAAAAATATTAAAATTTAGGTATTTTTCACGGTTACATAAAATATCTAAGGCAGATGAGACACGATTTTTGACATACAAAAAATAATTTGAAAAAGTTAGGTTACAGTCTAAAATTATACCTAGATATTAAAAAGTTTGAACTCTCTCTATAAAATCACCATAACACATCAGCGTGACAACTTTAGGCACCTTGTGGTCATGTTCCTTATGCAGAACCATAATTTTTTTCTTTTCTACATTTATTTTAAGACCGTTTAAACTCAACCAATTCTGAACACTATTAATGCACTGCTGCATATGCTGAACCATGGTACTAAATTCAGGAGCATTATAATAAAATACTATGTCATCCGCATACAAAATAAAGTCAGCACCTTTTAAAATAGCTTTACCTACCTTGTCAATGTATATGATAAAAATCAAAGGACCTAATATGGATTCCTGCGGAACACCAAGTTGCAGTTGATTTGCATCAGATTCAAACGAATCTATTTCAATTTTAAAACTACAATTTCTAAAATAATCAATAATTAATTTTAATAAGTGCTGATGCACTCTTAAATCATCTCTCAGCTTTATGAATTATTTATTATGTTGTTTTGAGTAAAATGCTTTTTTTAATTCTATAAAGACTGCAAGTACACGTCTAAATTTTTCGTCAATATACCTGCTTAAGTCTTGCGTAAATGCCAAGTTTTTAGTTTGACAAGACCGTTTACTTCTAAAGTCATGCTGTTGGTCACATAATTTAATCTCATTTGATATTAGTAGTTACAGCATTTACTTAAACAATTTGTCTAAAAAAGGAAGCGAAGAGATAGGGCGATACGAGGAATGGGTAAATCGAGAGCCTTTTCCTTTATACAAAGGAGTCACTATTGTGCATTTAAATTTTTCAGGATTTACACCTAATGATAGGAACTGTGAGAATATTTGTGCCAATTGTAACGATAACTCACTTATACAATTCTCTAGCACCTTATATAACAGCTCAAAAGAAATAAACAACAATAATGATGCTGTCAAAGCTTTCCACACAGAACTGATACCTCCGCGATGCAACATTGTGCCACACAGAATACGATCCGCACATCAAGGGTGTAAATCTATTAAAACCACTACGTGCAAATTGTAGAAACAATACACTATGCGGCAACGCAGCAACACCAGGAGGAGTGAGAATCACGTAAGAAACTTCAACAGCAGCACAATGAGAATGAAATAAAATCTAAATTTAAGTTTTTTAATTGCTAGAATAGTTATTGAAGGTAATATTTTGATACAAATTTCCACCTCACCAACTTTATGGACTAATTGCCTATCTCAAGGGTAAGGTTTAGTGATTCACAACAATAATTTACTACAAAAACAAAGGAGAAATAAAAATAAAACTCATCAGGCATAATAATGCACAACCTCTTCGCAATGAAGTCAGAGTGCATCTGTCTCTTTAGCTAGAAGCCTAAATACCACGTCTAAATGAGTGCGGCGAATTTGAAACCCCATATAATTGGTCTTCCTAAGTAAGCTAGTATAATATTAAGTGATCTCATTTGAGTACACTTGGACTTGTCCAAATAGTCTATCTCATAGCTGTAATAGTAAATTGTAACGTAGTGTGTATAGGCTTTGGCCTTTAAGTGCAATACTACTATACATACATACATAGTAATCTTTATCCTGGCAACTTTAATATTGTTAATAGTCTTTAACGCAAAGCTGGTGTTGTGAGGAAAATGTTTGTAGATTCACGTTGCCACATAACGCTAATTACATGAGAACAACCGTAGAAGCTAAGGGGTGACTGTAGAACCGTTAATTGTGATTTAACTGTCTTTGAGTTGGACACAGTGTAAGTTGGTGCAAGTCTCGCCGTTGCAGCAAATGTATCAAAAAGCATAATACAATGTTGCATGAAGAACTCGCAAACAAAGAGGCCAGGATAGTGTCCAACTTGGGTCATGGTCTTTAACAAAATTCATTGGTTCTAAAACTAAATTCAAGGTCATATTAACTTCTCACTAAAAACCGCGTACACACACAAAACACAAACAGTTTATCAGTGGCTTTAACTATTACTGAACATTTTCAAGGTTAGTGTGCGTAGAAAGCGAAACCAAACAGGTCCAGAAAAATCGCTTTTATTGTACTTGTTGTTCAATTGGAGTTGGGTCTTGTTGGTCACTAAAGGTTTAGGTTCTGGATCAGTCGTAATAAAAATAAAAGGTCTCCGTAGGTAATTCTTAGATTTTATCTAGATTCTATGGTGGCAGCAGAGTGATTACATGAAGTACGAATATTTGGTTATCATCGTATACTATCTTGGTTGCTAGATTAATATCATTCTTAGTTGGTTGCAGATTGTATTGACCAGATATCTTCTATATTTTTTCTTGTAAAAACGCTGTAAGTTGAAGAAATTGACTCGTTAATAAAGCTTAACTCAAACTCAAACTCATAAAGTTTAAGGTTTTCTTAGAATGTGAGGCATATTTTTTTTTTAAGTTTTGGGGCTCTTTCACAAGCTTAACGGTACGCTATATTTCATTTGTAATTAATCATTATAAAGCTCACACTGTATCTAATAGTCTAGGTCTTTAGTGTATACTAGCGTAGGTAAAGATGTACTTTAAGCGTATTTTTAAGGCAGAAGTATTTATTATTTAAGCATATCTTTATCTAGAGACAACAACATCAATCGCTTTCTGCTTTCGTTGCCGACATGTGCTATATTCTTGCTACTCTCACAGATATGGCTTTGCTTGAATTGGACACATACAGAAAACCCTACAGCTCAGCTAGATCTAAATTTGAATCGGTTTGTTAAAAATTTAATTTATTGTATCTCGACTCAATTTAAACTTAAGGATCTATATATTGAAAATGCTTGAATTTTGGATTTCGAGTTTTCACATTGAAGCTATACTTCATTTACTTACTGCGTAATGAATTCTGGCAATAAGAACTCCTGCGTCAGCGGTTAAGCTTGTCAGAACTGCTGGGTCTCTTAAAACTTCTGGGTCATCCACGGCCTTTTACGCTTTTGATTACGTCAAGAAATAGAGAAAGAGAAAAGTTTGCAATACTTTAAATACCATCTTTACGTGTATACTTAGTATACTACAACTATCTAGTATCTATAGCTATACCCATGAGTTGCTCTAAATTTGAGTTTGAGTGTACGTTATTATTATGTCAGTTGCATACATTACAATTTTACTGATTTTCATTACGAAACATTATGCTCTTATAACAGTAGCAATAATAAGAGATCTTCTGCAAACGCTTAAAATCCATGTTCTGCAGTAGAAAGTCAAAACTGTTTACTTTCTCTGGGTTCAAAAAGTGGAACAACATTGCTGGTTTTGCAAAATCCAGCTTCTAAAAGCTTAAATAGTTTTGCAAAGAGAACGTCAACTCTATTACAACATTAACGTTAATTGGCATGCATTATTCAGATGACACCACCAACCTTTCCAATTCTAAGTCAGGACTCATTACCATTGTGGAAAAAACCATTGAAGTTTTTAGTCATTCTAGCCTTGAAATTAATCCAAAAAAATCTATGTGCATATTTACTAAGACAAAAGTATAGGTTGTAGATCTGAAATTATTTAATGGAGGTTCTATGCCATGTCTAAAAGAAGGTGAGACAGTGAAATACTTAGAGAACAATTCTAGTCATAGCCAATTTAAACATGGTTTGAGTTTATTTTTAATAAAGTGTCAGGCAATTTAGTACATATATACTGTTATTAAATCACGGACACTAAATTAATAATAGCACACAAATACACATTATTACACATCATATAAATTAATACAGATACATCAGATACATCAATGGCAAAGAAAATATTTGTTAGTAACCGTAAAAGCAAGAAGGGAACAACGCAAATACTACGGCGGAATATAGGGGCTATAAATATGATCTTCCCTACTTGCTACTATTTTCATTATATAATAAGTTCCATTTGGGCTGACGCCCATGGAACTGGATAATTTTTATTGCTCATTATAATAGTTGATATACATTACTGAGGGATTCTGTATATTAAAATGTGGTATCTAAGAGTAATAAATGTTTGAATTTAGGTTTTGATGACAATGTTATAGTTGTAAATAATTAAATCGTTAATTTACATTACTGTAATAATCATAACCTAAAATATTAGGTAAATATAATAATTGAAATATTGTAGTTGAAGAAGTGGTTGCTTTCTTGGAACCTTGTGCGGGTCCGTAGGCTTCCTACTTCAGAATCAGGTTGTAGATGTTCCGGTGGGCAAGATTATTGGACAGAAATTTGTAAATATTGACTAGATTTGAGAAGACATTGTTAATTGGCCTTTTTATTTTAATTAAATTAATATTTTTATGCTCTTTTATTTCATCTTTTTCATTGATTTTCCAGTATGAAGTATTCCCTTGATTCTCCAGATAAAGTATTCCATTCCTGATTCTAAATTTTAATTGTAGGTGATTTTTCTTTTCTTGGTGTCTGTAAGCTAGTAAAAGTCTGATAGTTTGACGTTCGCGTTGGGCATATGCTGGGCATATTCCAATTTCTTGTGTTGAGATGTTTTTTTGAAGCTCAACTTTTGCTTTCATAATTTTTTCTTTGTACTTTGAGCTGAGTACGTGAAGTGATATTGGACGTGTGGATTCTTGTTTAGGACGCCCAAGGCGGTACGCTTGATCAATCTTAATGTCTTGGAGTTGAAGTTTTTCAAGCAATTGATCAATTTTGGATTCTGTTTCAATTTTATTTTTATTTATTGCTTCTGGCAAGTTAAAAACCATCAGGTTTTTGGAGTTAGAGCGTTTTTGTAGAATTTCAATGTCATTGGTATTTTTATCGTGTTGTTTTTACATTGCTGTAATTTCAGCATTGGCTTGCAGGAGCTAGTTGTGTATAATTTGTACTATTTTCTTTAATGCAGTGAAGGATGCATTCAATTTTGCAACAAGGAAGTTATACAGGAGGTCTATGGTCATTTCTGGCTTCTTAAGCGCACACGGTGTGTGAACATTTTGAAACGTAGCTTGAATTGCAGTAGTAGCTGACACTCCAGATTTCAAAGGAATGCTACGTTTGCTCTTTCTAGGTGTGTTTTTGAGTGGTGAGGATAAATTTCTTTTTGAGCTAGGGTTTGGCACGTTGACTGTTTTAGTTCCCTCATCTGATGCTGATGATTCAAGAAGAACTTGATATTCAGAGGGTAAAGTTCTTGAGTTTTGTTTTAACATTATGCACAGAGAATAGGACCGGATAAGATAGTAATTATTATTTTATAGCTGACAGGATTGATGAGTGCGTAAATAGAGTCACGTTACTTCTTCGTTCTTATTTTTTATTTATTTTACAATATGCTTTTAAATTTGTAAAAAAACTTTTAAAATATAGAAAATAGTGGAGCGAATACTATTAAACAAATTTTCGCAGACAGCGGCACGCACGCACTTCAAAATGATATAACTTTTATCTTTGTTACTTAAACTTTTCCCACTCAAATCTTAATCAGTTGAAGCACAGTACTTGCCGCACGTCCACTTACTATCACGTCTAAGCAGAATCCTACTTGCTACTATATACTGTATTAACCTATTTCTGAAAGCACCAATATTGTACAATTCAAATTACCCACTTTCAAGGGACACACACCCCTCAATGTTCTCAGGAATATTATTTCATTCATCAGTGAATCGATATAGTTGCGAGTTTCTAAAACTTTCCGTATTGAACCTTAAACAATCAAGCAAGCATTTATTGGTTGATCGGGTTTGCCCGATCAACCAATCACTTTTTAAGAATAAACATGTTTTTAAAACAAATAATACTAAAACCATACTTTAGAGTTTTTAAACCAAAGATAAGTGAGTGAGATTTTTCAGTGAGTAATTTGTTTACATACTGATAATACATTACACATTTCCAATAAATCACTTTGATTTACATTGATCTGGCTAATACTACAAAAAGAAATAATAGCTCCAGTTAGTTTATTTTGCAACGATTGAAGATTAGATCTTGATCTCCAAATAATCACGCAGTAATCAACAACTGATAGAACATACGCATTAAGCATTACAACAAAGGTACTAAAGTCTAAATATCGTTTAATGTTTAAAATAACTCCTATTGCAGCATTAACTCTTTGTTTTACATACGAAAAGTGCTCATTAAAATTCAAGTTGCAGTCCACAACTACACCAAGGTATATTAATGTATACAAACGTTCTATATCGTAACCATTACAAGACAAGACGGCGCTTTGAGGTTTAGGATTATTTGAGTCACCTGACCTATGAAGTAGCATAAAAGTCCTATTCATATTATTACACAAATCGTTCATATCAAACTATACATTTAGGCAATCCAAACAAGTCCAAACCGTGTTTAGTATAACTTTAAATTAAGATTGCTAGAAGTACATGAACAAGTCATCTGCATACACAAAAAACTTAACGCCACTATTCATGCATCACCATTTTTATCAATATACACAATGAACAATAATGGTCCTAATACTGACCCTTGAGGAACTCCCATATTCAGATCATAACTATTCAAAATAAAGTCACCCATTTTTATTTTAAATTGACGATTATTCAAGAAGTCAGCTATAAGTTTATGTAAATGAGAATTTATACTAAAATCATATCTCATTTTAATTAAGATTTTTCTATGATTAACATAATCGAACGCTTTCTGCACATCAACAAAAACTGCAATTACTTTACCACATTTCAAATCTAGGTACTTAAAAAAGTCTTAAATAAATTTTAAAGTTGCTGATTGACATGTTTGTTCTTTCCTAAAACCATGTTGTTGGTCATATAGTTGAATGCTAGTCATAGGTCGAGCATGTATCAAATGCTCAAACAATTTATCCAAAATTAGCAAGCAAGATATAGGGCGATATGAAAGAGGATTCTTTCTGTGACCTTTACCTTTATAAAGTGGAGTTACAACAGTATTTTTAAACTTAGATGGGTACTTGCATAAAGCTAAAAATTGTCTAAAAATTAAAGCAAGAGGTAAAGCTCGAGTATCAATACAGTTGTTTAAAACAGTATGAAACCTCATGACAATTTTGATGCTTCTTTTTTACACGAGTAAAAGCAGACTGACCTTCGTCCTCAGTAAAAGGCACAAGAGGTCTATTACAATCAACACTTTGAATAAATTCATCAAGGTCATTACAATATTTCGGGTGCACTGTACAAGCTTTAGGTAACTTATTATAAATAATATAAGTATCATTAGTTACATCTTTATTACAGTTCAATTTAGTTAAAACAACTGCTGACTTTGATTTCCCTACAAGCTTATTGTACACACTTCACACATTTGTTGATGTTGGAGTTTCCACAAATTTGTTTTTTTAATAATTATATTTAGCATATCTAATCTCATTATTTATTTTATTAGGATTGACTTGTACTTATTCCATAAAGTGTAATCTGAATTTCAAATACTCTTTAACATAAGGTTATCCCGAGTATGCATTTTTCTTCTCAATTCTGCTGTCGACCACCGTAAAGGTTTAGTGCACACTCGCATTTTCACAATAGGTGCATGCAAGTCAATAACACTATTTAAAGATAGTTTTAAAAATTAAGGCATATCATCACAATCGTCAAACATACACATTGTAGACCATGGTACTTGACTCAAGTCAATACACATTGTTTTTCAATTAACATTTTTAAATTTACGTAAACTTACAACAATAGGCTCATATTTAACTTTTTTAGCTTTCCAAACTGTAAAAACAGGATGATAATCAGAACCGCCAACTTGGATTGTACCATGAATGTTATACATACTCGGGTTAGATACATAAATATGATCAAAAATGGAATGCGTGTCTATTGTTGCTCTAGTTGGGCAATCAATAAGCTGTTTAAGGCTATAGCTACTACATAAATTTAACAGCTGTTTGAACTTAGTATTTCACATTTATGTCAAAATTAAAATCACCAGTACCAAGCAACTCACATTTTAAATTATGTAAACCAGAAAGATAGGTAGCAAAGTAATCCAAAGCAAGTCCAAACAAAGCTTTGTCCATAACTGATTGCTTGTAAACAACTGATAGTATAACTGGCTTAGAATAGGAAGGAAACAACTTAAGCGTTACTATTTCCAAACCAAGCGTCACAGCTGAGACACTGAAATCATCAGTTGACAAAAGTACATAATTACAACCATATTTAATATAAACAACTATGCCACTACAAAGGCCAGTATTCCTATCCTGCCTGTACAAATTATATTCATCAATAAGAATCGGACCATCAACCATGCTTTCAGTAAGTTTGAATTCAGAGATACAAACAACATCTAACTTATAATTTTGTGACAAGACCTTCACACTTTCAATTTTACCATTATTTAACGCATTATTATTCAGATGTAGGAACTTAAATTTATTTAACTTTAAAATACTAGCATTACCCTGTACAATACAATCTTCAATCGTGGCTGCTGAAGCATCACCATTTGCATATGAATACAGATTTATATCCGTAGTTATCAGCATGCAATCTATACATAAAGAGCTCGACGGGTTGGCTGTAGCAGAAAAGATATTTGCCTCACTACATAACTGACAATTATAAACAAAAGCATTTAATCTACAATCAGTACATTTCCAGTTTACTTTATCTAAGGAATGAAATAAATCTAAATTAATTGCTATGCATACTCTATGGAATATATTATTACACTGGCTAAAAGATAACTCTAGCTTCTTATTAGAACTAGCCTTATTACAGATGTTACATTTTTGAATCATTTTAAAAATAATATCATGTACAGCTAAGTACCCTTAGATTTGAAATCACGAGGTGAGTAGGCTGGCTGTGAATAATAATAATGTGCCACACCCTTCCCCCCAAATCAGATAAAATCAAAAAAAATCGAAAAAATGGAAGCAAAATTTGGTGTTCAAGATAAGCCAACTGTTTTAGTAGGACAGTAAAAAGCGAAAATAGAAGAAGAAAGTGACGTAGTAGTAGCAGTTGGCTCACCTCACATGCCTTAGCCTGGATTCAAACCAGAAATCTTCACCTAGGATTGCCTTATCGACCCACGAGTAACGCTCTGAAAGACTGACATTCACAACTGCAGTTATTCAATAAAACTATGATGATCAGTGAACCCTTGCCTATCCAACCTAAGACTACAGAAACTACAGGTAAATACATAATAAAATACAGTATAATTCTCTATCAGCAACTAACTAGTTACTTGAATGAAATGAATCATACAAAAACATATTAAAATAAATTAAAACTTATAGTGCTCAATAAACTCGTATCGGCGACATAAAAAACCATAATAAATGATTTTATATTGCATATTATAATACACCTTTTTTAAATTGCACCATTGCATAAATCACTAAAAACATTTTTAATGGACGTGAACTGCATTATACGAAGTTCTGGTAAAGAAGTGTTAGGTCTAACAGATACTCCAAATGCAATGTAACACAATTCTAATGTAATATAATGTAATTTAATGTTATGTAATGTATTAGCTTTATTGTCAAATATGTCAGCAACAGGTGTTGATTCCACATACAGACATACATGACAAATACTACTAGCTGGCTTTTCCCTTATCTGTTATGGATACGCGCTATCTTCACTTATCCTCTTTTCCATCGGCCTTCAAGTCAGCAACTGTATTCCCAATTTACAAAGGAAAAGATGAGATTCTGAATAAAAAGCTTCTTAATCCAAACTAATATGGATTTAGATGTAGTAGATCGTGCTTGACGGCAATTCTAAAAGTTACACAGAATATTTTTATTGGCGTTAATGCTTCCAAAAGTGGATGCTTAGCTCTATTTATTGATCTACGTAAAGTGTTCGATTTTGTTTCTCATGTCATTCTACTTAAAAAGCTTAAGGACAAATTTGACCTAGACAGTAATACATTAGTGCTTCTAGCTAATAAACTATAAATAGAACATTTTTATACAAAATGGTGACTTTATATCTGAAAATTTTGACCTGACTATAGGGGTACCACAGGGCTGCATTTTAGGCCGCTATTTATTAATTTTATTCTTAAATGACATAAATGATGGTATATGTTTACATCATTTGTATGCTTTGTATGCTAATAACCTCATTATATATTATGAATAGTAGCATAGAAGAACTTGTTGAGACCATGCAATTAGCTATGCAAAAATGCAAATAATATTTACAATTGGTTAAGAATAAATTTGTTAAGTATTAATGTATCTAAAACTAACCTTATGTTATTTTATAAAGCAAATGACGCTGTACGCTATAATAACTTGTTAACACTATGTGACAATGTTGAGGTTGAAGTGTTTAGAATGTGTCTGCTGTAGGTATTCCTAATATTATTAAAATATTTCTTACATTTAAAGTGTTCTGTATTATACTTTATGCGTATGTTCTGTCAGTGTTTGACGTTTGTGCTCTTATATAGGCTGTGCAACCTGAAACGGATTTAGTTAAGATACAAAGAATAGTAAATCGTGTAATTGTTAACTTCTCTGAACGTACTCTTTGGACCTTGAAATCAAATAGAAATAAAATTAAAATTCACAAGTCCACGGTTTTGGAACTTGCGAACATATTATTGGTAAATGAAAAACCAATGAATATCATAAATGTTTTTATTTCTAAATTGTTAAAATACGGCTCTGATATAGAATACCTACACAAATTCATCACCGTAAAAACGGTTATTTTTCTCGATTTCTGTGTCGCTCTCTGCAAAACAGAATGCGTATTTATGTACTTGTACTGAGATTTGATAATACTTGAATAAAGCATAAACAACAACAACTTTTAGTGATAGCACTTACCAACCTTTGTATGACGAATTGAAGTCAAAACTAGCAAATATTTTATTAAAAAACAGGATAAACTTTCAAAATACTCTCTTTATTATTGACAATAACTGATTAATTATTATTAACTCAATCATCTAAGGATTTCAAAATTTAAAATCTGTTTCTACAAGGCATACCTAATAGTTAAATTTCAACGATATTTTTAACTAAAAATATATTTACAAGGAAAATTTTCTCGTGACATATAACTAAACACAAACTTAATTGTTTAACTTCAATCAACTTTGCTTTCATCAAAAGTGCAATGCATGGGACGTTCGTTGTTTCCTTGTATAAATAATTTCTTTACAATAACGTACTCGGATGCAACAACTTTCTTAATGCTATTTATTTGTGAATCTTCATCCAAAATGTCACGATCATCTTTAACTTCGGAGTGGAATCTAAAAAATTTGAGATTAGTTTTATACTTTAGTAAGTATATGATTCATACTGTTGATATTAAAGCGTTTTTTCGAAAGAATAAATGTTAGGTGAAAACATTTTCCTAAGTGTGTATTTACAATAATAAATCTGAAAACGTTGTTTTAAAAACTCTTTTCTCTTTTGTTATCAAATAACAAAGACAAACGAATTTTCGAGATATTCAATATTTGCTTGCCTACAACGTTTGTTTTTGACACATGCAACCTAAGACGGAATCAAGATTCAGCGCTTTTGCAATACGACTGACATTAAAAACTGCTTCTTTGAATTTATTATTCAAAGCAATTACGACTCTAATATTTTATCTGAAAAAACAGGAAAAATTTGATGAAAGTTAAAATTTGTTAAGGTTTTAGATAGAACTAGTAACTGTATTATTTGTTCAATGCATCAATGGGTGACAGAAATAAATAGAGAAAGTTTCGACAGCTCAATTTATTCTACTTAACTATTTCAGAAGTCAATGCTCTATGCACTGCATATATTTTTAACATACTAGCAAGATACCTGAAACATGTAGACCAAATGTTTCTTAAGCCAATACCAGAAACAAATTTCATTATCGAGTCAATTATTTCAAACAAACGTGCCGCTCAGCACCACAATTTGTCTTTGACATCTTTAATTTTTTTTCGCGTCAACACTACCTTTTTGTTTTTTTCATTTTCATAAAACGCAAGTAGTGGTAAAGCGGCGGTTCTGGCACACCGACGAAATTTCTCAACCCTAACATTTGAACAGCACCATTTCTTTCTAAAAACCACCCATATATAGCCCATTTATTAGTATTCATTTTCCACCTATAAATAATAACAGTTGTAATAAATTTATTAGTATTTTAATAACTCTATCAAAGAATACAATTAAACCAATATATTGCACCAGGTGTATAATCTGTTACTTCAATCCGTAAGTTGTCATTATTTATTAGAAACATTGCAGCTTTTTAGATGCTGAGCTTAAGGATCTAATGAAATGGTCATGTCTGTCTGTCTGTCCGTCTGTTGGCCCCACGCTACAGGTCAAACCGTTTACACTATTGTCTTAGAACTTTTTTGAAACAATCACAAATGCGAGCCGGCAGGTCTGTATTGTTTTTTCACTGTAATTGAACTGACCAATGCTTAGCAATTAAATGTTGAACTGACCAAGGTCAAGAAATTTAGAAGTAAACACCATAAAAACCAGGGAGCGAAACATACATAGATTAGCGCACTCGAGCAGTTCTTTCCCCTTCACTCAGTGAGCAGAGTGCCAGTGCAAGGAATTTACATTGCACGCAAGGAAGTAGTGGAAAGCAAGTGCACATGCCCAGCTATGAAACAAACTAATTACAAAAAAAACGTCATCTAAACTTCACTACTTTACAGTTCCCCCTTTTTTAGATGCTGAGCTTAAGCATTTTATGAAATGGTCTTGTTCGTCGGTTTGTCCGTCCGTCCGTCTGTTGGCCGTACAATACAGGTCACAGCTTTTAAGCGATCAACTTTATAATTGTTTTAAACGATCAGAAATGCGCGCCGGCAGGTCTGTATTGTTTTTTCAATTTGATCGCACTAGTCATTTCTTCACAATTAACTGTTAACTGGACCAATGTCAAAACTAAGAAAACTGACCTTTCCAAAAAGCGAACCATGCGTGTTAACAAATTGTGCATACATACGTACTTAATTTCAAAGTTCTGCGGGGCGAATACAAGTAAATCTTATTGTACAGAGCAGGCTAGGGGTGACGCGCAAACGACGTCACGCGCAAATTTCTTTTAGAAACCGCCCTACCCCCGAGCTGCTATCGCATTTACATTAGGTAAGCAGGTTAGTGGTGACGCGCAAATGACATCAGGCAAAAATTTCTTTTAAACACACCCACCCAGCTGCTATTGCATTCACATTTTGAAAGCAGGCCAGGAGTGACGCGCAAATGACGTCACGTGAAAATTTTTTCTAGACATCCACACCCAGCTGTTATCGCATTACCATTAGGTAAGCAGGCTAGGCGTGACGCGCAAATGAAGTCACGTGAAAATTCATGATAGACAGCCCCACCTAGCTGCTATTGCATTCACATTAGGTAAGCAGGTTAGGGGTGACGCGCAAATGACGTCACGTAAAAATGTATGTGAGACAGCCCCACCCAGCTGCTATCGCATTAATTAAGGTGAGCAGGCTAGGGGTGACGCGCAAATGACGTCACGTGAAAATTTATGTTAGACAGCCCCACCCAGCTGCTATTGCATTAACATTAGGTGAGCAGGCTAGGGGTGACGCGCAAAGGACGTCACGTGAAATTTTCTTTTAGACAGCCCCACTCAGCTGCTATTGCATTTACATAAGGTAAGCAGGTTAGAGGTGACGCGCAACTGACGTCAGGCAAAAATTTCTTTTAGACACCCCCCCTTCTCCCAGATGGAATCGCATTTTTATTAGGTAAGCAGGTTAAGGGTGACGCGCAATTGATGTCTTGTAAAAATTTCTTCGACATGTCACGGACTGACCTCTATGTGTTATACATGTTCAGAGATCGTCCATAATAACGTCCTTCAAATACTATAATTTCTAGTATCCCAAGTCCTAACGTTAAATTTGCTTTCATACTATTTTAACTACATGTCACGTACTTACCTATAAGCGTAACAGATATTCAGGGATTGTCTATAATGACGTTATTTGTAAATGGTGCAATTTATAAAAAAATCAGCTTTATTAAATTACATGCTACAAACATAGGTATATGTCTTATTGATTGTAGAGGAGCTTCTATAAATCTTATATCATCTTTTATCGTAATATAAATTGTCTTGCGCCTTTGTTGAAGCTCAGCATCTACTTCGGGGCAACCCACGGTCGACAAATCCGGCAAACCGAAGCACCGCATTTTTTAGTTTTGTAATTAATACATGTATTGGCAAAATCCATAGAAGGCATATTACATACTTTTTGACTAATACTAGTTTATTCAAAAAAAGGTGTGTTAATACGGATAAAACCAGTTGAAAACGCTATTTCATTATTTACTTTTGTTAATTCAAGACCTCCGATGACATGTTCCTTATACTGTTGTATACGGTTAGCTCCTGGTAATACTACTGGTTTGTTTTCCAGAAGCCTAAGTTGTTAAGTTAGTAATATCATCTTTTATTCCTTTTATTTTACTGTTTTTACTAGCTAAACCATCTTTTAATTAATTTTTCTCATTAGTTAATCTTTTTATTTCGACATCATTACTTTGTAATTTCTTTGATATATTTGAAGTATTTAAAGGAATTTCATTAGTCGTTTTCTAACATATCTCAATTCTGAAATCATTTAATTTTAAAAGTTTATTTTATTGCATGATAAAATGTTACGCACGCCTTTATAAAATTATCATAATAAACAATATTATTCAATAACTGTAAAAATTAAAAACCACGTGCATTTATTCTAATTTTTTGTAATTTTTGAACTAAATATATTGGATTTTAAATATTTACATAATTCTATAGGTGGTCTATGCCCAAAATAATCAAAGAAATACTGTTTGTTATTGTTTTTATACAATTCAGTCTAATGAGTTCCTGGGTTATTATTACTGTCAAGATTCAATATTCCAAATTCAATATTCATTGGTTTTATTGATAAATTATCTCTCATAAATACACTAGACAAGCCTATAAGACCCTTCAGTTCGCCTCTAAAATTATAGGTTTTATTACATATTTGTCTAGCATATTTATTAATTTCTATAATTGTTAGTGCTTTTAAGGATAATGTTTAAAAAAACCAGCTTCCGTTTTTTTTCTATTTCAACATTATGTCTTTGTTTCAGCTAAATTTTTATCTTGTGACTTTTTATGATTGACTGCATTAACAACTTGGCTTACACCTCCTGCAGCAGCCCCTACTCCACAAATAATAGCAGCTTCTTTAGTAATCAATGCAATTAGAGCTTAAAGAGGCAAAGCACTTCCTGATTTAATATGTTTTGATAAATCTTTAATAATTCGTTTACATTGATAAGTTCATAGTTTTAAATTAAAATGATTACCATTAATTTGTTTTACTTGTGCTAGTTTCATAGGATAGCCTTCCTTAGCATTGAATTGTGTCTTATTTATATTTAATGTAGCACCTTTCTTATTTGTAAAGGCATTGCCAATAGCTGTATATTGGCTTTCAGTTAAAGAAATATTATCCATCATTGATATAAAAGACAAAAATGTGAAGCCCTTTGAGCTGTTAGGTAAGTATTTATGTATTCAACCTGCACTTTTCTATCACTTGTTGTGGTCATAGACATTGACCTTTCTCTAAATATAATAACATAAGCTGTTGTATTTGCTAGTACATTAGTAGTATGGGAATGGGGTTTCTGAGACAACTACGACCTACGACCTCATTGTTTGAAACGTAACCTATTTAAATGATTCAAGGCTATTTTGATAGAAAAATCAGCAGTTTTAACACATTTTTTAACATTTTAGATTTTCATTTTCATATTGATTTTACCTTACTGATTTTAAAAACAAAACTACGACTACGACTATGACTTTGATTTTATAAGTATTACTAACGTAAGTGATGTATTTTAATCTATTGAATTTTATAGTTCCCATGCGCTAACGTAGTTTTTCCATCATCTGAAATATATCGTTTATCATCAAAATTAGCGAATATGATTATATTTAAAAATTTGCCATGTTTAATTCAGACGCCATGTTGGATATCCAAGTTTTAAAATTATAACAATGTTTATTACACAGTTTCTAATTTAAAAAAAGGTTTAAAAAAATTCTGTTACCCGGTTTTACCCGATCATCATTTTTGTGTACTCATTTATTAGAGAAAAAAATTAGTAAAATACAAAACTAGGGAAAAACTAATTTTCATTTCTAATGCAACTATTTTATCAAGCCTTTTTTTCCATTTTTTTAAAGTTTTCTGCATTATAGTATTCATTTAACTGCTTTAACGGTTTTTTCCAATTTAAGATTTTGGAATTTTTAATGAGTAATTTATAATTAATTTATTGTTTTTAGTCCTTCATTGTCCTACTACTTGACTTTTGTCATAGGTTACGTATTTAGTATTTGTATTCATGTATTAATATTTTTAAAAATAGAGTAATTGTAACTTCGTCACCTCTAAACGTAATAGGATTGAGTTCTTCATCAGTCAACCATTAACTCATTTATTTTTATTTCATTTTATTCATTATTTATTTTATAACCTGGTAGTACTGTTGGTGTAAATGAAAAAATACATCTAGGTGGTTTATCATTAATACTACAACCAAAAACTAAATCACAATAAACAAGTACTGAGTTAACTGGATTGATATCGACTGTTGCATCTGAAAAATATCTACCAAAAGTAAGTAGTTTTGGTGTAAATACTAGAGTTTTACCGATTATATTAGGTGTTTCAAAATCAACCTGATAACCCTAGGGTATTTCTATTACACATTTAGCAATAAAAGCATCCCGCTTGATTTTTATAACCTTGTTTACTGTGTCAGTTTTAGGGATTTTATTATTATTTGCATCAAAACCCATTAAATCTTTAATAAATTTACCAATAGCATCAATTTCGTTACTTCGTGTATCTATGGTTATATCTTAAAAAGAAGTACCTGGATCATCATTTATTTTGTATTTAAAACTATTATTTCGTTTATCGACATTGGGTATTGAATAGTATAGCGATATCTTTTTTAAAGCTATTTGAGCTCTATTAGGGATAAATTTTGGTTCATCAGAATAAACAGTTATATTGTTCTCTTTAGTATGTAAAATTATATCTGCTTCTCTTTTATTAAATGATATTTTTATTTCTTCTAGAATATTATCTAAAGCTTTCACAATATCGTTATTACTCATTAACTGTTAAAGTATAAAATATATATTTGTAAAAGCCTTTTCACTAAAATGTGATTTAAATTTATCTAGGATTTCTGTAGCTAATGCTATATCATTTTTAATAATGTTAGTATGTCCTGCTTCTATATTAGCCAAAGTGGTTCCTAGTTTTGATGTAGGAATTTCTGGATCATCTATAATACATTTAATATTTCTGTTTCACTCGGTCAAAACTATTCTTGAGGCCTTGACCAATCGCTGTTTTAAAACTTGCTCCATCTAATGTAGTATCACTTTGTGAACTTTGTCTATCAATAAGCTTATTTTTTTACCATATTCTGATAAAATACTCCATTTTTCACCTTTTGAACTTCTATGTCTTCCATCTTCAGTATAACCTGCTTTGGTTGTAAACATATACCAAGCATATGATTAAGCATCTTTATTGTCATAATTAGCAGGGCGTTGTCTTGTTAATAACTCCTATAAACCAATAGTCATTGGTCTTTTTTTCCCAGATATTTGTATGAAATTATCACCTAAATCTTGTATTTTTTCAGTTCCGATGTAATAGCTATTTGTGTTATGATCGCCTGTTATTTGTAGTTTTATAGATAAAGCATCGTTTGCTAAGTTTTCTAAATATTTAAAAGCTATAAGGCCTTCTTTATATCTTTAATAAATAAGTTCTGGTACATGTTTAATTGCTAATTGTTCCTCTCTTTCTTTCTGTGCGGATTTATTGGTTAAAGCTAGATTTTCTAACAATTGATCAATACTAGCTTTAAATTTCTTAAATTTAGTGTATTGATGATGTGCAATATTTTTTAAATTAGTATGTATAGAATTGACATTTTTTTGAAAGAAAGCTAATTCTTTTGAAGCTAATGTTGCTTTGTTTTCTACTGTATCAGTAATATTTTGTGTAGCCTTGATAATTGGGGCATATTTTCTTTCTTGTTCTAATTGAAACGTTTCATCTCCTGTTTTCTCAGCTATAAATTATGCTCATAGTTTTTTATTATTTTAAAGTCTTATTTGACGTTTAATTTGTTCTGCTTCACTCATTTATATAAGTTTATTTTATAACATACTTAATTTGTATGAATTATTTTTTTAGGCCTGCTTTGCTACATGTCTTTTTACACGAGATTTTATTATTTTAGGCTTTTGTTTTCTATAATCAGAGTTTCCTACAGTCCCTGGGACCTTAAGGGCTGCGCCCGCTGGTTTCCATTTTACCAAAGCTCTTATAATATTAGGATCTTTTGTTTTCTTTGTTTCTATAATATATTCATATTCAAAATCTTCTTCTATTTTGTTATAAAGGGTAATTTTATTTGTATAATAGGTTTTTTTAATTTCCTTATTGTGATAGTCTACTAGTTTTTAAGTTACTGGATTTGTAGGTAAAACATTACTAATATACAGTATTTCTTCAGCAAATTGTGGTTTGTAGCCTCTATCGAATTTAGTTCCAAATAAATGGGTTCTTACTCTTTGACCAGGGCTAAGCCCTTTTGAGACCTTTGATTGACTAATTTTTAAATTATTATTATTTAACTCTCTTAACCTAGATTTTAAACCATAAAGATTTAAATATACAATTAATTTATGTTCTGGTTGACATGCTTCAATTGGTGTCATTTTAATGCTTGTATGTTTTGAATTATTATAATTTGTTATAAGATCTTGTAAAACTGTGATCCATCTAGTAGTTCTTTGTTCAGTCATATATTTATAAATCTTTTGTTGAATTGTTTTTGCAAATCTTTTTACAATCATTGCTTGTCTCATTTGCAGTTGTATACCGGTTAATAATATATTTTGTAAACAGCTTATTAGTTTTTTTACAACTGTATTTAGTTCCTAATTTAGAATTTAGTTTTTCTGGAGTACGTCCTAGACCTTATACTAATTGAAAACCATCAACTACTTTATCTGCATTTTAGTTTTTAAAGGTATAGCCCATCCATATTTAGAAAATGTAGCACTTTTTAAATTAATAAATCTATAACCATCGTTATCTTTAACAAATTTTTCAGGCATAAAACCTAAATCAGCTTGCTATATTGACTCTATACCTGGTGTTTAATATCTTTTTCTTTTATATGTTGTTATTTTACCTTAATGTTTAGTATATGTATCCTGTGTAGCTAGATATTGTTTTACTATCTAAGGTTTAATACCTGTTTTTCTAGCTAATTCATTTATTTTTACATATCCTGTTAAAAAATCTTTATATACAGGATCCAGTATTTATGATTCATCATGTTTTACTGTATCTAGCAGGCTTGAGTCCTCCAGACGTTCTTTTAATGGTCATAATTTATTATTATTCAAGTGCTTAAGTCCTGAATATAGATATAATTTTGGTTTCATTACACTTTATGTTACAACACGTTTTACTTTTTAACTAAATAAAGGATTTTAAATCTCATCTATATTTTTTAGTTATTTTCTATCTGCTCTATGTCTATTATCTTTATCTTTGTGAATATTATACAATAAATCGTGATGCATTGCTGCTTCATCAATTCTATTCACAGGTTTATCTCCTTTTGCTATTTGTTCTTAAAACTTAGTTCCTTGACCTAAATAATTATTACCTAGATAATGTATTTCACCTACATATTTTCCAATTGTATCAACAATATCACCACTCGTCTTTGTAGCTTTTATAAATTGACATTTTGTAGTATTACAGTTTATTATATTTTGGTATTTTTAGTAACAGTATACTTGATTTCCTTATAAGGTGTTTTTACCTTGCACTTTACGCAGAATATATTTTCAGGCATTTATTAACATATAATTTTTATGAATATATAGGTTTCTGTGTTTACGTACTGTTAACGCTGTGTTTACGTTATGTTAACGTTCGTAAGTGTCAGCGTTAGCGTTAGCATTCGTTAGCGTTGAGAAGTGATAAAAATGCGTGAAGTATATAATATTCTATCGTGAAACATGAAAACAATATAAAATTTTTGAAAACAAAACAAAATTACTGTTTTTATAAGCCTTGTATTAGAAACTTATGTTCCTTGAGAGTCAGTAATATTATTATCGTGATATTGATACATTTTACTTTGCTTTTCACAGCGTTAGAATCAAAATTAATAGTTATGAAGGAATATTTCTTACTCCAGCCTTTTTCACAAAACTTGGAAAATAATTTCTAGATAAGCGGAATAAAATTAAAATTTGAATTCATACGAATAGACCTTCGATCTTATTCAAAATAGGATTGACTCAGATAAAATACACAAATAATATTATGTCTTCCTCTTGCGAAATAGCTTTTCATTATTTTCTGATTTTTACATTTCATTACATCATCAAAAATTATAAAAGTTTTCAATTTAGAATCAATTTCCTTAGGGTCTAGTATAACATCTTCCTTAGTATATATAAAGATAATTTTATTCAAAAGAACAAACTTAACACTGACCTCCATCGAGGGTAGCCTAAACGACTCAGTATACATTACACAAATATGTTATATAGTAAATTTAACTTTGTAAAAATTTAAACTGAAAGAATATTTAATGTAGCCAATCAGGCATTAGAAACTATAGAATACAAATGATGTTGGCATATCTGCACTGATTTCTTCAGCACTGTTGTTACAATATCTTCAATGAGGAATGAAGTTAAGGCTTGAGATTTCATAAAATCTAGGAAAAATTTGGTCATAGTCCCGCGGGCTCCAATGTAAAGTCCTATCACCTCAATCTCATCTAATCCTAGTTTTTGCTGAAAGTACGGAATGCAAGGATCGTATACAGATATATGTATTTATTTTTTAACCTTACTTTCCTTTATTCTTTTGCCTACTATTTCTATTAGTCGCAATTCACATAGACCATGTTTTTGTATTTAATTTTGATTTTCAAATAGATTAACCACATGTTGTTTTAATAAATTATTTTAAAATGCTTTTATTATTATTTTATGTGTCCTGTTGAAGACTATCTTCTTCCAAAATTAGATTATTATAGTCTAGTACTCCTTTTTCTAATAAGAATTTAATATTTAGACAACTTTTGCCACAATTATTTTCACCAATTATTAAAGATCTAAATATATTAGGAAACAATGGATTATGATTGAACTTTGGATTTTTATTTTAAACATATACTGTTTTATCATTAGTAAATTATTATTTTCATTATTTTTAAATATCAAAATCATTTTAAGTCTTGCTGTAAGTCGGCTTACAGCTTCTGAGGACCTCCAGTCCATTTTGAAAATTTAATTTTCTAAGATTTTAAATCTTTCGTTTTGTTAACATTAACATTTTTAATATTTGTCAATTTAGTAGTAATATCTTCTAAAACAATAGTACATCGACTGTTAAGACACAAGCGTGTATTGCAAGCTCGCATTTATAATAAAATAAATAAAGGAATAAAGAAATAAAGAAACAAACCTATCAAAGCTTTTTAACTAATAGAAATTACGAAGTACTTACCAGATGCCCTTGTGTCATAAGTTTAAAATGTATGTTGGTTGTTTTATGCTTTGTAATTTAATCACTGCGTACTTTACGTCCACATTCACATGTAGTTTTGTGTTTGGTTTTTGTGTTATAACACATTTTACATTCTGACCTCAGACCGAGTCTTACAAGGAAAGCACACCGTATGGTACACCCAGATTTTGAAACCACATATTGTAATCGATTTACCCACCTTAGTGTACTACAACGCTAAAACAACTCGGTCGCATTTTGCGCCGTTCGCTCACAGTTGCCCGCCAAAATTTAAAAAAGTCGATTTTTTGACTTTTTGCCGCCCCATAGCTCCTACAATTTTTATCCGATTTTCGAAAAAATTGAATTTTTGGAATCTCCGGAACATTATTTTAAAAAAAAATTCTGGGTTTTCAAAACTTCAAAAATTTTCATTTTTTTTCAAAAAAGTAGGTATTTTTGAGAGCCTCAAAAAGACGGTTATTTTAATTATTTTTTTAAAAAATGAAAATTTTTGAATTTGTGAAAACCCAGAAATTACTTTTAAGATAATGTTCTGGAGATACCAAAAATTCAATTTTTTCGAAAGTCAGATGAAAATTGTAGGAGCTATGGGGCGGTAAAAAATCAAAAAATCGACTTTTTTAAACTTTGGCGGGCAACTGTAAGCAAACGGCGCAAAATGCGACCAAGTTGTTTTAGCGTTGTATTACACTAAGGTACGTTAATCGATTACACTATGTGGTTTTAAAATCTGGGTTTACAATACGGTGTGCTTTCCTTGTTAGATTCCGAATATTTTGCGATTTTATTTTTAAGGTAATTGATTTTAAAATATGTAATTATGAACTATTGTAGGTTTAAATTTATTAGATTGTCTAGCTCACTTTTACTAAATGGATTAACGTGGTAGATATGGATGATCATTAACTGACTAAAACCCATATTAAAAATGAAAAAAGTGTAAAAACACCTGTTAAAAAATAACAAAAAAAATATTGCACTGATTGTAATAATTTTTATCCTATTAAATTATAAAACAATCATATAAAATCTAAAAAACATTTAGGTGAAGAAAAAATAACAAATAAAAGATTAAAGTATAATATTCTTTTAAAAAATGATGAATTTATATTGCATAAATCTAAAGAAGCTTAGAAAAAAACACATTTTTTACATTGAGCTTAAATTTCAAAAACGAAACAAAAATGATAAAAATAGAAATGATAGGAATAGATAATACAGATGTATTATATAAAATTTATAATATTCGTAACAAAAATCTAGTAAAAAACAAATAAAATTACATAAAAACTTTATAAGATTATAAATAAAAACAAAACAGTATGTAGTAAATTAGAAATTGTACCTCAAACAAAGGAAAAATATTATTCTATAACGGTTAGTATACTTGATACAAAAATTACATTTACATTTAAAGATTCATTAAAATTTTTACCTGCATCATTGGATGGGTTAGCATCTAATTTGAAAAAGGGTCATATTACAAATTTTAAGAATTTGCTAGGTTATTTTAAAGATGAAGTAGTTGAAATTCAACAGTTATTAACACAAATAGGAGTGTTTCCTTATTCATTTTTAGACTCTTTAAATGAACTTCAATACAATAGATATTCTAGTTATGAGGAGTTTCATGATGACTTAAAAGATAAAAATATTTCAGAAGAGGAATATAAAAGAGGTGAAAAACAATGGAATTATTTCAAGAATAAAGCTAATAATGAATATATATTTAAAGATTATATGGAGATGTATTTAACATGTGATGTTTCAATATGAGCTGATTGCTTTGAATCATTCAGAGATTTATCTTCACATCATTAAGAATTAGATCCTGCACATTATATTTCAACTCCTGGATTTTCTTGGAGTGCTATGTTAAAAATGACTTGAGTAAAAATAGAACTTTTAACGGATCTAGATATGCTTTTATTGTTTTAGGAAAGAATAGGAGGTCGGTTATCTAGAATAATAAATAGGGACGTAAGAGCTAATAATAAATATATGAGTAATTAGGATAACAATAAAGATTCATCAGATCTAGCCCCTGTTGATGCTTATAACTTATATTAGGATGCTATGTCATTTAAGTTACCTAATAATGGGTTTAAGTGGTGTATGGAGGATAAAACCATTAATTTATGCAACAATATACCAACATTAGATATTGATAGTGATATTAGATATACACTCAAAGTGGATTTAGAATATCCTAACAAATTGCAATATTTAAATCATGATAATCCATTTTTCACTATGCATAAAACAGTACAAGATACTGAATTATCTGAGTATTAACATAGATTCAAAGAAATTAAAAAGTATAAAGGATCTAAAAAATTAATAGCTAGTTTAGAGAATAAAAAAGGATAAGTATGTGATTATAGAACTTTATAACAAGCCTAACAACATAGATTAGTACTAACAAAAATTCATAGCGCAAATAAATATAATCAAAGTGCCTAGTTAGAACCATATATCGATGAAAATACAAAATTAAGGCAAAAAGCTACATCTAATTTTGAAAACGATTTTTTTAAGCTCATGAATAATTCAATATTTGGTAAAACAATGTGAAATATTCTAAAAAGACAAGATATTAGGTTTTGTACTAGTAAGGGAAAAGCTTTAAAATATGTTACTAAAATAATTTTAACCGTGAAACAATATTAAGTAAAGATTTAGTAGCTCGACATATAAATAAAATGAGTTTATTATTCAATAAACCAATATTTGTAGAATTCTGTGTTTTAGAAATGTCAAAATACAGAATGTATAAGTATGTGTATGAGCATTTAAATCCTAAGTAGGGTGATAGCATAGAAATAATTTAAACCGATACTGATGAATTTATGCTTCATATAAAAACTAATGATTTTTATGAAGATATAAGGAATGATATTAAATTATGGTATGATACTAGTGATTTGAAAGTTAATAATATTTTCAGCTTACTCATTATGAACAAGAAGTAATTAAGTTGTTTCAAAATAGAAACTAATGAAAACATTGTTACTGATTTTGTTGGATCAAGATCTAAAGTGTTTTTATATTATTTTGAATGTAAGTCTGGAAGTAGATCGAAAAAAAAGCAATTTACAATCCTTGCATACCATACTTCAAAACAAATACTCTCTGGAACAAATACATGTTCAGGGACTGCTGATTGGAGCAAGAGGCGCTCTAACTTCTTTCTTTCTTTAACGAGTTTATAAAAGAATTTTTACTTTCTGCAACAATTCGGAAGAAAATTGTAATTGCAGAAATCCGTGGCTCAACTAAAATCGTCCACTACCATTGTTATAATAATGTTAGCATTAATTAAAATTAAACCAACAATTCCATATGATAATACATTAACCAATAAATTTAAATTTCATTTAAAAAACTCTGTTCGTATTTTTACTGTGTCTTTGAGGCAATTACCGTTAAAGGTAACAGTGTTAATAAGGTTTTACTCTCTCTGTACAATAATAACTAAAAAACGAAGTAACGGTATACCTAAGCACATCGTTAATAAATATAAGATTGAAACGTATAGAAAAATGTTAAATAAAGAAATTAAATATAAAGTAAATTTCAATCAAATTAGATAAGTTAAATACGATATGTTTACTTTTAATCAATCAAAAGTTGGATTAGCTAATTTTGATGATAAACGATATATTTTAGATAATGAAAAAACTACGTTAGCGCAAAGGAATTGTAGAATTTAATAGATAAAAATACATCACTTACGTTATTAATACTTTTAAAATTAAAGTCGTAGTCGTAGTCGTAGTTATGTTCTCAAAATCGGTGAGGTAAAATGGATATAAAAATCTTAAATGTTGAAAAATGTGTTAAAACTGCTGATTTTCTTATTAAAATAGCTTGGAATCATTCAAATAGGTTACTTTTCAAACAATGAGGTCGTAGGTCGTAGTTGTCCTAGAAATCCCATTTCTATGCTACTTTTATTTGTACTAAACTTAAAAGGTATTATAATACTAATTGCATTTGCTTCAATACGATCCTTTTAAAACGATGTATCAAAACAATACAAAAGGGAAGCCGCTTGAAATCCTAATAGGGCTATTTCAGGTTGTGAATGAGTAAATAATCCACGAAACTTTGCATATTTAACAAAATTTTTGTTGTATTTTAAACCTTAAGTACCACTATTTAAATTAATTCTAGGATATCTGACAAAGTTATACATCTATCTTAAACATTTTATAGACATGAACACGACATAGAACATGACATAGAACATGACTTTTTGTATTATTAGTAAAATATTTAATATGCAAGTGACAACTAAAAAAACTAGATATGATATTTTAGAAGAGTTAAACTGGTTAGACACAGAGGAAAGAAGGAAAGTTTACCTGCTGAATTTGTTTACAAGCATTTTGTAAGGAAAACAAAAGTTTGCGACATATTTAATAAGATTGTGGGATCAAGAGCAGAAAGAACGGACAGAGTAATGCAAAAGCCGTTAAATGCTAAGTATATGCAGTTTGTTAAATCTTTTGGAAAGAAGTCAATGGCATATTTAGCGGTGCGGGAGTGGAATTGTCTGCCACATCAAATTTAAGAGCTGGACTCGGCAAACAAATTTAATATAGCAATCAGGCAGCATGTATAATAAAAAAGGATTGAAATAAACTTCTTAGGAAGCTAAATCTTGTAAATTGTGGCTTGAAAAATAAAGAGATATTTATTATTTATATTTTATGTTGTGTACGATATTTTAGTGATTTTGGAACTTATACTTAGACCCAGGGTGACGGTAACGAAAATAAAAAAATGTTTTTACCTGTACACCTTAATAAACTGAATTGAATTGAATTGAATTACAATGATCAAACACAGAAATATTATATTTTTGATTATTTAAGCAATTAGTTTGAAATCCAACAACAAAACCTTAAATCTTTTTAGGTCCTAAATGGTAGTTAAAGTACGATCTAAACTCATCGCTGGTAAAACAGAAAACTCTTCCACTTGTTTAATCATAAATTTAAAATCTATTTCAGGTTGACTTGCTATATAACTTGTTATATGAGTATCCATTTCTGAGGGTATTCTCCATTTTAATTAAGTTATACTAATTTTACCATCAGCAACAACATCTACACTGCTGGCTTGTGTACTTGATTTAAATATGGCATTACTATAAGTTACACGATCCATATGGACTGACACTCTCAATTCAAATACGTTTTTACTATGAAACCAAAAATTGTGTGAAAATGGAATTATAAATCTTGCTTTTTCGTTGTTTTTTTGCGATGTTATTTTTAAATATTACATCATGTTACAGATATATTTAGTGTTTAATGCTATGGTTTTACTATGAATACTAGTGTTTTATAGAAATAATATTTATATTATTTCTACTATAAATTATTGTAAAATATGACAAAATCAGTAAATAATTAAGTCTAGCGTAGACTCAACCTACAGATTACCGATGAGTTGCGATTTAGTCACGGTTCATAACTGACCTGTACGAACCTGACTATGAGAAAAAAATCAAACAATTGGAAATAATGAACACGTTTGAGTATTTATGATAATTATAAGAAAATAGTAATAAAATCTTACACTCATATAAGTAAAGGAAGTTACCATTTATTTGCACCTAAAACTTTATGAATCTCGTGAAACGTGCTATTTTTGCGTTTTGTACATTTGTTAGTTCGAACGTACCTTGTACTGTGACCTACGGAATTTGGGATCGAGTTGTATCGCTCGTTTTGGCCACTTATTTTAGATGCTGAGCTTTAGCTGCATCTAATGAAATGGTCCGTCTGTGTGTCGGTCTGTCTGTCCCCTTTTCATTGTTGTACTCTACAGGTCGTATTTTTTAACTTTTATATTCAATTTTTTGTGTATCATGCTTAATTATCTTTTGTACTATTACATTGATATAATTCTCTATATTTTTAGCAGACAAGTTATTCCATTCCAAGTCCAAAAATCCACAAGAAACTAGTTTCTTTTAAATTTGGGTAACCCAGTTGTGATTTGCATCGTTAGATTCTAAAAGGTCAACCTTTTTTAGCTTTTTAAAAAGTAACTTTGGCAATCTTTCTTCCTGCTTTTCCAGTATTTTTCTTAAGTACATTAGGGCCTGTTTAAACATTGTAATTTCTAGCTTACACCTTCCTGCTTCCAGTCTAATCAGATAGTTTGGTGTGTTTCTTGGAAGAGCTAGTACTTTCTTTTTAAAACTAGTTTTCGACTATTTCGATTTGGTCTGCGTATCTCAGCCCCCAGACTGAACTACTGTACATAAGTGTGGCTATGGTTACTGACTCAAAAAGTTTGATCCTTGAGTCCCAGGCATCGCATTAACTTTTACCTTAAATATCCAAAAGTTAAGCATTGGCTCTAATGGATTTATTTATAAATTATTTAGAGGCTCTCCTGAATACTACTGATGAACAAAAAGGTACGCCTAAGTAAATATATTCTTTCACAACTTCTAGAAGTTTTCCTTCATATCTGAAGGCCTTATTTACTTTAATGTTTGTTTCCTTAGCAAAAATCATCACTTTATTTTTTCAGCATTAACTGTCAACTGGTTTTAGTCACAGTACTCCTTCAGAATGTCTTACTTTCGTTGTAGATCTCCTTTACTATAGGCAACGATTACTGTGTCGTCTGCATACATTAACATATAAATAAAGACCTTTTTATTTATATTTAACCCGCTTAAACCTATATCCTCAAAAAATCGATCTATATCTGCTATAAATAACGAAAATAATATAGGTGACAGCAGTTCTCCCTGTTAGACTCCTTTATTTATTTCAATATTTGTAGTATGTCCTTTACTAGTTTGTACTTTTATATTAGCCTTGTTATATAGGTTTTAAAGTAGTCTTTTTATTTTGCCACTAAGGCCAGGAATAAACAATTTGTTCCACAACTTGGTGTGACTAATTGAGTCAAAAGTTTGTTTATAATTAATAAAAACTGCATATACCTTTCTACCTGAAACTCTTTTATGGTTTTAGATTAGATGAGTTAGAGAAAATATTTGGCCCAGACATCTATTTTTTGGACGCCTGCATGTGACTCAGGTAACACCTTGCATTTATTGACCCATTTTGTAATGCGTACTAAAATAATCTGTGTAAACAACTTAGTTATACAGTTAAATAATGCTGTACTTCTATAGTTTTTCGGCCTACTAGGGTCTCCTTTCTTATACAGAGTACCTAGCTCAATATCTGACCAACTATTAGGACATGTTTTTTCTAGAAGAATTTTATCATACAAGTTTATTACAAAGTCCTTCCAGCCCTCTGTTAGGCCTCTTAAACATTCATTAGGTGTTCCGTCTAGACCAGGGCTTTTGCTTTATTTGATTTTCCTAATTGCAAAACCTAATTCCCACATTTAAATATCTGAGTCGAGTTTGAAATCACCTACACCATAGTTTAATAAATAATAATAATAAATTTGAGGTTGCCCCGATTAAACCGCAGTTCTCACAGGGTGCCCGACCTCGAATTCACTTCTTGCACTGTGCCATCACACAGGTTTTGTCTTTCCAACATTAGTCGAACCTACTTGTATGGCGAACTTCATTTTACATTGACGTTCACAGCCGCCGAGCCCTTCACTGCCTTGTGGACATGGAAAACCCAGTGGGAAAACTTGCCACCGCCGCTGGCCTCGACCACCAAGACCTGAAGCGAGCATTTGCTTAAACAGCAGGTTCATAGACACCAGTGCAGTAAGCACTCAGCTATGCGGGCTCGCTACACACCATAGTATAAGGTTTCTTGTGTATCTTTGGGAGGCATAATAGCATTGTAAAAACCTTTCCACTCTGACAGGTTAATTTTATTTGCTGTGTCTGCAGTCCCAGCTTAGAAAAGTTTTGCCGTCTCCTAAAACTGAGAAGCATTTCTTAGATTAGCGAATTTGTTTCCTAATTCGGCAAAATACTCCCTTTTTTTCCTTTAACAAGTACTCTTAAAACTAGTTTTAGCCTGGTTAAACCTAGTTTATACATCGCTTGGAGGAATAACGTCTTTACAATCTATTCTGCATTTCATCATAGGTCTTTTGGAATGTTTACAGCTTTCATCAAACCACTGTTTATTTGTATACGTAGTTATTGGAGTACGGTTACAGACTAGACTGTTTGCTTTTGCGGCTTAAAATATACTTTTTACAAGAATACCATGTGAAATTTCTATTGTAAGATTATCCTCCTTATTTGGTAACATTTTATTTTAAGCCTGACTAAAACTGTATTTTCCTATTTTAATCGGACTTTCATCTTGTTATTTGAGACATAATGTGTAATTTGATGTTTATTTTTAACTCTGCTAGCAGAGATGATTACTTGTATAGGAACATAATTGGACGTAAATACTTCTACCCTAGAAAATGATTGAACTCTACTTATAATATTTGGGCTTAGAGTACAGTAGTCCAAAAAAGAACAGTTTTGATTTCTCAAGAAGGTGTAATTCCCACGGATTTCTGGCTGAACTCTTCCGTTTGAAATTGCTAAGGAGTTGTTTTCAAAAAATTTAAGAAACCAGGAGGCAGTGGGGTTGCCACGCTCGTCTTTTGATTCACGGGTTGCTTTGAGATTGCTGTTGATGACTACTAGTTCATCCAACTTTCCTTCGTTTGCTGTTCTTGCATTAAAGTCACCTCCTAAAATTAAGTTTTGTTTTTGACGAGATGACAACCACTCTTCCACCTCACTGAGTTCTGTAAAAATTACTTAAGGATCGTTAGTATGATAATTTGCGTACACAGTACCTATCACCAACAGTTCATTGGATATAATATTTGTATAAGATATAATTATTATGTTGTTGTTGCAATAAAGTATTTCTTTAGTCTTAAACTTGTGCTTATTCAATAATATACTCATTCCATTCGAAGCTTCTACTATTTTATTCACCCTTCCAGCAGGAAGATAAAAGTACTCAAAATTAGAAAACTTATTCCCTTAATTCAACATTTTTGATTCTACCTAGGTTTTACATATACAAATAAAATCATTTGATACAAGTTTAACTCGATCTTTCTTATCCAGCTCGAGTAGAATCCGTATACCGTGGACGTTCCAGTATGTAATATTAAAGCAGTTGTTATATTGTTGGTTTGTGTATGGGCGTAGATCCTATGTAAACTCGAATAGTTGAGATCCATCACTACGGAATTTCTTTCCGTCCTTTTCGATGCCATATTTACTCAAGTATTCAACCGATGCAGATGGTTGGTTATTCTTGGTTTTTCAAAACATTTCATTACTGTGTTGGTATCTTTTCTGTTCATCTTTGCTTAGGCAGGGATGGATCCTTACTTGGTTTATGGTATCCTTTAGCTTCGATTTGTGTTTCATGATTGTCTTGATGTGCGACTGTTCTTCCAGTTTTACGAACAATAGAGGTGGGTTTTCTTCCTTTTATTCTTTTGATCGTCTGGCCTCAACTATTTTAATCGATTTTAGATTTAGTCGATATATAAAGATAATTTTATTCAAAAGAACAAACTTAACACTGTCCTCCAATGAGGGTAGCCTAATAGACTCAGTATACGTTACAACAATTTGTTCGACAAATCGACTGAGCCTTCCATAGCGAAGGTGATAATTCGGAGTCTAGAAATCATAACCTCTGTTTTTCGGTTTCTGCTTTGAAAAATTTTCATTTTCTTGGACAGAACAGCTAGCTGTTTATTCACACTTGTAAACTGTTCGTCTGCTGTTGCCAGCCCTTCTTTCATTCTAGACTGGTTTACTTCTATTTTGTCCTCCCAGTAGTATGTATATCTCACGTTCAGGCTGGTTACAGGCGTGGCGGATTTTTTTGTTCCCCACAAATAGTCTAGACTATAAAGTTTTGCACAATTTTCGATCAAATTCGGTTGCTGTTATTCAATATTTAATAACTTTAATGTTTAGAATATTTAAATTTTTGAAATTTGCTACTTTAAATTGTAAAAAATAAAAAAAAAATCAATTGAATCACGAGCTCAAGGAAACAATAGATGTTCGCCCATCAAGCGCTAGATAGCCCCTAGATGGTGTTAAAGAATGAACTAAAATGGACCTTTTTAAATACAATTTGTACAATTTAATACAATATATTTGTATATAATAAATTTAAGTACAATATAGTTACTACTCTTATTTCTGTTTTTGTTAGTTTTAGGCCAAGAAGTGATGGGTCTATAGATGAGGGTAAAATTCATGACAGGTCCATACAGGGTATCCCGGACTCACCCGGGTCTTCCTGGATTTCACGCAGCGGGTTTGTTAAAGCACATATAAAAACATGTAATATATCATTTTAAACCTAATTAAATGTACATTTAACATAATTACATACTATAATTTACTAATTACAACTTAAAATTAATTACAATTAAATCATAGCTACGTCCTTTTAATGAAATCTGTCCTCCGTGGAGTTGTTAATTTTGTTTTTCCGACCTGACATGAGAGGACGGCGGGCAGGGTGGCCAGACCCGTCAACCGACATCCAGGGGAAAATTCGAAAACTCCACCAATTTACACAGGTAAATACATTAAATTTATTATTGCCAAGTTATTTATACTGCTTAAACTCAATTTAAAAATTACATTTGTGTGACTAAAATTAAAGTTAAATTCAATTTAAGATAATTTTAATAAATTTATCAATGTCTTGTATGAGATTTTGTTTGCCTTTTTCAGCTCAACAAGAAAGAAAACATTGATTACTCAACTAAAATAATAAAAATTGCATACATTACAAATTTACACATTTTATGATTTAAAGTAAATATTGTTGATTACTGAACAAATATTTTGACATATTGATCCTAAATTTTGTCTTATTTCCTATACATATATTAACACAGGTAAATCGTGGAGTCTGGTTCCTCAGTAGGGTCAACTTTTAGCTGGGCGTGTGGCACCTAGCCGAGTGTCGAGTTATACATTTAAAGATTACCAAAAACCTATTTCAATGATTCTAAAAATCTGGCACTTCGCGCTGAGTTTGACGACTGTGGGCTCGAGGGAGATGCTAAGCTTTCAGCGAATATTAAACTTAATAAATAGGTAAGTCCTTGGTGTAGCGACTATCGATAATAATCTAGAAGATACTGGTATATAATTATTAGCGGCAGATATTTTTCAATTGACATTTTGCAACTTTTTTTTGTAAAAATCGTCAGCATTAATTATTTGAACGACGTCATCGATAAAGTATTTCAATAATAAAGTCATTTAGTCGACGTAATATATGGATCATCATAAGAAAGTAGTGACTTGGGCACCAAATAAAGTTATGGTGATGTAGGCGATGTCATTTATTGACCATCCCAATGTAAGAATTGTAATCTGGATAACATTATTGATATACCAATAAGACAATATAATACAATAACGCTTTGAGCGACGTCATTTATGGACTATCTTAGCATTATTGTGTTTTAAACGACGTCATGTATAGACTATTTTAATAAATAAGTGACTCAGGCGTAGTCATTTATGGACTATCAAAATGTAAGAATAGTAATTGGGTAACGTCATTGCTGGACCATTCCTATAGGAAAATATAAATTTTGGGTGACGTCATTTATGGACCATCCAAATAAACAATAATTTAAGTGACGGTATTTAAGAAACTCCCAAAGCATCCACTGCGCTTCTTTATTGTAGATAGATTGTAAGATTTGCTGCGTTAATACCAATTGTTTTAGATATACCTGTACTCCAGTCGAGCGCAAAAGAGAGACATAGTTTAACCTTTCATGTCTATAAAAAGGTATGTACGCTAATGTTTATTTCATCGCTTTTTGTTCGTACACTTTCAATCCGTTTTGACATGGACCCATTTAGTAGTATTTATAGAAAACTGGTTAGTTCGATCAACTCCAAAACATAGTGGCTGTTTTTAATTGTGTTTGTGATTGTTTAAAAGTTGTTTGAATAAAATCAGTTAGAAACTACGACTTGTGGACCAACACATAGACAGATCGACGGACAGACAGACTGACGGACATGACCATGTCAATACAGTAGGCTCAAAGAAAAGCAAGACTGTTGCCTTGTTAAGGCTTAGGGAACTTAAGCTCAGCTTCCAAAAACTATTTAAATAAGTGCACAACCGTTACATCATTCGTGTCGGGTAATGTAAAATAGGATTTTTCCATGTGTAAAATAATGGAAAAGCAAAGTGCGCAGCATACCTACCTGAAAATACAGGTAAGCATTCACACTAGTGTGATTTTAACAGGAAAAAAAAGTATATTAAAATTATTATTAATATATTATAAATAATACAAAAAAATTATATATTAATAATATTATATTAATATTAAAAGTTGATCCATTCCTAATTTAACTGCTAGCTGCGGAAAACCTACATCGGATAAAATTTTTACCATATTCACAAGGTCTGAGAATCATGAAACTATGTAGCAAGGTCAATGTCAATCTTTCTGTATTATTCCAAAACTTTAAATTTATAGAATATCCAGTTGAACTACTTAATGAGACATATAACAAACTGATTACATTCCCAAACGAGATTTGTACAACTATTTAATAATGACCTTTTTGTTAAATATAAATAAAACACGTATCGTATAAAAGAAGTTACTAGAGAACGCGTATACTTAACCTTTTCATTCATAAACTCCATATATATTTTGAAATCGAATATAAGCAATATTATACAGACAGAATTAAGCATGACTTCTGATACAAAATTAAAAGAAGCCATGAAAAACGTACAACTATACATAATATTTGAACGAGGGAAAAATATGACAGAATTACTTAAGCAAGTACAATATATTAGGACTATGACTGATATCCGGGAGTAATAACTAATAACATTGTACAGTTACACAATATTATTATATAGCACTAAAAACACCAATAATATTGTATTGTAATTTAAATACGAAAACTAAAAGAAGGAAGGGTTTTGGCGCTAACTTTAGTTCCAATAGCAGCTGTGACGAGTAAACTTTAATAATTTCACATCCACAAAATTTTATTTCGAAAAAAAAAGTTTAAAAAATATTAAAAGTTGATCCATTCTTAATTCAACTGCTAGCTGCGGAAAACCTACTTCTTCGATCTTGACGAAAAAATATACAGCAATGCGCGGGCGCTTTGTAAATTTGGTGGGTGGGTGGTTTTAAGGAAGAATTTGCATAACGTCATTTATGCCCAACCCCTTAGGCTTTTACCTAATGTCAATGTAAAGAATGTGGGTTGGTGGGGTCTGATGGATAATTTACGTCTCATGATCCATGCTAAACCATAATATTTGGACGATGTAGAATAAAGAGCCCACAACAATGATGTTATCATTTAGGTAGGTACGACGATATAAAAACTCTTCAGTTGCATTATGTTTAACATTAGTGGAAACAAATGGGTAACTCAGAAAATTGAACAAATGTGTTGACATCATTTTTGCACGCTCCGCAGCATTCAATTTCGTATGTTATTTATGTGCGCTGTATGCTAAGAGTGTAAAATGTACTTGGAACGAACAGCGAACGTACCTACCTACCTATGTTCAGATAGAAGTATGTATATGCCTTGTAAACATAAGAGACCCGTTTTTCTCCCCGTGCTTTTTGATTGCTCAAAAACTTTGTCTATTTAAGCATTAATTGTGGAAAATTGGTTAGCCCGATCCACTTAAAATACAATAATGCACTTTTTCTTTGCATTTGTGGCATTTAAAAAAATGTTTGAAGAACAATGCTTGAAAACTGACCTGTAGTGCATAAAGAACAGGCAGACGGACAGAAGGACGTAGCCATTCCAATAGATGCTTAAGCTCAGCATCTAAAAAGGGCCTAGCCCCTAGGTGATAGGCATATTGTTGCGTTCGAGTTTGAACTGTATAATGTTATGAATAGGTAAGAAGTATGCTTGTTCTCAATTACTACAATTGAGAAATATTTTTAAAAAAATGAAATAAATTGCATCAATAAAACAAACACTGAATATTTTTAAAAAATAGACAAAATAGGAGTATTTTGAAGGTAACAGCTCCGTCCGAGCTTCTTACAATTTTTAAAATTCTACTATGGGTCAGAATTAGTAAAATAAAACAAAATAGATTTACTAGTGTAGGTCACCTCTTATGGGGTTTCAAATATGGACATTCACGTATAAAAATAATATTATAAATGTAAACGTTAAAAATTATTATTTAATTTCAATTATTCAACAAATATATTCCAAAATAAAGACTATTGCGTAGTTATTTTTTCAAAAGCTAATCAACATAGTTTAGAATAAACAAAAACTCAGAATAATCAGTATTTCCGTTCTTATTAGGGATAAAAAAGTACTGTCTTTTCTAACGCATACACAGCCTGGCTTAGCTAGTTTATTTTCTGTAAATAGGGCCAACTTTTTCCATGGGACCAAATGGGGCAAAGTTTGAAAGTAGCGCCACATTGGTCTAACTTGAGTATCTCACTGATATTTTTAGTTGTAATAAAGGAAAATTTGAAAAAAAGTTAGTACATTATGGCTTAGCCAATATTATAAATTTGTAACCTACGTATGTTGTCTGTAGATACATATTTTTATTGTGAAGCATATCTAATAAATTCTGGTTTCGGGAGCCCTAAGGCTTCCTAAGCTTACGTTTTGGTTGATTTGAATTTAGAGTTGGCTGAGCATCAAATTGGTGGCTCCGCATGTTAGCTGATGGTTCAGGGTATAGGGTTGGTGTATGAAAACAGCGTTGGTATAGGAGATGGAGAAGCCAGAATTGGAGATCCTAATCCTAGAAAAAGGGCGGGTCCTAATCTGCAGGCGTTTGGGGTCTTCCGGGTATAGTAGTCTCCTCGTCTGTAGGGTTTGGTCTGTCCTTACATACATTTGTCTCCACCGAAGGTTTGGCTGACCTTTTGGGTGGAATTAGTACTCCCTTCCTAATATAGTACGGGCGTAGAAGATCTGCGTTTACATTCAACTGGATCAGTTTGTTATTAGATCGTCGTGTTATTAAATATTAAAGCGTCTAACGCTTGGTCCCAATGCTGTTTGTTTTTGGTAATGTAACATCAAACCATCTCTAGGATGACGTCATGCGTGACCTCCACGGCTCCATTAGTTCTATCTATATAAGGACTGTAATTTAGATGAGTAGTGCCAAGAATCTTATTAAACTAGAAAGGTCTTGTTTATGAATGAGCGGTCGTTGTCCGTTTAAATAATTTTGGGTACCCCAAATTTATATACAATCTTTTTTATAATTAATTCTGTTCAGGAGTACTTTGTGGTCTCGTGGTGAACGGCTCACAAGAGATACGGAAGGCAATGAGTGAAAAATATATGTTTACATATATTATACGAGCCTTTCTAACACGAGTACTCACGGTGAGGGATCGTGCTGTGTGGTCTCGTAGCTGAGGTTGGGAGTGGAGGGGGGGAGGCGATTGGAGGGCGTGTGGTCAGTAGAGGGCTGTTGGGGGAGTGGGGGCAGCGTTGAGTGACGATCAGCAGACGTAATCTGCTGATTCTCTTCATGCCTGTATGCAACGAGGGGTGGATGCCCTATGATTCTACTATCTCTCAGTCAACTGCTGTTCCACATGCGTTCCACTTCCTTTTATCAGTTTCATTATCTTGATGGCTTCGAGTTTAAATAACGTATCCCACAGTGGACAGTCGTTTCCTAGACCTCTTATACAATAGCGTAGTTCGGCAACAGGACTAGTATTAAGTATTAAGTTCCATGGTTCATATCTCAAGGACAGTCCCAGCCTATGAGTTGCCCGCGAGGTAAATATGAATACCTACAGTAACTTTAATGGTGTGTATAACCCAACTGGGTTCAAACGCAATACCATAATAAATACATACATATAATAAATTCTGTTGTTGTTTTTGCATTGCAGTTGGAGACTGCCTTGAATATTTAGTATTTAATATGCGTGGAGTTTATTCAACAAGTATCCTCGTAGGGCTTCTGGTATTATCGATAACGCTAGTGTTCCCATCGGATTTGAATTGTTGCAATACAGTATACCATTCATTAGTTAATAGTTTGCTTACTTGAAATTTCGGTTAGTCTCTAGACTATGCATGATAGTAGCCAGCTTTGGGTCTTAAAGTTGTTCTGCTCGTGATTTTCCATAGTTGTTAGAGACGTTCACTGTCCAAATTGATAATTCTAGATTAGATTTGCTTGCTTTCGAAAGCAAATTGGGAAAAAACTTAGTTTTTAGTGTGTAAAATTAATTATGTTAGACAAATAGCTAAAACTAACGCTTGTCTGAATAATTTAGGACTCAATGGTGTCTTCTTTGATGTGAGTAGCGATGGTAACCTAGAGTTATCGGTTTCAATAGATATGGGTATTCCTATTAAAAAATGAGATAATCTTATTAGAGCCCAGCAAATAGTTTTTATTTTCAATATTAGAAATGGCGGTTGAAAGTGCCTTGCTGATACAAGCAACTATTTTTTCCATAGGTTTACCGTTCACTATGTGAGATTGGAAAAGTTTTGCTCCTAAATCTCGGGTTAAATTATCAGTACGTAGAGTTATTAGTAGTGTTGGATTACAGTGCGTCTGAATTGGGGCGGTGGTAAGGGCAAGTTTGAGTACTTCAAATTCTTTTTGGCACTTCTGCGTCCAAATATATTGTATTTCCTTACATAATAGATGGTTTAATGGTTTTGCTATGGCTGCTAATTTTGGAATGAAGGTTAAATGAAAATTGATGCTTCCCATAAAAGATTGTAGAGACTTCACTATTGTCAGTTGTTTAATTTTGCGTATTGGATCGACGAGGTCTGGACTCGGTCTTCGTGTTTTTATCTATAATGAAACCCAAAATTTAAATTTCTTTGTATCCTTACCTGCATTTGGAAACCTTGAGTCTTATGTTGTCATCAATAAGTCTTCTATAGACTCCTTCTAACGCCTTTATATTTTCATCTACATTTTCACTAGGTACAATACCATCGTCAAAGTAGTGTAATGCTTTGGTGTATTGTAGGTCACATAGTAGTTTGACCATCATTTCACTAAAGAATGAATCCAAAACTTAATTTTAGGCATTTGAACATCCCGTGTCGAGTAAAAAAGGCTATAAGGGAAATACTTTCCTCGTCAAGGAGTATTTGGTTGTAGCATGACTGCATGTCAAGGGCTGAGAACATTTTCTTGCCTTTAAAACGGTCAATTATATCTTTAATTAGTAGTAAAGAAAAAATTTAATTTAGTGTTTGGCTATTTAATTTTCTGTATTCGCAGACCAGCCTATACTCACGTTTATTTGGATCTGGGCTCTTTTTATGTAAAAGGTGGGGGGCTATATTTGCTGTTCGACTCTCTAATTGTTCCTTCTAGTAATTGCTCCTTCAATTTTTTGTCAGTTTCCAAATGTTAGCTCTCTGATTTTGGGTCTGTTTGGAGTTGAAAAAGCGTATGGTCGCTAAGCTCTATCTTATATTGTTGTGTAAGTGTGCCTCAAGTGGAGTTTTGCTAAACATAAATGCTTTTTGATATTTCTTGACTGATTTTTGGTATGGTATTTTAGAAAATATTTAGGCCTAAGTTTTGGGTCAAACGTTACTTAATCTACTTTATGTTCCACCTCCTCGCCTTCGTAGGTAGGGATAGTTGGTTGGGTTACTGTAGTAATACTATTGATTTCTCAAACGTTTATGTCTTCATAGTTTGTCATTTGAGCAATAACGGCAATAACGGCTTTAGCTGAAATTAATATTGTCTACTCGGTAGGCTTAAAAAGATAAATATATTTTGTTTCGTGTGACATCATTAAATCAGGAATCATAAGTTCTTTAAATTTTCTGTGGCCTTAAGATGGAGACTGAAATGTTAAGTTCTTCTTGTTTGTTGTGCATGCAATATATAGGTATTTTCAACTCTTGATAAGAGTCTACTGTTGTTTTCTTTTTCTTGTGTATTCTAAGTGTTGCGGTTGTCTGTTTCCTCCTTCGGGTTTAGAGGGCTTCGCGATTTGTTTAAATGGTTCGTACACCTAGGTATCTAAACGTCCATACACTTTTAACCTCGTTACCATTACAGAATAATTTCACATTATCAGGCACCTTGTAATCACGGGATTTATGTAAAATCATAAATTTGGTCTTATATTTATTTTAAGACCTTGCGCCATAAACCAATTATTTACATTATTCAAACAAACCTGCATTTGTTGTACAGCATCAGAAAACAATGGCGCATAATAATATAGTACAAGGTCATCAGCATATAGTAAGTAATTAATCTCATTTGCTATGGCATCAGATATCTTATCTATATAAATAATAAACAACAAATGCCCCAACACTGAACCTTGTGGAACCCAAATACTTAAATCATACGACTCCGAAACATCTAAACCAATTTTTATCTTAAATTTTCTATTCCGAAGGTAGTCTGTAAGAAGCTTAAATAAATAGTTATTAATTCCATATACATCTGTAAGCTTGACTAAAAGTTCTAAATGAGGCACGGAATCAAAGGCTTTCAGCAGGTCAATAAATACTGCTATAATTCTACCACACATTAGGTCTATGTAATTATACACATCCTGCACAAATGTGAGAGTAGCACTCTGGCATGACCGCCCGTTTCGGAAACTATGCTGTTGAATGCTTAACTCAATTTTATTCAAAAGTCTCTGATACAGCATTTTTTCTAAAACTTGATCAAGAATTTAAAGTGTAGAAATAGAGCAATATGACAGAGCATCCAGTCTAGAGCCTTTACCTTTGTGCAGTAGTGTTACAGTTGCATACTAAAGCTTTGATGGATATGAAGCTAGACAAAGAAACTGAATAAACAATAGCGCCAAAGGCAAGGCTAATGATTTCATACAATTATTTAAAATAAAATATGGCAACTCATTTGGATTACCCTCATTTTTATATTTTAAGTTTAGAAAAACTACACAAAAACTCATTAGGCGTAAACGGCTCAAACATGTTATCTGTGATAGTGGATTCATAAAATTTATTCAATGCCTGTACCTTATCATTAGATACATTAACAGTAAATGCTAAAGCAAACGCACTAGATAATTGATCTACTCCAGTTATCACATTTGAGTCCACTTTCAACTCCGTTACAGTACACACATCACCACCTTCTCCAATGAGCTTATTATATACAAGCCACACATTAGACGGGGTTGGAGCCTCAACAATGATCAAAAATACATGTGTTTAACACTTCATTTACAGTATACATACTTATACCACTAACATACATATAATCTATGATAGTACTAGTAGTTAATGTGCTACGGGTTGGATGCAAAATAATCTGACGCATAGCATTTTGATTTACAATAATCAATAACATTTTTGAGTACTTCTGACGAACAGACAAGTCAATATTAAAATCACCCGTAATCATCATGTTACAATTAAGCTTACCTATTTCAATGACGTACAACGCAAACTAATCCAAAAACTCTACTTTACCTGAATCAGGAGATTTATACACTACTGTCAATAACATGGGCTTACAAAATGATAGTGGTAACTTGTTTTAATGACTTGACAGAGCTGGCGAAAACAAACAAGCTAAAACTTATCTGGATACCTGCTCACATGCGCTTTGAGGGCAACAAGTGTGCCGATCAATTAGCCAGTGGTGCGCACATGTTAACGGAAGGAGGTGAAAAGGCTCAAATGGGGCCTAAACCTATACTTGCTGTATCTAACAGCGTAAAACACAGCAAGATCCGCTCATAGCAGCGCACTTTACATCTGCGCAGGTGGAAAAAAAGGAAGGACTGCATAATTGCTAAACTACTTTCTGTAAAGCCGAATTATTCAACCGGCTCACCCTCACTTGTGTCACTATCGAGGCGGGCAATGCAGCTACTGACGTACATTTACTCAGGGCACTGCCCGCTGCAAAAGCATCTCCACTGTATAGGCGTTGTCAATTCCCTGTTATGCCAAGAGTGTGGTAAAAAAGACGAAACGGTACTACATTATCTGGTAAGGTGTCGCATTCATATGTATTACCGCATGCAAAGCTTAAACTGGTTCTTCGGCCCCAGCAAGGACTCGCATTAAATAATCACAGAAGCCCCTAGAAAAGACGTGTTAGTATATTTAATTGCTACAGGTCAATTCGACAGGAGCTATATTAATTATTAAGGTAAGTCTTAAATAGGGACAGCAATAGGTCAGAAATGGCCTGCGCTAACTCAGTGCTGTTACAATAACGGTATTCAAGACCCTTAAGATACACACATACATAGTGGTAACTTCTAACTTTGCAGGTCTCGGTATTTCTTCAAGTACATTTATATTTACAAAAGAAATACCGTTCCTAATATAAATGACAGTACCACCACCACAACCCTTACAATTTGTTGTATCATACCTATGCATACTAAATCCATCAATGGCAACTAAGCCCGAATACACAACCTCTATAAGTTTTGAGTTCGATATGCATAAGACATCAGCCTTGTATGTCTCAACTATATGCTTTAGACTTTCGACTTTAGCTACATTTAATCTATTAATATTAATATGCAAAACTTTAAAACCTTTTAAGCCAATAAAATAAGCATTGATCTCATCTGTGCAATTGACTCTAAATCCTTATTCTTATTAGTTGTACGATTACAATCAGCCCCAAGAAAAAGGCATTCTAAACAATACTCACCACTACCTGCAACCATTTAACATCAAATACCCGGCCGCTTTACAGATGGGCACCACTCTGCTGTGACTTCACCGGGAGTCAGGACCTGAGCAGCGTACAGCTGGACAGAGGCCACTGTCGTGACTTCAAAAAGGGTCAGGGCCCAAGCGTAGCAAAGCAAAGCAACACACACAGCAAGCACAATTGTCTACGCACGCTTAGAAAAGATCTTGACACGAATGTAGTTAGGCCGTGGCAACAGGTTAAGCTGTTAACTTTGACAGGTTTAGTAGTAAATTTTGAAATTTTTGATGGTAGGGAAAACTGTTAACCACATGCAACAAGACTGGTGTTGCAAAACCCAACACCAAACTTGTTAAATCAATACTAAACTTGTTGAAGCATTTATATCACTATATATGTATGCTAAATTAGTAATCAATAGTTAATGTGTTTTGGCAGTCCAGTGGTTAAGGAGCCAGGTTCGTATTCGAAAGAGTGCTGGTTCGAATCCACGGGTACGATTTCAGTTTTTGGTGTTATTTTTTAATTAATCAAATTGTTCAACACCATTAGTGTTGCGTGATCCAACACCATTCTAGTATACTCAGTCCAACAGTTTTCACTGTAAATCACTAACCATAATCCTGTTGACCGTGGTTAACAGGATTCACTGTGGATGTCGGAGTAACAAGAAAGTAGTTAGAAATTAACAGTAAAGTAGTCAATTCACTCCTATTTTTCTAAGAGTGCACAAATGCAGTTCACCACACAAGCACCAGAACCAGAGCAGGAGCAGTTTTTTACTCGTCCAAAGCTGACGAGAAAACTCCTGTTACTCCTGTCCTGAAAATGTTACTCCGACATCCACAGTAAAAGCTGTTGACCGCGGTCAACAGGAATAGAGTTAGTGATTTGCACTGAATACTGTTCGACTGAGTATACTAGAACGGTGTTGCATTACTCAATAATATACCTGTTGAACGATTTTATTAATTAAAAAAAACACCAAAAACTGGATTAGAACCCGCAACCTTTGGCATACGAAACTGGCTTCTTAACCTTTGGACTGATACAACACATTAATTTTAAATTACTAATTTAACATACATATATAGTGATATAAATGCTTCAACAGGTTGACTGTAGATTTTAACAGGTTTGCTGTTGTGTTTTTGTAACAACAGCCTTGTTGCATGTTGTTAACAGTTTTCTCCACCCTCAAAAATTTTAAAATTTACTACTTAACCTGTCAAAGTTGACAGCTTAACCTGTTGCCACGGCCTAACCACATTCGTGTCAAGATCATTTCTAAGCGTGTATCAATAAAAATTTGCTTGACTTCTGCATTTCTCAACGGAATTTGACATGCAATATATCATTTTGAAGCTCTTTTAAAATACAAAATAAAAAATTTATTTAAAATTGAAAATTTGCAAAAATGTTTTTGCAATTATTAATTAAAGCTTTAAATATTTGCACGTCAATGTTAATAAACATGATTCTACTCATTTACTTATTTTAATTCATTTGCCTCATTTGCCTAAGGGACTGACTATCATGCATCTTAATATATGCAGCCTTAGATTGAAAGTAGATGAGTTGTCAGTCATGATGTTCCATTATAAGGTGGATGTCATTTGCATATCTGAAACCTGGATTAATTCTAATACTCCTGATTGTGAGTAAGCTATTGATGGATACTATATATATAGAAAAGATAGAGTTAGCCATGGCGGAGGCTTGGTCATATATGTAAAAGATAGCCTGCTGTCTGACTTGGTTTCGGAAATTATCACTACTCATGAGTCACTAGTTATTGCTCTTAAACTAAAAGACACAAAACCTAATATTTTTACTAATATATATAGACCCCCAGTTTATTTTAATGCTGATATCCGATTATCCGATATCCATGCTATATCTAGTTACGCTAATAGTATCTCAGCTGATTTATTTTTATTAGGAGATTTGAATGTAAACCTGCTTGAAAATAACTCAGAAGCTAATACACTTCTAAACTGTATAAACAGTCTTAATCTAGAGCAACTTATTAAAGTACCGACTCGTATAACCTTTAAGACTAGGACTCTCATTGACCATATTTATGCTACTAACATGCAAAACGTCAGGGATGCAAATGTTTTACTTTGCGGTATGTCAGACCATAACATTATTTACGTTGTGCGTAAACGGAATCGAAACTATGTTGCTCCTGCTGTTATAAACACTCGCAACTATAAAAACCTAAAAGTAAAAGATTTGGATGCTGAAATTTCTAAAACTAAATTCTGCATCATGAATGATTTTACTAATGTTAATGACAGGCTCCATATAATTGAGTCTATGACCGATTGCATTCTAGAACGCATGCTTCCCGTTGTAACTCGCACTGTTAAATCCAAGCCTGCACCCTGGCTCACAGCTGACATTAAAAGATCAATACACCGTAGAAATCACCTTAAGAAGGTAGCCAGGTGCTGTAACTTAGGTAGTGACTGGCATTCGTTCCGAAAATACAAGAACAAAGTCACACGCATTGTTAGACTAGCCAAGTAAGCTTACTATAAGAATAAATTTGCAAACATTTAAAAGTCTTATAGGGGATAACATTAAGAAAACTTTAGTGTCTGAGCTCAAAATTAATAGCAATGTTGTTACAACACCTAGTGATATCTGTAATTCCCTAGCTAACGCATTTGTCCTTTCTAACAACAATAATTCTATGGAAATTAGTGAATTTTTAAACACTTTAGGTACTGACATGGAGGGGGAAGTTTCACTAGTCACTGCGGCAGAATTAGTGTCGCTAATCAAATCCACTAAAGGAAGTACTTCAGCGGGCTTTAAAAATGTGCCCCTTAGAATTATAAAACTATGTAGCACGAGTTTTGCTCCAGTACTTGTAAATTTGTTTAATTATGCTCTTGGGACTGGGGAATTTCCATCCCAATGGAAAGAAGCAATTGTAACCCTAATTCTAAAAGCATGTGGTAACAAGTACTCACCTCTGTCCTACAGGCCTATTTCAATTCTTCCATTCCTCTCTAAACTATTTGAAGCTGTCATCTCTAATAGAATCACAAGCTATATAGAAAGTAATAATCTCTTGTCTAAATTTCAATTTGGGTTTCGGAAACAAAAGTCAACTATGCATGCACTGATTCATTTAACAGACCAGATATACAAGGCCATAGAGGCTAAGCTGTATACTGCTGTCTTATTTGTAGATTTAAAGAAAGCTTTTGACTCCGTCATTCATAATAGGTTATTGGAAAAATTGAAAGTCAGATATAACCTGCCAGCATACCTACTTAGAATTTTATGCAGCTACCTCAATAATAGGACGTTTAGAATTAAGCTCAGAACTTTTTTATCTGATGAATACAGCTTAAACGTTGGGGTGCCGCAAGGTAGTATATTAGGACCAATACTATTTATTCTGTTCTTTGATGATATCTGTGAAATCCTTAAATCGCCAGCGTTGTACGCTGATGATGTTGGGGTTACTTGTGCTGATGAGTCCTCAGCATTAGTTAAAGCTCAGCTTGAACTGGTCAGCAGTAAAATTTATAAATGGTGTGCTGATAACTCGATGGAATTAAGCTTTGTAAAAACTGTGTTTATGGATTTTTATAACCCGAGAACAAAGCGTAAATGTGATTTTGAATACTTCACCTGTAATAATCATAATATTGTTAAAGTAAGTAGATATATTTAGGTATTAATTTTGACAGTAACCTTAAATTTGATTCGCATTGCGTATATGTTCTTAAGCGAATATCCTTTAAATGTTCTAGGCTAGTTAAATTTAAAAGATACATTTCACCAGAACTTATGCCTATATTATTTAAATCACTTGTTTTTTCAAACATAGACTACGGTCTTCCTATATGGAGATGTGCTTCTAAATCAGTATTGGATAAGTGTCAGGAAACCATAGATCATTTCCTTAAATGTATTGTTTTAAAAGGATACTGCTTTAATCTAATTACTTTAAAGCAGCTTGGGTTCCCTGCAGGTCGTCCTAGATCTAGAGTTGATATGTATAGCCTCTACGAAATGTATAGCTTACTTACTGTTACTGAAAGAATTATATATATTTCTTTGTCTGTTTTACGTAACCTAATTCATCAAACTGATCAGCTTGACTGTATTTGTAAAGTCATTGACTCTAGGAATAGAAATCTTAGAAATAATTTAAAACTTATTGTGCAACGAAAATCATCATTTTACCATAACTCATTCCAATATCGGTCTGTTATTCTGTGGAATACTTTACCTGTGTATATTCATAAAGAAAATAACTTTAAAACCTTTCAGTTTGAAATCAGTAAATGGCTGATTACCAATCGCAGCAATATTTTTATTTAAGCCATGTTTATCTTTTTTGTATTTATACTTAGTAGCCTGTAGATATATACTTTATTAATGTCTATTCTTGGAATTCAGTGTAATAATACTGTATGAATGTGACAATAAAGCAATTACTTACTTACTTTATTTTACTGTGATTTTGAGTAATCACTTATCCTTTGAAGAAAGTTGGTCTAAATTTAGTCGAAATTTGACATTTTAGAATTGGCGGGAGCTTCAAATTCTCTCTATTTCCTAATTCCGATCCTTCAACATAATTTATGTTACTTTTGCAACTTGAAACAGTATAATACATATGATATATCATTTTGAAGCCCTTTTACTAAAATAAAAAATTCAGTCAAAGTCGTTTTTCCTTTTTATTTACGTGTTATAATGTTACATTTAAGATTTAACGGCAAATTCAACTAAATCAAACTGCATTTTTGCAAACTGTACACACAAAATATGCTTAAAAAGGGGGGCTTGGTAGTCTCATGTACCATTGGACGGTAAAAGAGATAGGGAAGTCAAGGATCGAATACACATGCTTGCATGTTGTAGTGAGATTTCCTAATACTAAGCTCTCACGGTGAGGCATCCTGCTGTGTGGTCTCGTAGCTGATCTCGTAGTGATCGGTAGAGGGTTGATGGGGGAATGGGGGTAGCGTTGAGTGATACGATCAGCAGACGTAAGTTACTGATTCTCCTCAGGCCGTGTGCTTCCAGGGGTGGATGCCCTATGCCTCCACTCTCTCTCATTCAAATACCGTTCACATGAGTATTTGTAATAATTTTTAGTTAAGCTAAGTGTAATTATAATGGTGTCCTTCATTGAAAAGCAGTACAATTGTATTGAATGAACCTGACACGGAAATAAAGTTCACTCAAACTCAAACTCAAATGCGTTCTCACTCGCCACTGAACCTGACCGAGGATATAAGGAATGTCTCATCATATAGGTATGGTGAACGGGGTATACAGCTCTTGAAGATTTGTCTATTGATACTGGCAATGCTCCTAGATATCTGTAAAGCCTCGCAGACCTTTAACAGTTTACATATCTCGATAACTTCGAGTTTAAATAACGTATCTCAAAGTGGACGATCGATTCTTAGATCTCTTATACAATAGCGTAGTTCGGCAACAGGACTAGTATTAAGTTCTGTGGTTGATATCTCAAGGACACTCTCATCCTACGATGTGCCTGCGAGGCAAATATTAAGCCTAAAAGCAACTTTATAGTGTGTATAACCCGAATGGGTTCAAACGCAATACTACAATACATACTTACATACAAATCGAACTGCCTTATCTTGCTGTTAAGGTTGACATTAAACAAGGGCTAAAGCCTTGTGACTAATAATTGTGCTAATTAATTAACGACTTCAAAATGGCTAACCACTTTAAAAATGAATTCTAATGTTGCTAGTGTAAGAGTTATTCCAGGAAGGAGCTTTGACGGAACCCAGTGCAGGCATTGCAGCACTGAGAAAGAAAGCCTTGGTCATGTCTTAGGTTCCGGGGAGAATCCGGGGAGAACTCCTACGTAACAGCCGACATCACAAAATTCGAGAAACTCTTGCAAAGGCTCTTGCTGATAGAGGCTTTGGTGTGGAACTGGAAGTTCATTGTGTTGCCGCAAATGGGTCAACTAGGAGAGTGGAAATTATTGCATCATCATCTAAAATTGGATATATTCTGGATCCTACAATACGGTTTGAGTTTAAGGATAGCGACGAACAAGCGATTGCAGTAGATTTGGAGAAGAAAGGAATCTACGAACACTGTGCTAAGTATTTCTTGGAGAAATGGAATTTATAAAGTATAGAAGTGACGGGCCTTTATATTGGATCTCGTGGGACCATCACAAACGTTTTTAAGAAATGGGCTAAATCCTTGCGTATACCGTCCGCAGTTGCGGATGATATTTTAATGCACGCTCTCAGAGGGTCTGGGTCTAGCATATCTTTTTAAAAAATGTTAAAATTCTAGCTAAGAAAGTATTGTCTTGCATACTGAGCTATAAAGCAATTGCAATTGTGCAACAGTGACTTAATGAAGTTTTTCTCTCCCTCTTAATACATGAGTGTAGTAGTCGTTGTCGAGTTGTGCCATTTTTCCATTCAGCATTTTTTATTATCGAGTAAATAAAATTGTACAACAGTTCTATCTTAACACACAATTTCGATCTCGCTTTGGTAGTACACATGTACTACCAAAGCTATTTGGTTACCAAAGCTATTTGGTTACCAAAGCTATAAGTTAAAAGCTATTTGGTTGTGTAAAAATTTAGTATGAATCTAGCACGACAGTGTAGCAACATGATACGACAGTATGGTAATTTTTGTACTACATAAAAACAAAACTCACAGGAATTATAATCATTTGACTGGAACTGGAAATAACAATTATCTATATAATTACTTATGTAAGATAACTACCTACTTAATATCATGTAATATACTCTTGGCTTGACATAATTAATTATTCATTCCTGAAATTCTTAAAATGTAAATGTAGCACATTATATCTGTAGATTTTTTCAAAAGATGTTAAAATGTTAATGTCTGGAACATTTTTTAATGATGTGTTTTGTCTTTATATGTGAAAACTGATACAGGTAAGCATATGTGTGATTACAGGTATTGCATTGCGATTACCTATTAATCCTGTTGCACCTTGAATGACTTTTTAAAGTTTACTTTTGTACTCCTTAAAAAAGCATATAAAAATGCATATATAAACCGAAAGTCTAAACAAAAATATCATGTTGACTTCTGGGAATCTCCTCATCTCTATACTGGTCATACTCATCATCACTAGAGTACCTCACATTCTCAGTAGACCGATTAAAATAGCTCATCGTTTTGGGGAAATCTTTATGGTGCTCACTATTTAAACTAGAGTCTGACAATGTTTTTTCAATTTTTGAAAAGGACTCGGGGGTATGTCTGGAGGAGCCGGGGCCTCTCATGGATGGCAGTGTTTTACTACTCCCAGGATTCCCTTCACATGTGCCGGGCCGAATAGTTTTCCCGGTCGTCACGATTTGGTAGGGCGCTCCTGTGTAGGTTATGGGGCAATGCCGGTGTTTATGTTCCCCATGTCCGTGCCCATGTCCGTAGAGTCCTGGGGCCTCACCTCCTCGGTCTCGGTCCCGGTCTCCTCCCTGTCTCGACTGTTGAGAGGCTTCAGAGGTTTTGTTATAGTAGTAATTCGAATGGGAATGATTACAGTGACTGTGATGATTGTGATGATGGGGATGAGTTACGTGATGAGAGTTATAGCCTCCGCCTCCGTGTGAATTGATTTGTTTGGAGGGAAAGTAGCCGTAGCCGAAGCCGAAGCCGTATCCTCCAAAAGATTTAGTTGTCATTAAGTTATCCCAGGATTTTGGCTTTGGTGGTAGGTCTCTTTCTCGGTCGCAGATTCCAGTGGGGGGTTTAGCACCACTGTTGTCGTATTTTGAGATGCTCGTGCTCGGTGTGGATACGGATAAATTCCCAGTTCCCCCTCCGTTCCCACTACCACCACCACTTCCGCTCCCTGCAGTTGCATTCATCGATAGAGATATGGATATTTTATCTTGGATTTGGATTTTTGAAGACGTATTGTTGACAGAAATATTACCATTGGTATTTGCATTAGAACTGTAAGGTGGGTTATTATTTTTGTTCGCACTAGAACGATTTTGATTAATGATGGTGGTGGTAGTTGTGGTGGAACTGGAAATAGGCTTGGTCCGCTTAGTGGAATCTCTATGATTTAATTCTCGGTTACTCTGAGATTTTCTGTAGAAGTCATACAGGAATGAGGTATCCCTATTCTTAGTTGTCTCCGCACCTGTCGTCGTCGAGATCGTTTTGGATTTTTCTTTCTCATCTAATATTAGAGACTGCTGCTTCGTCGTCGTCGAGGACGACGACGTCGTCTTCGTGGGGCAAAAACAACAGGCACTTGTGGCAGCCGCGAGACAGGGAGCTCCGAGTGGACTACCACATGGATTCTTGTATGATCCTGCCAAGATTTCTTTTTCCTTCCAACTCAGCTGCTCCAACTCCTTCATCTTATCATGTAGTTTCTTTTGCAAATGAACGTACCGCATATGTAATTCTACCTGTGAAACATAAACATTGGCAATTAGGCGTGTACGTATGGGCACATTTTTTAAATGCTCAATTCCACGCTACGTTTCCTCTCAAAAACCACTATGTTCTAGCATATGTCTTCCCCTCCATGCATATACCTACTATAATTATAGTCAACTTGTGACTTTCAGGTTTGGATTCGTATCTTCTTTTATCCCCTAAGCTGTTCCATTTTTTACTTTCATCTCCCTTATTTCCAAAATGTAATTATTGTATTAATGTAATATTTTCATTTGTTTTTCAAATATCTCGTACAGTTAAAATTGAATTTATTTTTATTGTGTAGGTGCATACCTTTCTGGCTCTTTCATCCGACACAACTACCATTTTCAAGTGTGTAGGACATTTCCGTATGAAATTAACCAGGGATTTGTGCTCGACCCGTGCCATATTTTGTCCGTTGATTGATAAAATCACATCACCTACATACAGTCACAAAATACAGGACAGTACAATTTTTATTGGACTATTTATTAAAGAAATATTTGCTTGTAATACTACACTTTGAATTAATTGCGATATTTCTATTTCTATGGCGCACTTTATATAGCTTATTCGTAAAAGACTAATTATTAGGTACATAAGTGCAGCAGAGTTGCACCTGCATAATAGGTAGTAATGTAGCAAAGTATTAAAAGTATTGTAAAGCTATGGAGTACATTTTGTATTTAAAAATAATAAAGTAATGTTTACAGAGTCGGCTCCTGGCTAATTAGAAATTAGAGGACGGAACAAGTTAAAATTAAAAAATCCGGCGCTTCGCGCCGGATTTGTCGACCGGGGGCGGCCCGAAGTAGATGATGAGCTACAACAAAGGCACAAGATAATTTATGTTAGGCTAAAAGATGACATAAAATTTATGAAAGCTCCCCTACCATGAATGAGCCATATACAAATGTGCGTAGCATGTTGTTAAATGTAGCTCCTAAACTTTTATAAATTTCACTATTCACAAATGCCGTCATTTGCGGAAGCTCCTCTACCATCAATAAGCCATACATGGTTGTACGTGGCATCTAGTTAAAAAAAGCTTTAATATTTTCGAAAATTGCATGATTCACAAATGACGTCATTTATAGGGCCTCCCTTACAATCAATAGGCCATATCTAAATGTACGTGGCAAGCAGTTCGAAACAAAAGTTGAAAAAAATTTTAAAGTTAAAACATCTATATTCTATAAAGATAGGTTCGTGACAAGTTGGTATAATGGTTTGGAAAAAAATTTAAAAGTTGGCAATGGTGGTACTAAAAACTGTGATATTTGTGGGACTTTATTATGGACGAACCTTGAACATCTATAATCCATAAAGATATGTTTGTGATATGTTGTTAAAATAAATGTAAATGTATGTAAATGTAATGGCTTTAACGTCATTTCCACACAGCGAATTTTCACTGATTTTCAGGGGAAGACAGCTTTTGGCTACATTACTACTCACTATAGTCGTTACTTTTGTATTTGATTTTATTATTTCTGACTACTTTTTCTAGAGAAGGGAACTCTAGAAAGCCTAGAGAATACTCTCTAGGACCTGCAACGTACATATCACCGAGCCTTGCAGGATTACCAAGCACAGGTCACCCATCCATTTCAGAATGCGCTCAGGCTGTTGCTTAACCAGAAGGAATCACCCTCCTAGTTAACCGCCAGACCAACCTGTGTAAATAGGTTAAAAAAAAATTGAATTTCAAGTTGGGGTACCTAAAACTATGATATTTTTGGGGCGTCATTATGTACGATTCCTAAATATATATAATTTACCTTAAACTATGATATTTTTGGGACGTCATTATGCACGATCCCTAAATATATATAATTTGTATAGATATAATTGTGACATGTAGTTAAAATGGTTTGGAAAAGAGTTCAAAAGTTGGCAATGGGGGTGCCTAAAATTATGATATTTGTGGGACGTCATTATGGACAAACCCTGAATATCTTTAATCTATATAGATGTGTTCATGACATTTTGTTAGTATAGGTTAAAAAAAATTGAATTTCAAATTGGGGACACCTAAAACTATGATATTTGCGGGACGTCATTATGGACGAGCCCTGAATATCTATATACTATATTCGTTCAACATTGCAGTGCCAGACGCATGACTTTTATGCAGTACATTTACTTGTAATGGATATTGGTGAAAATTTTCCATGTGTATTTCTAACGGCGAAACTTGACAAGCTCTTAGCTCCATATGTACCTTCCATGTATTATCAGCCCTTTTTTAGATGCTGATTTTATCTTGAAACATTGATTTAATTTTTGGTCGGTTTAACTGCTAATTGGGAAGAAACTTAAATAATAACCAAAAACTATACAGCACTTCTCCCTCGCTTTTCTGGGCGATTAAAAAAGGTTTCAATTTAAAATCTTCAAAAATGCGACCTGTAGCGTGCGACCAACAGCCATGCGGACAGACAGACAGACACCAGACACCAGACCAATAGATGCTTGCTCAGCATCTAAAAAAAGAGCACACTAGTACAAGCACACTGACTTCACTGACTTGACTGACTGGGAAGAGATGAGCCGTCGTTCCTTGATCCTAGTGCTTAAGTACTTGCACACAGACAGGTAAACATTTGGAGTTTTAATTAAATTTTAGAATTCTACAAAGCTTATCTATCTCTCGGAAAAAACCTTAGGACTATAAACTATGCTGTTCTGCTGGCATATGGCTCGTACAAAAATAAAAAGAAGTTGCGTGGAAAATAATACACACATTTAACTTATTTATGTGGAACGTTGATTGTGACAGACAAAGTTTTATAGCTTAAGCTTACAATTAGTTTACTATAGTTCACATGGCAAAAATATAGTTCACTCGTCTACACCCTATATCAAGCTACAAAATAAAATGTAGACTACAGTCAGCGTATTCTGATATTCCCATAGTACTATTAGAAAGAAAAACTTTATTAAGTCACTGTTGCACAATTGCAATAGCTATACAGCTCACATGGGAACCTACCTTGCTTGAACTCATGGATTCAAATGAATTCTATCATAACGTCTTCTACTGTGACTAGTAACTACTGCTAATATAGTCGTTCGGTTGCAAAATCGCTTATCTCCATTTTATTCGAATTTGAAATTTCAAAATTTTCTCGAAATAAAAAGTCAAGAAAATTCAGTGGGAATAACAGTGGAAAATTTTAGTGAGGACAGGGTCCCCCCTTCTATACTTTCGTAAAAACGAAAAAATTATAACTTCCAGTAAATGTAGTGTTTAATAATGCTTGCTAATAATTACCCTCGTTTTGCAACGGAACATAACGAAAAAGCTTAACCTTCAATAGGGCCGTCCATAAATGATGTCATAGAAACTTTCCAATTTTAGGACGGCATAACTATATATATTGCTGGTGAAGGCTTAAATCCGGTTCCTTCCCCTTTTCGCTGGAAACAAATCCGCTTCCTTCCACTTTCGATTTAAATAAGCGTTTTAGCTGTCCAAATAATAATTGCATGCTTATGAAAAGTGCTACTTGCTCTAATTGAATCATATTCGAAAAATAAAAACGTTCTAACTATATAGATTTTAAAACTGCAAACTGTTCTAACTACATCATTTTAAGCGCGAACTGTTCTAACTACAGGGTATTTTGTTGCAAACTAATCTAACTACATGGCTTTGAGTTGTAAACCTATCTAACTACATGATTTTAAAAAGTGCAAAATGATCTTACTACATGGTTCATACTTGTGCAGTTGTAAACTAATATAAATACATATTGTTGAACAGTGCAAAATGTTTTAATTACGTGCTTTTGAATATTACATGTAGTTATAGCTTTTGCACTTCTCAAACTTTGTATTTAGAGCACTTTGCAATTTCAATATTTTGTGATTAGAACATTTAAAAATCTTTTATACATGCAATTAAAACATTTTGCCACTCCAAACCATGTAATTAGAACATTTTGAACTTTCTAAAGCCATGTAGTTAGAGCAAATTGCGTTTTTAAATCAAGTAGTTACAACATTTTGAACTTGCTAAAACCATGCAGTTAGAGCAAATTCTGTTTTTAAATCAAGTATTCAGAATATTTTGAATTTCTAAAATTATGTAGTTAAATTAGTTTGCAATTGTAAACAATGTAGTTAAAACGTTTTGTATATTTTTAAATCATGTAGATAGATTACTTGGTAACTTAAAACAATGCGGTTAGATTAGTTTGCAACTTAAAACTATGCAGTTAGAAAAATTTGAGTTTGAAATCATGTAGTTAGAACAGTTTGGTAACATGATGTATTTAGTGAATTTTAATTTTTTTTAAATCATGTCGTTAGAACCAATTGCAGTTTCCATATATATATTATCCGATATATATGATCTATACATCATTCCACATATGATAATAATAATAATAATAATAAATGTTTCCCGGGAAAAATCCTAAAGGATTTGAGACAAGTCTCTTGAAAAACCCGGTTGTCACTATTTAACACTTTGAAGCTTGAGTCACTCAGAATCACGGCCAAAACTCCACCCTTTAAACTTGTCCAATCTGTTTTTAAACGAATTCACCGAATACAAATCCGATTTGTCATTTTTCACCTCACTTGGAAGACTATTCCATTCTGACACTACACGCTGAGTGAAAAAATGATGTCTAGTGTTGGTTTTCACTATTTTCTTTTTCAAAAACGGGGCATGCCTGCTTTGCATGTCAATATCAAAAAATACAGAGGGGTCAACATCATATTTATTGTTTATTAGTTTGAAAGTCTCGATTAAGTCTCCACGTCTTCTTCTATCTTCGAGGGAAATTAGTCGAAGCGATTTGAGTCTCTCAGCATAAGGTAGATCCTTAAGCGACGGAAGAATACGCGTGGCTAGTCTTTGAACTTTTTCTATGTCATCACAATCACTTTTTAAAATAGGACACCAAATACTATTACAGTATTCTAGTAACGGGCGAATAAAAGTTACAATAAGCGTACGAAGTCCGTACTTGTCAAGATGTTTAAAAGTTCGCTTAATCTGTAAGCACATGGATTTTGCCTTTTTTATGGCCTGCTGACAGTGTTGCGTTGATTTCAAGTCGCTATTAATATAAACCCCCAAATCTCGTTCACAAGTCGAGCTTTGAAGCTCAGCATTATTGCAGGAGTATATAGGATTTTCACTCATGATGTCCTAAAATTGGAAAGTTTCTATGACATCATTTATGGACGGCCCTATTGAAGGTTAAGCTTTTTCGTTATGTTCCGTTGCAAAACGAGGGTAATTATTAGCAAGCATTATTAAACACTACATTTACTGGAAGTTATAATTTTTTCGTTTTTACGAAAGTATAGAAGGGGGGACCCTGTCCTCACTAAAATTTTCCACTGTTATTCCCACTGAATTTTCTTGACTTTTTATTTCGAGAAAATTTTGAAATTTCAAATTCGAATAAAATGGAGATAAGCGATTTTGCAACCGAACGACTATATTAGCAGTAGTTACTAGTCACAGTAGAAGACGTTATGATAGAATTCATTTGAATCCATGTGTTCAAGCAAGGTAGGTTCCCATGTCAGTATACATACCATCAGTTTCTTAATTGACATGAATAAATTTGTAAATAATTATAGTAAAGTTTATACAACTACAACCATGTAGCTAAAACACTACAAATATAATGTATTCTATATAGGTAAATATCCTAGTGAACTAGTGAAGTAAGTAGATGATTCTAAACACAAATTAATGTCTTCGTACAGAATTTTAAATTTGAATTTTGAATTTGGGGGGACTTTTGACGAACCTTCACGAAGTCCTGAATGAAAAGCTGCCCCGTCTTTCTCCACAGCATTTACATACGTGATGAAGTCAGTCTCTCGATTCCCATGCTTGTATCTCACCCCGTAGCTCTGTATGGGAATATATAATTGAAAGCCAACTATTATTAGATTTATCACGCCCAATCTTCCAATCCTATCTTCCTCGCTCACTGCAATGTAAGTACAGTCAGTCACTTTAAATTTATTTGATGTACATGTACATTTTTTATTAGCGGATAAAAAATTCTAAATTGAACCCATCAACATTAGAGTTAGGATTAGGACGAGTATGTACATGACACGACACCGACACACATATGAATTCCCGTGTAACTCTCTCGCTAGAAATTATTTACTAGGGAGACGCAGAAAAGCGACGAGATGAGTGAGAGGGATAGACACACAGACACACACAAGCTCAGCTTTAGTATTGTTATTACGCTTTATCAAATACACGCAAAAAAATCCGGCGTTTCGCGCCGGATTTGGCGACCTTGGGCCCGAAGTAGATGCTAAGCTTACAGCATATTGGCTTGGTGGTAAACAATGCTTTTCAGATTCTAACCAAAAACTATACGGCACTTTTTTCCTCGTACAACTATACAGCACTTTTCCCTCGCACTTGCGGACGATAGAAAGGTGTTTGCATTTAATCAGTTCAAAAATTTGACCTGTAGCGTGTGACCTGTAGCGTGTGACCTGCAGCCATATAGACAGACAGACAGACAAACAGACAGCCAACACCATTCCAATAGATTGATTGATTGATTGAAGACTTTATTGTGTCTAAAGGCATAACACCCATCACACAAAGTTAACAGAGTTTAATTTGAGATTAATTATTAATTTTACCAATATATTGGTTAATGGTTATTTAATTAATTATGTTTGATAATTTGTATATTAATATTATTTTACAAGATTGTAATTTGTATTTAACTGATATTATTATTTGACATATAATTGAGATATATTCTTTGACAAATTATGAGTACACGAATTTGCAAATTAAAGGGGATGATTATGAATTTGTTTCGAGGGAATATTTGTAGGAGAATTACTATGTTGTCTAAGCTATTAGTGTAATTGTTTCTTAAATCCATGGATGTTTTAAGAAGTTGTTATAGTTTTTGATGTTGCTGCAGTATTTTGTTGAAATATTATCTTGTTTTCCGGTCTGACATTTTGCATTATTGTTGAATGTTGTGATGTACTTCCATGGAGACGCTTTTTCGGTGTTCATTTTCCTCTGTACTGGATTTACTACGATTGCTTAGGGAGTGTTTTGGTAGAGGGTGAAGTAAGTTAAGATTTTATCTTGACTGTTTTCCTGTCCTCTCTTAACTTTTTGATTTTTACTAACATTTATTTTTTGACTTCCCTTTCGTCTTTAGTTAAATATTCGTTTATTCCAGATCTTGATTCACTTAATGTGTGTCCTTTGATTACAATTTCTATATTTGCGTTTTTACGGAAGGGTTGGATAAGAATGGATGATGGTTTACCGTCTTTATTTCTTGTTTTTTTTGCACGAGGTTTACTTATGACCTTTTTTTCCATGGTATGTTCTATAATATGAATGGCTGCATTTGACGGACCGTCCTGTTTGTTTGTGCCATGTAGAATTAAGCAAGCTTTGTTGGATCCTATACTTATATCCATGCCATGATGGTGATTATCGTTCCTTTTTTCACGTGGATCACATTAGATGACCTTTACTATATCCTTTGGAATGATAGATTCCGATGAATTAGTTTCGATTTTTTGAATGTTGACTTTTTCTCCAACTGATCGTATTTTTTGTATATTATTTTGGAATTACTTCTTTTGATCAGAATGGATTTTATTCACGGTCTCTATTCGGAGTAGCAGCAGTTGTTTTATATAGTTAAATTCTTCTTTATCCATGGTTTTCAACTTGATTCGTTTAGTATTTAATATTTTTGAGTAATTAAAAGTAATAAAACTTACAACTTGTCTGCTACTGGTTCCACTGTGTGAAATATTTGTATCCATACAAAAGAAAATGATTGCGTGTACTTCTGATATAGAAGTGGAGTGGAGGGGCGATTGCGTATTACAGGTTTTGATTGGTGTTCCTTTTTAGCACGAGGCAATGATTGAGAAATATCACGATTTCGTATTTCACCTCAAATTTCAAAAATTAGTAGTTGTCACTAAGAACTTCGATCTGATGCTGATAGCGTATAAATTTGGAAATAATTTAATGCCTGTTAGAGAGTTGTGACTGTTTTCGTTTCCGGGGAATTTGTTATTTTATTTTTGTTTTTTAGCTTTGGAAAGTACTTGTTGTCACTTTGAATGTTCGCGCCCCTCCACCATTCCAATAGATGCTTGCTCAGCATCTAAAAAATTGTAATGTTGGAAATAGGGGTACCCAAAACTATATTTAAAGGACGTTATTATGGACGATCCCTGAATATCTATAACCAATATAGGTATTACACGTAGGTAAAACAGGTTAGAAAAAAATTTAAAGTTGGAAATGAGAGTACTCAAAACTATAATATTTGAAGGACGTCGTTTATGGACGATCCGTCACCATCTATAGCCCATTTACTTAAGCATATCCTTGATCTGTAGTAATGAATAGGAATCTGTAAAATGGTGAGGAAGGAGAATTCCGAATGCCTGAGCTGGTGTTCGAAGCGTGGACCCCCGTCATGAGCATAAATATTTTCCAATACCACAATTGCAGTCCCAAACCCACGACCACTATACCAGGCTGCCCTGTGAACGTAGTTATTGGATAAGTACTGTTACTACCAATGCAAATTCGTGAAAACTTTCTACATGTAATTTATTTGGCAAAACTTGTCAAGCTCTCAGGTAGGTAGGTACATTACATGTAAAGTCACCCCTTTTGTTTATGCCGACACAGAGATTATGATTCTTGGTTCACTCAGCTGCTAATTGTGGACACACTATTATTGCGATCATTACAAAAAACAATAGGGCACCTTTTGTTCGCATTTGTGAGAGTTTAAAAGTAGTTTGAAAGGAATCACTTAAAAACTGACCTGTAGAGCAGGACCAACAAACGGACAGACAGACAGACAAAACCATTTCAATAGATGCTTGCTTTCTAAAAAGAAGCTGTTTGCGTTACCAAAGAATATTTATAACTGGTTGACTACTCACGAAGGAATGGTCACAACCGGGCGACAGGAAATCACCCAATCTATTTTTTTCTGAAAAGAAAGTGTAAAAACAGTAGAGTAGCGTCAACCACATTTTAGATCGGGCCTTTTGATTTGCTACCGGAAGTTTTGAAGACATAAATTTGCTAATGTTAATTAAATGAATGCCATATTTAAATATATTTTTATGTCTTCGATTGTGTCTTCAGGTTACACTTTTTAACTGATTCTAATAAAATTTGAAGTTTTGTATTCGTTACAAAATTTTTTGAAAATTAATTTCTAGGATTTTGAAAATTCAAAAATTTTATTTTTTTCATTTTCAGAGATTGGGTGGTTTCTCGTCTCCCGGTTGTGACCATTTCACGTCAGTCAATACTGATTTGCAGGGAATGCTGAATAGTTTTAAGTTGTTTGTTTTTTGGGGGATATGGTATTGAACCCAGCCAAAATCAGCTGCTAATTATCACAGTAGAGCATTTGTAACGTAGGTTACCCTACAGAAGTAGAAGCCAACACGAGACGAGACCATCATCATCAGGCTCACAGACCAAAGTTTAAAGAGATAGAAAAGTAATTGTGACGCTCAATGAGAATGATACCTAACCTCACATTCTTTTGGCAACTAACATTTGGCTACTGACTGCGCACTGAATTTATGTTGAAAACAATTTTTATACTTTTGCCAAAAAAGCAATAGAGAGAGAGAGAGAGAAAGATAACTTTATTAAAATAAACTTGACACTGTCCTTCAACAAGAATAGCCAATTGGACTCACATGTCAGTATTCTTAACAACCTTTTTTGAAATATAAATTATGCTTTTTAAAATGATAAAAGCCTAATAATTTAATGTGAATCAAGGCGCACTAGAATGTAACGTAATGGGCCTTATTGTCAAATCAAACAGCGACAAACACTGATTTCCATAGACACACATTAATGCTATGTCTACTAGTTCTACTAATAACTAGTTATATTAAAACAAAAATAATAGAAATAATAAAAATTAATTTTGGTTTAGTTATTCATAATATAACATTACATTAATTCTATATTACAATGTACTAGTTATATAAGCTTGAGTCTGTGCTTGTTTTAAATATCAAACAATTGACAAGCTATTTCATATAAGTAGCGTCAGCAAAACCTTATTAAGACTCACATTCTGGACTTTAAAAAATAATTTATTTGTACTTAATAATTTTTTAAAAAATTTAAGCTTACTTAATAATTTTTTTCTATATAAGAAGGACTGCACAATTAGAGTCTATTAGTCTTAAAAATCCAAGAAAACGTAATAAAACTCACTAATTCAGAGGTGTTACAAATATAAATTGTTTCTTTAATTTTTACCTAACGATTTGTTTCTTCATAAGAAAAGTACCATAACCAGATGTAAAATTTGTGATTTGACTTTTAATAAGCTAACTTTTAATAACTACATACTAGTGCACTGAAATTGTGAATTGTTATTGTTATTGTGAAATTTTGAGAATCACAATAACAATTTGATATTGTTAATTGTAATCCCAATTTCAATATCAAATTGTTATTGTAATTTTTGTATTACAATAACAATACAATTTGTTATTTCAGAAGGTAATGGATAGCGGACTGTGACTGTAGAAAAAAAACTATTCTAAAAACTAAAGTAGGCTTAATATATATTATTGTACTATTTTACCAATTTTTATTTTTCTAACTGATGCAAACTCACGATAATTCGTATATTAGTGAATGTTTCTGTCGGTCTTATTTTTACCAGTAAATCTACAATATAATTCAACTAATCGTGATTCTTAAACCAGACACTGGGAGCTTGCACAAATTACATAGTACAAAATTTTAAACCCCTTCTTCTACTTTTTTGGGTATGTAGGTACGCCTAAATATAAGGACAGACGGCTTGATGCCCTGCCTCCCCCATGAAGTACCACGGAATTTATACACGCTTCTATGGTTCATTTTTAGTGTTAGTTATAGGCTCCACAGTGGGCGGCAGACGAAAGCTCTTTACGATCCACCTAAACCATTGCAATGCAGGCTGCCTCTCTAAATAAGCTTTCACTACACAGTTCCTTCCACAGATGTAGAATAATATAGATACACCACTATAATCTCTTCCCATGTGTTTTTTTCCCGACCCCATGAAGGAATTTGCCGGTAATACTTTATCCATGCACCAAAATGTAGCGGCGGTAGCGGCATCTGCTTTTGAAATCTTCAGCAATACTTACGTCTTCCGAATCAATTCCTTGCTCATCGCTAGGATTCTCTGCCATGTACCAACCGAAGACTACTACTCCCAGTATTTAAATTTGCTGGTATAGTATTTAAAACTATTGCAGCTACAAATGTTAACTTGCACATCCGAGCGACATTTTTGAAAGGTGGAATGCTTTAGTGCTTTAAGCATGAGTTTTTGTAAGGAAAGGTACGAAGTACAGATAGTGCGTTGCCCCTTGCCTCCGACAGTTTCAACCTCAGCTCGGGTATCTATATATTATATCTATATATAGATCTGTGGTTCCTTCTCTTTCACACACTAAAACTACCAGTCCGGCCACTCTGTTGCCGCCGTCACTCCTTATGTACATGTAATGGAACCGAAACCCAGGGCGAAATTTTTGTGTTCATAATATGGGCGCGCAGCTTTGATTTTCCAATTCCAACTTCCAAACCAATTCACTCATTCATTCAGAACAGTCACCACCATTGCTGACTTCATTTTTAGATGCTGAGCAAGCATCTAATGAAATGGTCATGTCCGTCTGTTGGCCCCATGCTACAGGTCAAACCGTTTACACTATTGTCTTAGAACTTTTTTAAAACAATCACAAAAGCGAGCCGGCAGGTCTGTATTGTTTTTTCACTGTAATCGAACTGACCATTGCTTAGCAATTAAATGTTGAACTGACAAAGGTCAAGAAATTTAAAAGTAAGCACCATAAAAACGGGGGTAGCGATAAACATAGCTGAGAGCAAGACATATGCCCAGCTATGAAACGAAATACATAGCACCATTTCCAGCCAGGTTCACGTGAAAATTTCTTTTAGACACCCCCGCCCCCAGCTGCTATCGCATTTACATTAGGTAAGCAGGTTAGGGGTGACGCGCAAATGACGTCGTGCAAAAATTTCTTCTAAGCACCCCCACCCAGCTGCTATTGCATTCACATTTGGTAAGATGGCCAGGGGTGACGCGCAAATGACGTCACGTGAAAATTTCTTCTAGACACCCCCACCCAGCTGTTATCGCATTAACATTAGGTAAGCAGGCTAGGGGTGACGCGCAAATGACGTCACGTGAAAATTTATGTTAGACAGCCCCACCCAGCTGCTATCGCATTAACATTAGGTGAGCAGGCTAGGGGTGACGCGCAAATGACGTCACGTGAAAATTTATGTTAGACATCCCCACCCAGCTGCTATTTCATTAACATTAGGTAAGATATTAAATTACATGCTACGAACATTGGTATGTCTTATTGATTGTAGAGGAGCTTCCATAAATCTTATATCATCTTTTAGCGTAATATAAATTGTCTTGCGCCTTTGTTGAAGCTCAGCATCTACTTCGGGCCAGCCCACGGTCGACAAATCCGGCGCGAAGCGCCGGATTTTTGGATATTACATTCATTTTAATCCTACGCAAAGCGTTTGCTGTCCATGCATCAAATTACAGGTAATGCAGCTGTTAGTGATTAATTGCAGTTTTATTTGGGATCAGTACAGTGTTGTTAATTATTGTTAATATTGTGTATATTACATTTGTATTTGTATACATATTGTATTGTAACTTTTATTCGCCCGTTACTAGAATACTGTAATAGTATTTGGTGTCCTATTTTAAAAAGTGATTGTGATGACATAGAAAAAGTTCAAAGACTAGCCACGCGTATTCTTCCGTCGCTTAAGGATCTACCTTATGCTGAGAGACTCAAATCACTTCGACTAATTTCCCTCGAAGATAGAAGAAGACGTGGAGACTTAATCGAGACTTTCAAACTAATAAACAATAAATATGATGTTGACCCCTCTGTATTTTTTGATATTGACATGCAAAGCAGGCATGCCCCGTTTTTGAAAAAGAAAATAGTGAAAACCAACACTAGACATCATTTTTTCACTCAGCGTGTAGTGTCAGAATGGAATAGTCTTCCAAGTGAGGTGAAAAATGACAAATCGGATTTGTATTCGGTGAATTCGTTTAAAAACAGATTGGACAAGTTTAAAGGGTGGAGTTTTGGCCGTGATTCTGAGTGACTCAAGCTTCAAAGTGTTAAATAGTGACAACCGGGTTTTTCAAGAGACTTGTCTCAAATCCTTTAGGATTTTTCCCGGGAAACATTTATTATTATTATTATTATTATTTGAAAATGTGAAATATTTGAAATAAAAATAGTTAACAATTTAGTAACACTGTGCAGAACCAAGTATAATAAGCGGTTTTGTAGTTCAAAATTTCATTTCTGTTTCTGCAGCACGCATAAATAAACGAATCTACTTATATTATATAAGTAAGACTGTTTGAATGGGCACAAATGACGCCACCCACGGTGATGGTGGGCCACATGGAAAATGATGATGACAGCGTGACAAGGTGAGTGGATGGTTCCCAAAATTTAGCAAGTTTGAGTGACCATGCAACCAACACACACATTATGCTCCACTAACTTGCGCTGAAACAGTACAGTTCACACTAAACTAATGCTAATGCCAACGCACATCTACTAAATCAATACTGGATATACTACAGATTCTGAAAATTAATAATTTATTACTTCATTAGTACCAATGTGTACACGTAATAAACGGGTCACTTGACATCCCATATTAAAGATTGTCATTACCGCAGTGCTTAGGAACTTGCCAAGATGTATGGGTGGTTCCTAAACGTCATTGCGACTTTGCAACACCAACCAAGCCCAGACGCCGGGCACGGAAATGTCTACTATGTATATGACTACCATTTCCAATTTATCAATTTACTCATTTACTTAATTCGCAGTCTCAGTCATGGCAGTTCCGATTTTGCGATCAGTGGCATCATTGCAGTGTTGTAAATTGTTACTTTCCTTTGAACTAGACTTTAGGCCCCGGCCAGCCGGGGTTTTAGTGTACCTCTTGAAATGGATTTTCTTGCGGGTCTACGCGAATCCAATTCGGGAACGGGCTGAGTTTACGGACCGAGGGGGATTCTCTCGTAACTCAAGACCAGCCCGGGATGATATAAAATTATATGCACCGCTAAATAGATGAATTATGCAACACAATGATAAAGCACTCGCTAAATGATATTATGAGCTTATGGGTAGGGAGGGCAGATGCTTCCCAACCTTACTACTCGTTCCAGCTAATACTTAATTAAATATAATTATACTTTATGCTGAATATGCGAATCTCAAACAAGGGCGATTGCAATCAAACACATACACAATACCTAAATGATTCGGATATAAAGGGACTTATTTCGCCCTTTATTTATTTTAACTTTAAGAATACTTAAACGGGCGAATACGCCAAATGATAGTTACTTTTAAGTGGCCGCTTGGGCAAATGTATTATTACCTATATATATATAATATGTCACACACATTACATAACATACACACATATATATATAGTACATAACTAATGTACGCAGTACAATGCACATTACACACACACACAACCAACAGGCTTTGACAATAACATTCTCTAGCACTACGGAGAATATCACAAATATTATTTGTCATCGTCAGTGATTTTAAAGCTTGTCATGGTAGTTTGGTTTTATCCATGTTAATTATATGCACCATACATATTGTATGGCGGATACACATAGTTGCATTCCCATCCTATGCATGTATTGTGAACCATCTCACTGACTTCCTTTCTTTGCATTGCTCAGTTGAGGACGCTTGACTGATTTTGGCAAGGTGAGCAAATCATTATAACAAATCCTGTACGTCGCACTTCCATGCACGACGGCCTTTTGTTTTGCAGAACACAAAAGTCGTCACTATATACATTTCAATATTACATACTAGTTGATACTTCTTAATGTAACATACATCTTTAATATTTTAAATAAAAGGGAAACTCTGTGCATTGTGGTATAGAGTCCAATACGCTGCATTACTGTTACGCTGTCCCACTTATTATTCACTCTCACTTCATCTGTGTCATCAGAAAATAGGACATGACACATTGGGGGCTCAACCGGGATTATTCCAAACCTTTTTGTAAATTTTCATTCCTTTTATTAAATTTCCTACCTTTTGTTTAGTAATAAACTGTATCGTTTATTACACTCTTCAAAAATTTGTTACAATAGTCGCACGCGTTCGCGCCTCTGAGACTTTTTTAATTTTCGCCACGTATAAAACTTTTTAATGATAAAATTCATCCTTTTATTATTCCTTCGTATTATTCCATACACCATAATTCCCATGAATAAATTTCGCTACACGACAACCGAAATCCAAGTAAACAAATTATCCCAACTACAGAAACAATTAAAAATAGTTAAAGAAAACGATCAAAAATATTTCGATCAACAGATAAAGATATACACAGGAGCTCGAGTAATTAAAGCTGGAGCCACAGAATTCGCTGGATCACTACGTACATGGCAAGAAGTACAAGACTTATATAATCAACAAACTGACGACGTATTAGCTCTCCTCAAAACTAAAGCAGACAAATTACCAAAAAAGAAGATATCCTCAGTGCAACGATTATTTGAGGAGTTTTACTCATTACTTCTTAACAGTAATTACAAACTTCCAAAACGACTACCATTAGACGATTACCAGAAAACATCTCCTACCCGATATTTAGAATTACCCGAACCAATCGTACCAAGTGTTGTTAGTGCACGTGAACCTCAACTTCTACCCTCAGCACCACCTGAATCAGCTTTTCCATCCGAAACGAAACAATCAGAAGTAGCGTCAACATCAAAGAAAACACAAGACGATTCTCAACAATCAGACGAATTTCACGATTCAGAAGCAAACGACGAAGAAGTATTTCAAGCATCAGAACAGCTATCAACTTCCCTTCTTAATATATCAATTAGAACAGTTACAGACAAACATCCAGTTTTATCTGAATCACCGACATCACAATTATCACCAGATAATAAAACATTAGTTCCATTAGTTCCAATACTACCACCATTTCCTGACCTAGTTACTGAACCACCACAACATTCCCAGCAACCACCTGACAATTTACCTCCTCCAGAAAATATTTCTCAAAACCCAGAAATTCCCAAAAATTCACAAAATTTAATTAATCCACCAGACCCTGCTGAAAATCTAGAAGATATCGACGATCCTGAAAATACAGACAATTTAGACACTCCTGATCCTGAAAACCCTGAAAATACATCAGAATTCATAATGTCATCATATAGTCTCCTTCCAAAATTATCCCTCGCCACCGATCCTCAAAATTTTATCGACCTGTTTACAACTTGGGTATCAACCGCTAATTTGGACACCGACAAGAAAAAGAAGCAACACTTTTCATTAGGACTAGACACCGACACTGGAAGATTTTGGTCAAGTTTACATCGCGGCGTCATTGATGATGACACAATGACATTCGACCAACTTAAAGAACTTTTCCAAGAAGAATTCTCTACCCACAGAGGTTTATCAAGACAAGACGTATTCGCATTAACACAGACCCCACAAGAATCAGCTTCTAGTTTTCTATTAAAAATTCGTTACTACCTAGAAGCTCACTTAAAAGCTTTGGATGAGAAGACAAAAGTTCAAATTGCAGTGGACAAACTACAAATCGCTATTCAAAATTTTATCAAGGCGCAGACACCACCTATTACTTGCGGCACTAAAATACAAGACAACGGATTTCTCCTCGTTCCCCTAACCATAGGCTCCCTCACCATTCAATATCCTTTTCTCATAACCCATACGACTACTCCAAGAATTTTATTAGGTAATGACTTTCTCGAACATTTTCAAGTCGACGTAAGTCAGAAGAATAGAGAATTAAATTCATCCCACTTTGGTCCCGTTCCATTTTCTACTCCCCCCGCAAACATCTTAAAGAAGATTGGCATCCAGCCCCTAACAACAAAATGTAATACTATAGTGAACGAAGCAAGAAGACGAGTAATAAACACCACTAGGAAACTTTGGCCCGTACACCCAAAGGTATCCTCACCCACTCCTATATCTTCACCTTCCTCACGACAGCAATACATATCTAATGTTCGCTTGGCCAGCAACATTATCATACCTGCTAGATGCAAAATCACCCTTCCCATCACCATAGACAAGGAATTCCATCAAGACGTCATGATGATTCCTTCCCCACGCGTTTACAACAACCATCGCCTCCTCCTCCCCAGAGCTCTCCTTTCCCATACTTCTAACTACATCATTGCCACTAATCCCTTACCAACCCCAGTTAACTTCCCTAGAAGAATGAAACTTGGCACAATGCAAGCTATCATACCTGGTCCCCTAAACATTGAAGCTTATCCCATACATAGCATAGAACAAACGAAGAAAAAGAAGATTAAAGAGTTCAAGCATATCGATATATCCACTACCTTACAAGAAGAAGAAAAAAGAAAAATCACAAGTCTCATAGAAGAATATACAGACATATTCTCATTTGATGGTAGCATGGGATTGACCGACTTAATAGAATTTGAAATTAACACAGGGAATACAGAACCTATTAAGCAACGACCGTACAGAACCTCAGACTTTCAAAACCAGATATTGAAAAAACACATAGACAAGTTACTCAAAGAAGACGTGATAGAACTATCCAATTCGCCTTAGAGCTCTCCTGTTGTGATAGTAAAGAAAAAACTCGACGCCAGTAACGAACAAGAATACAGAGTATGCATAGATATGCGTGGCGTTAACTCCGTCACAAAGTCTTTTGTATGGCCAATACCTCCAATTAATTCAATCCTCTCAAGACTAAAGAACATGAAATATTTTACTACATTGGATGCAGCTTCTGGTTTTCATCAAATCAAAATAAAAGACGAAGATAAAGAGAAGACAGCCTTCATTTCCACCCATGGATTGTATCAATACAAAAGAATGTGTTTTGGGGCTAAGAACGCACCGTCTACCTTTCAACGATTAATAGACCTCATACTTGCCGAAGACAAGTATGAGATGGCAATGGGATATATTGATGACGTATTAATATATTCAGACAATTTTGAGAATCATCTACTACACTTAGGAAGAATATTTGAACGCTTCAGAAAAGCCAACATAAAACTCAAACCAAGTAAATGCAAATTCGCCTTTGAACAACTTTCAATTTTTGGTCACAATGTCTCCGCTGCCGGCATTACTCCCAACAATAAAAATGTAAAAGCAATTCTCAACCTACCTCCACCCACAAAAATAAAAGAGCTACAGTCAGTTCTCGCCTCCTTCAACTACTTTAGAAAATTCATACGTAATTTCAGTTCAAGAGTTACACCACTAAGAAGATTATTGCAAAAGGACGTACCGTATGTATGGACAGATGCATGCCAGAAATCATACGACGACTTGAAACATGCACTTACCACATCTCCAGTTTTAGCACATTTTGACTCATCACTACCTACAACTCTAATCACAGACGCATCTACTTCAGGACTTGGAGCAGTATTACTCCAACGACATAATGGACTGGACCGCCCAGTAGCGTACATAAGTCGCTCGCTAACACCTGCTGAAAGCAAATGGAATACTACTGAAATTGAAATGTTGGCTATGACCTGGTTAACCCACAAATTGAAGGAATATCTTATAGGTTTTATCTTTACTCTCAAGACCGACCATTGCAGTCTTTGCAGCTTACTCCGTTCTAGAAAAGTTGAAATGAGTCCAAAAATGGCCCGCTTAGTGCTTAAATTAACTGAATTTGACATAATTTTAATACAACACATAAAAGGACGCACACCTGAACGCGCTTTGGTGAACATCTCCTCCTTACAACTCAACCATACTTATAATCAAGATAGCACTCCATGGATAGTAACCATCAAAAATAAGTTACGCACACACACGACAACTCCTAGAGAACAGAAAAAATATTTACTTGTGAACGAACAATTATTTCGAAAAAATTCCCGTGAAGGATCTGACTATCTTTACTGTGTACCTACAGTTGACGTTCCTACTCTTCTCACCTCCTTTCACGATGATCCTCTTTCTGGTCATTACGGAATGGAAAAAACTTACAAGAGGTTAAAATCACGCTATTATTGGCCTAATATGAAGCACGACGTTTACACCTACATACAAACTTGTGATAAGTGCCAGGGTAAGAAAACCCCAAAGCGAAAACCTTACGGACAGTTTACACATATTCCAATCCCACATCAACCTCGTCTTCATTGGCAAATAGACATGGTTGGTCCATTCCCACGCTCATCATCAGGCAAAGTTTACATACTTTCCGCTCAAGATTATCAGTCTAAATGGATCGAACTTCGTGCTGTCACCGATGGCACCGCACTTCAAGTAGCCAAATTTGTAATGGAGGATATCATATGCCGTCATGGTATCCCTGAAATCATTCAGACTGACCGCGGAACCAATTTTACGTCTTCCCTATTTGAAAACCTCAACCGTATGCTTGGGTCCAAACATCACCTATCCAGCGCCTACCGCCCACAGTCACAAGGCTCTTTGGAAAGAGCTCACGGTCCACTTAAAGCCGTACTTAGTATGTACGTCAATGTGACGCATCGAGATTGGGACACTTACATTCCCTATGCTAAATTTGCTATGAATACTATTCAAAATTCTAATACAAAACTGTCTCCTTTCTATATCATGACTGGACGACATCCCCGCCTTCTATCAGAAGTCACGTTTCCCAAAATTGAAGACAATACAATTACAGACTACTACAAGCATTTCACTGATATCTATCAATCTGTACAAACTAATTTACGACAAGCTCAAGAAAAAGACAAACTATTGGTTTCTTCTCACTATTCTCCACACAGCTTTGAAATTAATGATTTGGTCCTCTATTATCATCCTCATCGTATTCCCGGCTTAACTCCTGCTCTACTTCGACCATGGCCAGGACCATATCGTATTATTGAAAAAATAACTGACGTCAATTATGTACTCCAACATACATTAGACTCAAGATTACAAGAACGCGTACATATATCTAAATTGAAACGATACTATCCTCGACAACATACGCCTACTACTACTGTACCTACTGCTTATTCATCTCATTCCACTCCGTCGTCATCTCATGTTGTTTCCCCTACAACACACGCTACCACCACACCTATACATCCTGATTTACCAGCACCTCGTCACTGCGGACGACCTCGCAAGAATACTGTTGCTCCCGTGATTCTACCCTCTCTCATGCCTGCTGACGATTATTGTCTCCCACGCTACAATTTACGCAGTCGCCCTATTTGATTTTTTGAATTTTTATTTTAGCTGTAATATTTTGCATTTATTTTACATACTTTTTTGTCTATATCATTACTATATGCTACTTGGTGAAGGAAATGGAGAACAGGAAATGTGTTAATTATGTTGCACTTAATTAGCGGAGCCGGTGGTTTGGTGGCTGACCCTTGCCGTTGAAATTGGCTTGAGAAATAGTCCGTTAACGACCAACACATGCTGTGTCACGACTTTTGAAATACAATTCGTATTCAAACATTTAATACAATTTGTATTTACCGACTAATAACATTTGCAACAATTTTAAACTTTTAGGATTGAAATTGAAAAAAAATTGGTATATACAGGAACGGAGCTTAGCTCCTTCTACAGCGAGGTGTAATGGCCAAATGGGCAATGATCTGTACTCCCCGTTGATTTTTATACCGTTTTTCCTTGCTGCTTCGTTTGTGTTGGAAAGTTTCTTTCCATGCAATTTTGCTCGTTCCACATACCTATATAATGATCGTTTGATTTCTTTTTCTGGTTGTGGTTTTGTTTATTTTTTATGTCTCTTATAATTGTACACTTCGTGGCAAAGTGTTTTTGTGTTGGTAGTGTCATGGTAGTTTGGTTTTATCCATGTTAATTATATGCACCATACGTATTGTATGGCGGATACACATAGTTGCATTCCCATCCTATGCATGTATTGTGAACCATCTCACTGACTTCCTTTCTTTGCCTTGCTCAGTTGAGGACGCTTGACTGATTTTGGCAAGGTGAGCAAATCATTATAACAAATCCTGTACGTCGCACTTCCATGCACGACGGCCTTTTGTTTTGCAGAACACAAAAGTCGTCACTATATACATTTCAATATTACATACTAGTTGATACTTCTTAATGTAACATACATCTTTAATATTTTAAATAAAAAGGAAACTCTGTGCATTGTGGTATAGAGTCCAATACGCTGCATTACTGTTACGCTGTCCCACTTATTATTCACTCTCACTTCATCTGTGTCATCAGAAAATAGGACATGACAAGCTTCACTTTAAAATCACCCATCCTATCTTTACCGTTGTGACAACTTCTCACATTTAACTCCACACAAACGGAGAGAAGGAAAGTTTTATTGCTCTGACCTCAATAAAACGTACACTCCACACAAATACACACACATACAAACTACATACAATACAATACTATATACTTCTTTGTTTTACATTTAATCATTGTACCATTGATCTCAACAAATACTAGCCTCAGTGATAGAATGAAAAATAAAGATTCAGAACGAAAAATACCATGAAGGAGACCAGAGCATAAATTATTTCTGCCTCTCATCATTCATACTTTATTTTTCGAGTTTCATTCTACCACTCTGTGGTTAATGGACATTCTTACACATCTTTGAAATTTCATATTTATATGGAATTACACGTTTCAGCACTCGTCTTTACCCTGTCAATGTAAAGCCCGTGGACCGCTACAACTACCGTAAAAAAAACCCGGATTCGGACCACAGCAACAATCTCAATCTCCAAACTGGATTGAAACTACTGATCTTAAGAAGATACGGAATTAGATTGCCTCACAGCAATCCTTCAAACATTTAATATTTTACAGGCAACACTCCAAGAATGCCAAAGCCGACTACACCCTCTAATGGCACGTCGCAATCCAAATTCACAACTCCAAAATGACTATTGGAATCAAATAAAACAGGAAATAATTGCAGTTCACAACAAAATCACTACAAAATGCCCTCACATAGGACTTGCAACAACCGTCATCCCCTCAAATGACGAGACCACATTGGTCATACAACAGATGGCTGATCACCGTCCGCTCGACAATACAAATACAATAGATAATCAAATCCACGTTCCTGACAATCCAACAGTAAGAAGTTCTTCAGCTGACAATGATAATATAACCATTTTTGTCGAACCTGGAAAACTCAGTCCTGTACTAGTACACCAAACTGAAAACCACAATGGTTACAAGTTAAATGCAATGGCCACCCAAGAGCCACAGCAATTTCAACATACAGACTCTTCGCCTAGCAAACCCCTGTTCAAGGACATAGGTCTGGTGCAAACGGAAGACGTCACGGCTGAGATAGTGCACAATCTCACCGCCAAAAAACCAATCTCAAACGACACCCAAACAATTGATTCTGCAGACGGTTCCACCGTGGCAGTAAATCAAAAACATGGTCATACAACCCACCCAAAAGTGAAAAATCAAAATCCAAAGTCAACAAACCCTGAAATACTCCCCTCGGAAAAGACAACACTCGAGACAGAGGCGCGGCCAACCGAAACCATACAAACCGAAACCGTAAAGACCACGCCCACAAAACCCGCTACAAGGGACAACAAGTCTAAAACCCCAAAAGGCAAACTCACCTTCATGAAATTATCTGGCGACACTAGCAAAGAAGCTTTCAGGCAGCTGGTAGAGGATAATTTAAAAACCTTGGGTAGAGATACAGGAAGACACGCATATTTTTGATTGGCTCCGGAAGTCCCCACAGACGACCTGGATGCGATAAAACAGTTGGAAAATCGCGTAAAAATGTATGAGAACCTTAAAACACTCATTAATGAAGAACCTGGCTATGAAGTTCGATTGATGAGTGCAGGACGTGTAGTCCCCACACAAGGACTAGACGTGGTTCTACAACAAGCAAAGGATACACTCAACCGTTACAAATCGGATCCTTCAACAATTCCACAACTAATGCAAAACATGAGCCACGTTGCTTAGTCAGAAACACTATCCCCGGAACAAAAAGAGGACATACCGGTCCTGACAATGAACCTAGAAGGCAATGAACCGGGAGATACCCTCAAATTGACAGACATGTCCACTCATCAACTAATTGATACGCACCTAACTCAAACTGTCCTAGCCTATGAATACGGACATGACACACTCAAAGCTGACCAAGTCTATGATTTCCATATGTCTCAACAAATTTATCGTGAAGAATTAATAGCCTCAAGGCTCGAGAGAGACAGACAATCCTCATGGGAAAAGAAATCAAAGGGAACGACAAAACGACACATTGGACCCTGGACAAGAGTTCACCTTAAAGGGTACCATATTACCTTAGTGGAACACTTGACCCCCCGGGAACAACACAAACTACTCAAAAGACAGAATGTCTACTACGACCCAGACTCTCGGCACTTCTCACTCATACCCATAGACAAGGTGGAAATTGAATATGCTTTTACCCCTGAGGCCCGACGCGCACAACTCAAACAAGTTTTTGCTGCATCTCCAGCACTCCATGCATCCTCAGTGGAGGCTAGACGACAAGAGGAATTCGACAAAAATCCTCTCGGCAAATACATTATGGACAAAATACAAGCAGATTCCATTACCAATACAACCCCAGAATCGCTTTGCGAACAATGCGGCAACAAAGGTCACCTCATATGGAACTGCGTCTACACTACTCGATCCTCTAGAGCAAAACGGACACAATATGTAGACCAACAACAAGACAAGATACAACAATGGATCGCTAAATATTATGTGGAACAGGCACAAAAAGCTGAAGCTGACGAAGAAGCACATGCGGATACCGTCTCGGAGACACGCCATCAAAGTAATCTCCCGACTGACACTGAGGACCCGTATGCCCCAGACGCATTACAACCTCCAAAAACAAGGAGGGGCGATAGCGATGACGAAGGTCTCATAGACCCTCTCACGCTCTGCAAAATCTGTCCAAAATATGATTTCGTACCAAATGCTTGTCCAGGGCCTGATGTCCTTCATCCTGATTATTTTCGCAGAAAAGAATCGCCACGCACACGAAGCATAGATCATCTCCCATTTCATCCCCTACCAGAACCAGTACTGGAATATGAATTAAGAGAAATGACTACAAGTTCTACCCTAAAAGCAATGATGCACTGGGAAGATTACAAACTTACCAGTAACAACATACCGTGCTCACTATGCACCGGCCTCGGTCATGTTGCTCGACGATGCCCTGACCGTGCAGACGCCACTACGTCTGACACTAAACAGGTTGCGTGTGAAGATAAAGGCCGCCTACAACGACAAGCGAATCACTACAATCAACAAAAAGCGACCCTGAAAGCTTCTGAGACTCTCAAATTGGCTTTAGCAGTTAAATAAAATAGCTTTCTCGATTACAAAAAATCAAAAAGAATACTATATAAGCTCCAACATAGCCATTCAGGTTCAACGTGTGACCTATGCAATGAGATAGGCCATGCTACCTTATTCTGTGACAATATCCCGTTTACCACAAAAACTAATCTAAGAAAATTTCAAGAGATCACGGAGCAACTAAAATCCCAATGGAAACGTGAATTTCACAAAGAACGTGTGTCAGATACCTGAACCTACGACCGAAGAACCCCCGGCAGATTTTCAAGCCTAGGCATTTATGGTCAGGAGGAAAACAACCTACCCCTTGATTACAACAAAACGACAACGACTAGATATCGACAGGAGACAGTGCCAGGCAAAACCTCAGAATTTGACTCAAAATCCTACGGAGTTATATCTGGTAACTGACTCTGAAATTCCTGAAACAATCGACCCTCTCGTTATTCAACTTTCTGATCTATCGGAGTCCGACAATGAGACTATCTCACCACAACAATTGACACCGGATCAAGAAGTTGAATCAATTCTCAGAAGGACTGTAGCCAACGTAAAACCCCCAGCTATTCATCCTTCAATAAATCCAGATTACTATGAGTTCTTTCGCCTCAATGCATTTAAAGAGAATCATAAGAGAGATGAACTTAATGTCGAATACGTCTATAACTTTCACAAACTATACAATATTAATGATACACACCGGATCGGTGTCGTACGTGATGCAGATGGTCAACCAATACCCTCTCGTTTACACCGAGCTCACATGGCTGTGTTCATACCACATTTAAACTATATCCGGCCGACAACACAAGAACCGGATACTGATCATTTTCATCCTGTCACCAAAGACACAACTTCCTCCTTGCCCAATGACTGGAGGATAGAACTGATCAAACACTCAGAACCATATGCGTACAAAGCAGTCAGAGACAACTTTATCTGGCCCTGCGACACTGGCGCTAATATTCATTTATGCGGTCGCAAGGAATGGTTCTCCTCATACAAACCGTTTTCAACAGGACCAAGAGCAATACGGATAGCAGACAACTCACTCATTTTTGCACAAGGCTACAGCTCAGTAGTCGTTTCTGCTTTCAATGAAAACCAATGGGATCCTTTTGAACTACAAGATGTCTGGTATCTAAAAAATGCTGCAAACCTTTTTTCCGTTACCAAAATGGTCAACGAAGGGAACATTATATATGAAGGTAACAAAGAGAAGATTGAATTCCTTCGCCTTAACCCTGACACCATGGAAAAAACCCTGCTACTCAAAGGCATGACGACCATCGAGCCCGGCGGCTCAGGACAATTAGTTATGCTGTTTAAACCCATAAAACAATTACCCGTAGCAATGATGACCCGTGGATTATCCCTGGGACGTGTCCAGAGATGGCATGAAAAACTTGGACACATCAACTATCGATACCTGCAGAATACCCTGCGCACAGGTGCAGCTACACTCGGAACTGGAAATGTTCTTGAAGAGGTTCAGGATTGTATCATATGCAATCGCAGCAAGGCCACAAGGAAACCCTTCCATAGCCAAACTTCTCAGGACACTTATGAAATCAGAGAGTGTATTCACGCTGACCTAGTACATGCAAAATTTCCCTCAATCAAGAGAAATCGCTATTTCCTACTCCTGAAGGACGACCACTCTGATTACAGGAAAGTATCCTTTCATTCGGATAAGGAAGCAATGACCATTCTACCTGTCATCCAAGAATTCTGTGCTTGGATCAAAAACAACAGTGGAAACAAAGTCAAATATTTCAAATCTGATGGCGGCGGAGAGTTCAAGAATGCTATTCTTCAACAATGGTGCAAGACCAGTGGCATTCGCTTTCTCATTACTCCTCCGCACTGTCCTCAATCAAATGGCAAACTGGAACGAGACGTGCGTACAATCCGTGAAACTGCGGTCTCACTTCTACTCGAAGCCAATTTACAAGCTAGATTCTGGGAAGATGCAGTCGACACTGCAGTCTTCCTTCACAATCGAGTATGCCATGGCAACCGAAAAACAACCCCATTCACTATGATGTGTAAGAAACCAACCATACTGTCAAATCTACACATCTTCGGCTGCCCTGCATCCGCCAAACTAGTTAATCAACGTAACTGGTGGGAAGGCAAGACAAGAGAAGGCCTCTTTGTCGGTTACAAAGAGCACAGCCTGAAAGTCAGACTCTATGACCCTAAGACCAAGTCACATTTTTGGTCTCGTCATGTGGACTTCTTTGACTCCAGAATACCGGTACAACCCCCACCAGCACATTTATTCAGAGACGACCAATTCTTTGATGCTCATACTTATGGTGGAGACCGGATTGAAGACCTTCGACTATATGCCACTAATCAAAGGAACAACGCAGGTGACTTAATTACTAGTCAGAATCCTCTGTTGGAAGACAAATCCTCAGAGCCCTCTATGACACATCCTGTCAATATACCTGTCGGTACTCCACTCACTACACCCACAATTGGAAATGAATTGGTACCCTTTCAACAACAAATACAGAGATCACCACAAACGGCTCAACCCATACCAATCACCATGGGAAACCGATCTTCAAAAATTCAAGGGACACCTCAAACCAGTTCTACACCTGTGGCCCCTAAAGTATCTAACACTCCAGTTTCAACTCAGGACCACCGGACACCAAAACGACCAATACCTCAGCCTATTATCATCAAAAAAGGAACTCCCGTCGCGGCTTCACCCGCTAGAAATGAGATTACTCTGGTTCAAGAAAGACTTCGCCAGGAGGGAGACTCAACAAACAATGACACTTCCGTATTTGAATACTCAGACAATGATGATGACGAAGAAGCTGAGACCACTTTGGACAGAACCACGGACTCGACTACTCCAGGTTCCGCTCGCACTACTCTTTCACCCACAGACGTTAGTACTCTTTGGGCTCCAACCCATGAAGCAACCCCAGAGGACGACAACCCAGACGTTCCTGTTATACAAGGTGATGTAGTCATGAGTGAAGATCCACCACTACCCGATAATGATCAGATCCAAAATGAACAAATTCGGAGAGTGACTACACGTAAAGGACGTGTTGTTAACTTACCTAAAAGAATTGCTACTGATTATGTACTAAATTATGCACAAACGATTCTCCAAGAACCCGTCAAGGCCCTACTTGCAAATACTCTATATGAACGCCTTGATGATCAAGATCGGACTCACAAAAGACCAGTCATAATTCCACAGAATTACAATCAAGCCATGAAAACCCCGGACCGTCACTACTGGAGGGAAGCTATGGACTCTGAGTACAACTCTCTACTTGCCAATGAGACCTGGACTCTCGTCAAGAAACCAGAGAATCGACAAATCATACCTTCTATGTGGATTTATGGACACAAAATGGCTGAGGACCGATTCAAAGCACGACTAGTTGCTCGTGGAAACTTTCAAAAACCTGGCGTGGATTACAAACAAACCTTTGCACCGACCCCCAGATATGAAGTTTTCAGACTCCTGCTCGCTGACGCAGGTTTTACCAACAAATACATTCGTCAATTTGATGTAAAAACTGCCTTTCTATACGCTGAACTAGAAGAAGAGGTTTATATGCACCAGCCCCAAGGATACAATCAAGGATCGGACTTGGTGTGTCTTCTCAAAAAATCCCTCTATGGACTGTGTCAAAGCCCCCGCAACTTCTACAAAAAAGTCAAACAATTCATGGACTCCATCGGCTATAGGCAGAGCGACTATGAAAAATGCCTTTACATTAAATGCTACAAGGACAAACAAGGCAATGATCACAAGTCTTACATCTGCTGGTACGTAGACGACAGCCTAGCCACGTCCACACATCAAAAAGACCTGGATGACCTCACTCAGGCACTCAAGGATCGTTTCAAAATTACAGAGACTAACGACATAACCCATTTTCTTGGAATGGATTTGAAACGGACCGCTGATTACATCCAAATTAGTCAACACACTAAAATTGAGGAACTCGAAATCAAATTTAACCTAGAAGGATGCAAAACAGAAAAAACACCAATGAGCAAGGATTTCAACGGTGAACGAGAAGGTGAATGGACAAAACGAGACGACCTTCTTTACCAGAGCATAGTTGGATTCTTACTCTTCACATCCAGAATATCCAGACCCGATATTTCTCAAGCAGTACAAAAACTGACACAATACTTTGCTAAGTGGGATGCAGGACACTATGAAGCAGCTCTTCGTGTGGCTCGCTACCTCATCTCAACCAAGGACCAATGTCTCCGCTACTATCGGAATGACCATGGGAAATTCAACCTTAGCATGGAAGTCCAATCTGATGCTAACTTTGCAATGGGTGCCCCAAGAGCCCGTAGCATCATGGGTGGTTGCGTTCTCTTGAATGGAACTGCTTGGATTTGGACTAGCAAGCAAGAAAACCTTGTTGCTCACTTAACTACAATTGCGGAAGTTTATGGAATTAACAATATGGCCAAGACAGCTATCTGGTCACATAATTTTCTTGCTGACATGGGATTACGTGAATGGACTGATACTATCTGGCAATTTACAGACTCAGAATCTGGCTGGAAGCTCATCTACAGTCTAGACAATCACCACGACCGTACTAAGCACGTTGACACCAGAATCTTCTGGGTCAAAGATCTCATTGAAACAAATCAGCTCGTCATTCAGCATCGCCGAACTGAAGACTTAGCCGCTGACATATTTACAAAACCCCTGACTGGACCCAGGATGAGGAAACTTATGTTCTTACTTGGGATGACGACCATGAATCAGGAGGGAAAAATCCATCAGGCTCAGATTGCACAAACCTATGCTGCAATGCCAACTAAAAGACTCATCCATGATGAAAATACTGACCCTATGGATACCACAATGCCAATCAATGATGCTCAAGCTAGATATGCTAACTATACTGAAGCTGATGTCAAACCATCACATATCTATCAACCGGTGGGAAAGATTCGAAAATTTCGATCCTCCACTCCCCACATGCATCACATATATGCACACACTGACCATCATTCTACTGCTAGCCCATTAGCAAGAGTCCTCACCTGCCTAATATTTGCCGCTTCAATCTGCGTTGGCAGCACCTACCGGATGGACGAAACATCCCGTGTACTGTGGACTCCTACAAATCTCAGTGTAAGCATTGGATACAATGAACTCAACATCCAGATCTAGATTATACCTCCTTGCAGTCTTCTCGTCTATGATGTCACTGACGAAGATGATGAGGCCCAGATGAACGAAGCACACACTCGATGTCTCCAAGACTATGATCGACTTTTTATTCAGCCTCTACACACCATCTGTCCGTCTACTAGAGTCAACAAGGCACCACAAACCCCAGTTGACCTCTACTCTCAATACCTTTACACACCTGATGACATAATTCGCAACAAAGTGACAGAAACCTTTATGTCTGTACAAACAAGCCCTGGTATTGACATGGCCTTCTATGCCATAACCACTTACAATCTAATCACCAACTATGAGCCAACCATGGATATTCGATTCAGAGAACGGACCTCCGTTGTCAACAAAGTCACCAAAAATGGACAAGTGTTTATGCCTAAAATACAACAACTTCAAAAGGAACTTCTTCCAGTGCATGACTCAGAAACAAACATCTCCTTCCCAGCACTTCGACTTGACATCTCTGCCGTTATTAACTATAGATGGAACTACACTGATGTTCTACATACAATAAATCAATCCTGGATTCATGGACAAAGCACTGGAAAATTCTTTGATTACTTCCATCTGGAACTACCACATCAAATTTTTCCCCGCGAACAAGCGATCTTTAATTATTGCACTTCTGACAAGGACTTGGATACTATCCATCTACAATTCACGATTCCGGTTATCAACCCACGCTTGGTATTACTTGCCGCGGATCCTTTCAGACTTAGATGGGAGACAAATTCAACCGAACAATGCAATATCAAATACACTGGCCCGCTGCATGCAATTTTGGACAAAACCAGAAACTGTGTCTATCATACACGTATGGACACTCTGCATGGACACAATCTGATTTCTCTTCAACATCTTCCCTGCCAACCCCAATCGGAATTCTATGCCAACCGCCTGGCTTATCAGTATGCTGTTTGCTATAACCATACTGATGATGTTGACTTCACTCTTCTACAAGTGAAAATTCACAAAGGGAAATTCTATGTCTACTGCGCCACACTTAACATTACTATGGACAACAATCAAACTCAGCCCTGCCCGGATTTAGTCTTTACATTACCGTTGAGAGCAGCATTCACCATTGGCCATCGACATTTTAACAATCAAACCACTTCATATGATGCCACAGAGGACCTCCCAACAACCCTTAAATCTGTACAATGGATTCTGGAGACTCCGCCTACTATGGACTCTACTCTAGAAGCGATTTCAAGACCGACCTGGATTCCTATCAAATGGATAGCCCTTACAATTGGATCGTTCTTTCTCTGCATCTATGCTTTGCTTGGATGGATCATTTTTCGCAGTTGGACCACCTACTCACCTGCCAACCAGGAGGATGTGTACCTACCCAATGATCCTGCAAATCAACCTAATGTGATTCCACAACTCGCACCAACGGATCATCTCCTACTTACCATACAACCTAATAATCACCTACCGCCTGATTATATGGAGATTTAACCCTTACAGCACAAACCTTCCAAACAAACCAACCTTACAATATTTGTGGAGGGGCGTCTTTACAATAAAGGCACCCCCCCAAGGAGGGTATTATTACCTATATATATATAATATGTCACACACATTACATAACATACACACATATATATATAGTACATAACTAATGTACGCAGTACAAGGCACATTACACACACACACAACCAACAGGCTTTGACAATAACATTCTCTAGCACTACGGAGAATATTACAAATATTATTTGTCATCGTCAGTGATTTTAAAGCTTCACTTTAAAATCACCCATCTTATCTTTACCATTGTGACAACTTCTCACATTTAACTCCATACAAACGGAAAGGAGGAAAGTTTTATTGCTCTGACCTCAATAAAACGTACACTCCACACAAATACACACACATACAAACTACATACAATACAATACTATATACTTCTTTGTTTTACATTCAATCATTGTACCATTGATCTCAACAAATACTAGCCTCAGTCATAGAATGAAAAATAAAGATTCAGAACGAAAAATACCATGAAGGAGACCAGAGCATAAATTATTTCTGCCTCTCATCATTCATACTTTATTTTTCGAGTTTCATTCTACCACTCCGTGGTTAATGGACATTCTCACACATCTTTGAAATTTCATATTTATATGGAATTACAAAATGAAAACAGATAATAATGCTTTTCCCAAAAACCACTTGGGCAAAAAAGGAAACTTAAATCAAATAATACTTTAAATCAAAAGCCTCGTGTGCAAGAAATAATACTTTTTACAATTAAGCCTCGTGGGCAACAAATAATAATTCACAATTAATAAGCCTCGTAGGCACCGACAATAATCCCATTAGGGTATTTTTTTTTATCTTATATTTCGCAGTAGCCAGAGTGACAGACGTGGGCTTCCAATAGGGAAAATCAATTATGGCACATTAGCCGGGTTTTTCTCTTTTTAAAGCAGTAAACACTATTATTATTTCTTGACGAAATACGAGTCTAGCTTCTTTCTGTAGTAGCAGCAGCTCCCAGTAGATTCCGAGCTAGAGACGTCTTTTTGTGGATGACTTCCTTTGAGCAGCACACAGACCGAACTGACTTTCATGGGCTAGTGAATAGTAGATTCGCTAGTCCATGTCTATCTTCAACTATCTATCTTTTACTTCTCCGCTTCTCGTATCTCTGTACAGTGTACAGCGTTAACTTCTATCTTCCTAAAGAGGGGACGGGCAACGTGATAGTCATGGTCATGGTATAAGTATGTACGCTGCACGTAGTTTGACGGGCCGTCTGCAGCTTTACTGCCAATTCGCCTGTGGCGATTCTAATACTATTTCTTTTGGGGAAATACGTCTGTCTGTCTCTCTCGCTGTTACAAAAATACGTTTACAAATATTTATTTAATATATCATATAATTTTGTATTAAGTATTTTTGTCTTTATCTTTTTCTGTGACACTCATGTGGTTACTGGCCAGAATTACCCACTGTTACTATTACGACATACAATATTCACACATATTAGTCATACAGGTGATCACAGGTAGTAACATGTATTCTTATATATGTTGAAGTATTGTAAGTGTAACTTTGTAAGATTAAGAAATAATTATATTTTACATTTCATTCGTCTGAGAATGAGAGATGCATAAGTAATAATAAAATTAATGAGTCTAGCTCGTGTCGCATTAGATAAACAAGAATGTGCTGAAGCGTGCTCAGCTGACCTATGCAGAAACATACTACATGCGTTGTATGTACGACGGAGGATGTTTACGTCTTATCGCTGTGTCTGCGATATGAGACGAGAATTCAAGTTGAAGTTTTATTTACAATATCAATGTCAATAGACGTAAACAGTAGCGGTATTATTCTTATTTAATTACTGCGACCAAACTCTTTATTCCTTTGATTCTTTATAAGAACTAAACAAATGTGGAAATCACGAAATTCTCTAATAAGATTAATGATTAGGACAATTCGTAAAGTACCAAAAGATATTAAATTAATGTGTCTGGGTAGAACCATTAGTTTAAGGTTGTTGTAAAAATCATACAGATGTTTTACCTAAAATTATAAATTTGACAACAGTAAGAATGCGGTAGTCTTTGTCTGAGACAAAACACCAATTCATAAATTAAACAAAATTATAAATCATCTTTGTCAACCGAGTTTTATTTAGTAAGAATTAGAGTGAATAAAATCAATCGTGAATCTAAGATCAAATAAGCAGGAAGTCTTCTGAAAGAGTCCAGAATCCTTTTCATTTACCCTCTTTGCATCCCTAGTTATCTGCGGTGTCCACCCAGTACAGTTTGCCCTATTACAGCGTAATCACTAGTTTCATTAAACTTCGTTCATACCACTGAGTTAATTTGGCCCCCACACCTTACGTGGGCGTTATCAGCACTATCTGACAAGTCTACTGGTTACCTTACTTTTCCCGAGTATTTTATACAAAGTTAAAGTTCAAAACCTTAACAGTTACCCTACTGTAACGTGTCTAGGGTTGGTGACGGTGTCTTTCGTATAGAAATTAAACGGTATACTTTTTAAAACTGGGCTACTGATGTCGTATTTGGGTCTGGACTAATCGTGGTATTATGAAAATTAAAAATTGAAGCAGATTTTTAAGAGCGTAGTTTTGTTAACCAAAATATTTTACTTCCGCCAGATTTTTTTTATTAGTCCTGCAATTTAAAACAAATACAGAAGCATAGAATAATAATAATAATAATATCCCGGGTAGAATCCAATGGATTTAAGACTAGTCTTTTGTTTTCTAGGTTGTCAATACATTACAAACTGTTGTCACTCTGAGTAGTTTGAATCAGACGGAAGTTTCCTGAAATTCTATCCCTTGAATTGGTCAAGTTTATTCTTAAAAGTGTTCACACCACAAGTATTCACTTTAGCATTTTTAACTTCACTAGGGAGTTTGTTTCACTCGCTCACAACTCGCTGAGTAAAAAAGTGATGCCTTGAACTTGTTGATAATTTTTAATTTTTAAAAATGGAGCATGTTGGCTTTGTATCAATGTCAAAAAAAGTAGTAGGGTCAATATCATACTTTCTGTTAATTATCTTAAAAGTCTCTATAAGATCTCGACGTTTTTGTCTGTCTTTTAGTGAAAAAATTTCTAGCTTATGTAATCGCTCTTCATATGATAGATTTCTAAGACACGGTAAAAGACGAGTAGCTAATTTCTGCACTTTTTCTATCACGTCACTATCTCGTTTTAGAATTGGGTCCGTAATCGCATTTCAATACAGCAGGATGGGTCAAATAAAAGTTACGATTACTCTGCGTAATGCGTTAAGATCCATGTACTTGAATGTGCGATTTATTTGTAAACAAATAGATTTAGCATTTTAAGCTGAAATTAGACAATGTTCTGTGGATCTAAACTCATTATTAATGTACACCCCAAGGTCCCTCTCGCAGGTAGAGCTTTCAGGCAACTGGTTGTTACAGGAGTATATAGGGTGCTCTGTCTTGAATTTTCCAAAGTGGAAAACATGGATTTTTAAGGTATTAATTTCCATATAATTGTCATTACACCACGTTTCAAGGTCGCTCAGATCGCGTTGTAGCTGGTAAAAGTCGGTGTCTGTCTTTCTTGCTCTAAAGATTGTAGAGTTATCCGCGTACTGTTTTATTGAGCTCAGAATTATTTCCCTCATCTCATCCACGTAAAGTAAAAACAAAATAGGGCCCAGTAGTGTCTAGTTTGTATCGATTGCGAAGCTTTTAGATAAGTCGTCGATGTAGCAGTTTATCAAAGGCCTTTGAAAAGTCAACATATATACAATCCACAATGTGACCTTCATCCGTTAGTATAGTGACGTCATTAAAGAACTCCAAAAGGTTAGTAAAGCACAATCTTTTAGACAGAAAGCCGTGTTGATGCTTCGCAAAGTTGCAGTTTGCAAACAATTGCTGCCTAATAAACTGCGCCGCTACCTTGCATTACACTAAAGTTAAACTAACTTGCCAATATTTGGATGTGTTTCCCTTTGACCCTCCTTTGGGGATACATGTAACGTTAGCGTATTTCCAGTCATCTGGAAGTTTCGCTTGGTCAAACGAGGCTTGAAATATTAAAGTGAGTGGAATACAAAGGATACTTGCACATTCCTTTAACGCCCTTGAGTGTATTTTGTCAGGTCCAGGGGCTTTGTAAGGATATAATGATTTAAGTTTATTATACACTTCAATTTGTGTAACTTGAATTTTACCCACATTTTAGGAATTTTTGGAAACGCACGCGTTTACACATGCCGTTTCACTTTCAGTTCCTTCGCGCACAAACACTATTTTAAACTCATCGGCTAGCGCATTCGCTACTTCCGAGAATGTTGTTGTGGCTTTCCAACTTTTTATAGCATTGGAATTGCAATCTCAGTTTTCTTAGTGCTACAATATTTCTAAAAACCCTTTGGATTTTCCTTAGCGTTCTCACATAGCTTTCTTTCATGCCTAATTCTTCTATTTCTCCTCGCCTGGATATCGCAATTGCGAGCTTTTTTGTAGGATATCCAACATTTGTGTTTTTTATCTTGAGATGACTTGAGATAACTAGTATACGCTTTTTTTTTGTCATTCATGACACTTAAAATATTTGCTAGCACTGTCCTGCCGGATTCATAAGCCACAGAAGGAATATTACGATTAACACTTTCAAGTATCTTGCACTTAAATATCAGCCACTTAATATTAACATCGTTCACTAAATTAAGTTCCTTCTTCCAGTCAACACTGCCTAGCTCTTTCCAGATTGCATCTTAGTCCCGTTTACTAAAATTGAGTGTATTGCTGTCGTCAGGTTTATCAGGGCTTAGTGTAAGTTCACACTTAATAACGTTGTGGTCACTTTTTCCTAACGGAGGCAAGCATGTGGCGTCACATATTATGTTTCCTTTAGTGAGGCACAAGTCCAGGGTGTTCTGTTGAATGCCTCTTGTTCTGGTTTTAAAATTAATATACTACGTTTGCTGTTACTAATATTCACAGGCTCCCTGGTCACTTGGTTTATGATGACAACTTTTTGTATGATTTATCAGATATAATTTCTCTTCTCCAAACTCAATGTATTGATATGTATACTGTAGGGGATTTTAATGTTGACCTACTTTCTAAATGTAATAATTCTCGATACTTATCACAATGTGCAAAGAGACTCAATCTTAACCAAATTATAAAGCAAGCAACCAGAACCATTCTTACCACTAAATCATTAATAGACCATATATATACCAATAATGAAGGGTATGTTTAAGCCGTAATAATATTCCTAATACAGATGAACTAAATAATCAACTACTGAATACAAAATGGTCTATTTTAAATAGCTTCAACTTAATTGATAAAAAGGTTGATGTATTAAAAATACTGACTCATTGTGTTTTTGAGAAATGCGCTCCCACTATTACTAGAAGTATAAAGGCAAAACCTAATGCATGGCTCACTAGTAAAATTAAGAAACTTATTCATAAGAAAAATTATTTAAAGAAAATGGCGATTAAAAACAAAACACGTGTAACTTGGGCTAAATATAAAGCTTGTCGTAATATAGTTACCTCTGCTGTAAGATATGCTAAAATTAGTTTTTATCGCTCTAAATTTAAGCAATGTAAAACAACTAAAGAGTCTTGAGATGCATTTAAACTTTTGCTTGGGAATATAGTTCCATTAATATTTTAGAACTCAGTATAAATAACTCGATTATTACCGACAAGCAAATTATAACTGATAGCCTTGCTTACTCTTTTGTTGTTTATTACAATAATGAAGATTCTGAACTTATAAATATAGCTAAAACAGTTGGAACTGATAACTTTAGTTTTCCTTTAGTCACAGTTAAGGAAGTAACTGAACTAATTAAAGACACTTAAGGTAGTTCGTCTTCAGGAATGAAAAATATTCCATCTAAAGTTATTGAACTCTTACCTGATGTCTTTGCTCCTATACTTACAGATATTTTTAACCATGCACTAAAAACAGGTCAGTTTTCTAATAACTGGATGAATGCTTTCGTAACGCCTCTGCTCAAACGAAAATGTAATAAGCTTTTGCATACCTCATTTAGACCCATTTCAATACTCCCATTCCTTTCAAAGCTTCTTGAAGCAGTCATTGCTTCTCGAATTATGCATTTTGTAGAAGATAATAAGTTACTTTTTGATATACAGTTTGTGTTTTGCAAAGGCAAATCATGTCTACACGCACTTATTGAAACGACACATAAAATTTAGTCAGCTCTGGAAAATAAACAGTTATGTGCTGTTTATTGAACTTCGTAAAGCCTTCCACACAGTTAAAGATGTAAAACTGATTCGAAAGCTGCATCATAGAGAATATTATAAAACTGGGTAATTTTATTTCTAAACCATACCCATTGAATGGTAGGGATCCCCAAGGAAATGTTCTTGGACCCGTTCTGTTTATATTATTTTTTGACGACATATCACATGTACTAAAGGACTCTGCATTTTATGCGGACAATATTTAATCGGTATGTAGGGCTGACACATTTATACAATTAAAGGCTGAACTTGAAAATGTTTTAAGAAATGTACACAATTGGTGCAACTCCAATGATATGGAAATAAGCATTGTTAAAACAGAGTTTATGGAATTTTCAGAATTCAAGTCCAACCATCAATGTAATTTTAATTCTATTACGTGTGATAATAACAGTGAAGTGAATAGTTTTAAATATTTAGGGATTTATTTTGACAACGACATTAAATAAGATATTCATTGTAATTATGTAAATTGTAAAATTACGTTTAAATGTTCACAACTAGTTAAGTTTAGGCGGTTTATAAAGGATAATTTAGCTAATAATCCGCTACAAAAATGTAAAAAACTATTGACCACTTTCTTAAATGTATTTATTTCAAAAGGTTTCATTTAAATATGAACTCAAAACAAATGATGTCAATTCCACAAAAAAGTAATTCTAGAAAGAAACAAATAGATTTGTTTAAGCTTCATGAATCTTGTTCAATACTAACAGTATTTGAAGGACTAACTTATATAACTGCTTCTATGACACGTGTTTTTCTATCTCAAACTTTTCAACAACCTTGTTTACAAGAAGTCAAAAGAAAAGACAATGGACGTTCATCTCGTAACTTGCATGTTTTAAAAATGAAGAAATGTTCTTCGTTTTACCATAACTCGTATCAATATCGTTCTGCTAAACTATGGAATTCTATCCCTTTATCAGTGCATGCTAGTAAAAACATACAGGATTTTGAATTTAATTTAAACAAATGGCTGATTGGTTTAAGATATTTGTTGTATTAATTATGAATATTATAAATTATTGTAATTTAGTGAGTAAGTATTATCAATGTCTGCTTATGGAAGCGCTTGTCGCTGTTATGTTTGACAATAAAGCCATTTTATTACATTACATTACATTACTACTCCAAAAATTCGTCATCCAAAATATCCAAAAAAGCATAAGCTGCGCTTCCGTTACTTGCAGAGACGACAATTGAGCTCTGACAATTCAAAGCACCTAATATAATGCATTTACTGTGTTTACTAGAATATTCCCGCATAAGTTGCTGTAGTTGGATTTCCGTCTCGTTGGAATGAGATTTGTGTAATTGTGGGGGCTTATAAACACAAAGCACTAGGATTTCAGTCTTTTGCACTTCAATTGTCACACTAACATGTTCGATTTCTGATGTTATAGGTTCTTCAGTGCAGCAAATGTCAGATCTGCAATATACAATAACTCCACCTCCCTTTCCAGCCCTTCGGTCTTGTCCAAACATTGTGTAGTTAGGTATTAAAACTTTTCGGCCGTCGTAACTTTCATTTAAATAACTTTCCGTAACACATATTAGAATCGTGTCATTTTGATTAATAACATCACACAGTTCCTTTAGTTTGTTTGGAAGAGAGCTAGAGTTTGTGTATATAATATAACAAGGAAGCGCAGTTTTGTGGCGCAATTGGGTCTGATTGATTGTTCTAGCGGCTGGTGCAGCCCTGCTCGAATTAACCAATTCCTTTAGTTGCTGTCGTTGCATGTTGGTTGAATCCTTGGCAATGTGGACACTGTCAATGTTGAGTCGGTTATTTTTATGTTTTTTGCAGTATGCTTGAATAAATTTATTAGCCTGATCGTCAGTTCTAAATTAGAATTTAATAGGTCTGATTTTATTCTGTACTTTTTTCCCATCTCAGGAAATGTTAGCAATGTTTCTACTATAGCATAATATTTTTCAGCATATGCTTATCGTCGTTTTTTTGTCAGGTTCCTTTTTTAGCACATCCGTCTGCATTGTCAACTCTTCCACATAAAACATAATGAGATTTTTTTTCTTTTCCTGTCGATCATTTATTTCATGATAGCTGTTGGGTGCTCTTTGTTGTTGTTGCAAGCTATGTGTCTTGTTTTGCTCTATCTCCAGCGTGATTTCAGGCGCTTCTAGCATTTGTTGGTTTGGCACGGCTTGCAAGTCTGCGGCTGCCTGCTGCTCAGCATTCTGAGATATAACAGGTTTTGCTTGGTAAACAGCCTCCTGTGCTCGCTTTCGTTTCTTGACTTCTTTTTTTTATTTCAAAAAATGTAGCTTCAAGTTTCTCAACCTGCGTCTTAATAGTAGCAGTGCATCTCAAATCCTGTATGCACAGAGGACACAATATTACTAGTAACGAGTTCTGTGATAGCTTTGTATATAGGTCGGATTGTTGTTCCTCATATTTAGACATTTAAAATGTATCAATACTCTACAGGCTTCACAAGTTGCACCATCGTAAGGTTCACCATCTACCACTTTAGTACATATGGGGCAGGGCTGATTTGCCTGTCGTCACGGGTTTGCCTGCCTTTGCCTGTTTAACTCTTGTATTGAATTTTGTTGACTTTGACATTATTCCCTCAAAAATGAATTTTACTGAATTCTGAAATATTTTCTTACTTACAACTGAAATTTGGAATTAAAAACACCCACACTGAGTTATTTATCACTTTATACACACTTGGTGAAAATTTGACTCCAAACTGGCAACTGTAACCCACAAAAATATTTCACTTTGTAGGACACACTTCTCGACACAACCTTCTCAAACTCTCAGTCTCAGTACTAGCAAGCAGTACAAGCACTATTTTCTATTTTACTGTATACACCGCATGCTGGACTATTCAAATAAAATGACAGAAAGAAAGAAAACTAATACAGATAGCAAAGGGTAATTGTAAGGGAATTGCTGATAACAATTTGTAACAATACAAGTAATAAGTATAATGACTGACAAATTATGAAAATAGGTAGAAACTAACTGAAAACGACTGAAAATTTTGCAGTTTGCATATGAAAGTAATAACGACGATTTGTTTTCCACTTTGAAAAGTAGTTTTAAAAGTTAAAGTCCTTTCGAGTAGTGTTTTATGCACCACGGGTCATGACTATATGACGTTATACAATAAATTCGAAACCCCTCCCCCCTGGCTCGTCATTCACCATTTGGTTAACATTGCCGTTACCCCGCCCATGCCATGACGAAATATGCAAATGCACCCTGACGCAGGCGTATTCTAGTGTTTCACAGTGATAAGTTAAGCCGACATCAGGAAGCTTTCAGCGTTTACGTTATGTAAAATTCGGTCATGACCTTTAACCCCCACCCAATTTTTCTGGAATACTCCCCCTCCCACAAATTTTATACCGCTATTATTTTTAGCGCCTTACCTTAACTCATCGTCAGTAGGAAACATGAAACCAAATTGTGAATTGTTATTGTTAATGTGAATTGTAATAGCTTTATTGTTATTCCAATTCAGTATTCACTGTTTTACAATAGACAACATCCTTCATGGGTAAGAACCAATACAGGGAAAGAGAAAACAGAAAAGGAAGGAAAAAGTTAAAAGTATATTAGATTTAGTATTTATATCTATATATATATGGTTCTGAAATTGTGATTGTTATTGTTATTGTGAAGTTCAAGCGTATAGTAATGTGATTGTAATTGTAAATACAATAATTTTCAATAATTCACATTACAATACTCTCACAATTTATGTGCACTAACTACATACTATACTAGGTGACATTTAAGCCCAATAAATTAATATTATCGAAGTTTTAATATGAAACACCGTGTAATATTTACTACATAAGGGAATCGGAATATGTAATAATCAGCATATTAAAATTTATTATGGTTGACTTAATTACAAGCAACAATCTGTAAAAGCAGCAAAAAATACAGTTCATGTATAATTAATTACTTTATTATGGTAGCTTGAATGCAAATACACATGTTTAAATATCTGAATAATCAATGTGGAATGAAATTAATGTATAAAAAATACAATTACGTGTATATTAAATTTAAACATTTAAAACCTATATATTACACAGTAAATATATGTAGCGGATCAATCGGAACTCCAATTTGTAAAATATGTAATATGAAAAAGTAACTGAAATAAACGGACCATGGGACAAGTCCCGCAGGGTCTTTAGTTTTTAGATGCTGAGCTTAAGCATCATTGAAATGGTCATGTCTGTCTGTCTGTCTGTCGATGCCGTGTCTGTCTGTTGGTCATGCTCTACACGTCGTAATTCTTAACTAATTTTGATCAAACAACGTTTAAATCATCAGCAATGCAAGCGCAAAGAGCCCTATTGTTTTTGAGGTCGATCGGACTAACCAGTTTTTCACAATTAACGATTTATTGGACCAACTTTTTAGCATTAAAATGAATGCAGAAAAACGGGTCTCTGGCTCTGGCACGACTTTACATGCATTTCAATACTTGCCACTAAAGCTAATTAGGTAGGTACATGCGCCCCACGTTCCATATACCTGGCATTCACTATTCAGTAGATATTTGTACCATAGAAATTTTCAGATATACATACCATAGAAAACCCAATCAGTAGCCGCGGAAGGTCAATTTTCCAGGGGGGGACAAGCCTATGTTAAGCATAGGTACATAATAAAGTATGTACCCATTTATTAACATTAGGAATTTTAAATTTCAGGGGGGGACAATGCGCCCGTGTCCCCCCCGGCTCCGCGGTCCCTGAACCCAATGTCATCGAGCGTTCAAAACTGGTGTCTTTGACAGTCTTTGGTAAATTTTGTATTCTACGTAGTCTTCGTCTTTAATGCTAGTTATAGTAACATCGATTTTTTTCAAATGGTATATATTTAAATATTTACACTACGAGAATTGGAATAAGTTATAATTATATATCCCTGCGTCATACAAACTTTACCATTTTAGGTACCCCTACTGTCATTAGTTCAAAAATTATGTTGGCATACATTCTCGACATAGGATTTTACTAGTGTGCATGCAGGGATCGTCGATAAATTACGTCATAAAAATTTAACAATTTTAGGGACCCCTACTGTCATTATTTCAAAAATTAGGTTGGCATATATTTTCGAAATAGGATTTTACCAGTATTCATGCAGGGATCGTCCATTAATTATGTCATACAAATTTTACCATTTTAGGACCCTCACTATCATTAGTTCGGAAATTCGGTTGACATATATTCTCGACATAGGATTTTACTAGTATGCATGCAGGGATCGTCCATTAATTATGTCTGACAAATTTTACCATTTTAGGACCCTCACTATCATTAGTTCGGAAATTTGGTTGACATATATTCTCGACATAGGATTTTACTAGTATGCTTGCAGAGATCGTCCCTAAATGACGTCATACAAATTTTACTATTTTAGGGACCTCCACTGTCATTAGTTAATTGTATATTAAGGTCGTCCATAAATGACGTCACAAAAAATATTACACGTTTATTGTGATCGTCCGTAAATGACAGTACAAAAATATCACTCGTTTATTGGAATTGTCTGTAAATGACGTCACAAAAATATTATTCTTCATAAGGATCGTCCGTAAATGACGTCACAAAAAATATTACTCGTTTATTAGAATCGTCCGTAAATGACGTTACAAAAATAGCACTCTTCTATTAGGACTGTACGTAAATCACTTTAAAAAATATTATTCGTTTATTGGGATCATCCGTAAATGACGTCACAAAAAATTTCACTTGATAATTAGGATCATCCAGTAATAACGTCAATGAAAATATCATTTGTTTATTGAGATCGTCCGTTAATAACGTCAAAAAAATATCACTCTTTTATTAGGATCGTCTGTACCTGACGTCAAAAAAATATCACTTGTTTATTAGGGTGATGCCGTTATGACGTCACTTTAGTTAGATATCAGGTAAACGAACCGTAGACCTACAAATAGAAGCCGGGTCTCGAATAGAGGCCAGCCTCTAATAGTGGCCGGGGGTTTCGCCATAGGCGGTAATGTTGATTTTTCCAGCTCAAACTTGTTATTTTCAATAGAAGCTGGGCGCTTCTATTTAGAGCTTTACGGAATATCTTTGGGCCATCAATACCCAACTTAACCTATCGACCAGACATGAGAAATTTTAGAAACCTAGGTGTACCACTCGTACCTGGTCCACCAGATGCATCAAATTTCGTTTCTTACCCACTCGCACAGGTGCCTTTCTTACCAAGCCCACTCGCATTGGCACTAGGTGTATGCAGCTAACTAAACCCTGCACCAGCGTCTCTCGTACTGACGCAATTCTCAACACGATCTTTCAAGTCGCTTGTACCCTGCCGACTTGTACCAGCAAAGTTCGTACCTAGCACACTCGTACCGGCGTACCAACTCAAACCTGTCCTGTTAGGAAACGCACTTGTACCAGCACCACTCAAATTCCGTCAATTTTTGCTAGCACAACTTGTAACATAGTCTGATCTTACGGACACTAACTGCAAGGATTTTATGCTAGCCTTCCTATATAAACAAAGTTTTCCAATGATTAAAACAATTCGCTGTAAGCTCAGCATCTACTTCGGGCCCACTGTGGACAAATCCGGCGCTTCGCGCCGGATTTTTAAAAGTAAGTACTATACTAGGTGACTGTCTGTACTATCTGCATGCGCGCATTTAGTTGTCTGTTGTCGGTAAGTATGGTTAACATCTATAGGGATCTATAAAGTGGATTGGATTGCATTTGAATATCATCTACTAGTAGGCGCATCGTCGTAGGGTTGGATCAAGCACATGTGAATAAAATAAAAAAATTATTCACGCTTCAACTTCAATACTCTAAATAGTAAGTCTCGCACATTTACTTCCTTGGTACGTTTAAGCTTTTGATGACTGCCTCCCGTCAGGATTTAGAAGCTATTTGTATGCGTGTTTTTTTATTATCAGTACGTACTTTATGACTGACTATATATTATTACATAGTCACGGTTTACCTATACAGTGAAATCGGCCTATAAGAGATCCGCTTTAAAAGGAATACCGGCTGCAAGGGACAAATTTGAAATATTCGGTTGGCCACCTATGCTTCCAATGTTAAAACTATCTGGATTTAGGGAATCGATCTAAGGAATAATCTAGTTATAAGGGACAAATTTTGGACCTTTTTTTGGAAAAGGTCACTTATAAGGGATTTCAAATAATAATTAAAATACATGAGGAAATGCATGACCGACGTAGTGAGAACCTACTGTATGTCAACAAAGAACTTCTTTTTTTCTTATCTTTTTCGTTAAAGTAGATCATCGTATTTATAGATTACAAGGTTGTTAAGATTGCGAATAGTAGCTCTGACTTTTAACTTAACCTGATGCTTCATTCAGCTTAAAATGTCGACGAAAAGGAAAAGGAACTCGTAGCATGTACGTTCATGACATGTAGTTCAAATAGGTTGGAAAAAATATTAAAGATGGAAATGGGGGTACTTAAAACTATTATATTTTAAGGACGTCATTATGGACGATCTCTGAATATCTTCCCTAAGTATCTATAACCTACATAGATATGTATGTTCATAAAATGTAGTTCAAATAGGTTGGAAAAAATTTTAAAGTTGGAAATTGGGGTACTTAAAACTAATAAAACATATGATATTTGAATGATGTCATTGTGGACGATCCCTGAATATCTGTAACCTATTCCCTGCGTATCTGGCGAAGAAGACCACAGACCATCACACCATTGAAAACTGTAGCTGAGATTGGTTAGATCTGTACTATAAGATATACTTGTATTCGCCGCATCGCCGCACAAAACTTTAAAATTATGCATGTACATGAACATTCTGCGTTTGTTTAGACGCAGCTCACTTCCCTGAATTTTGACATGGGTCCATTCAACCGTTACTTGTGGATAACTGGTTGGTCCGATCACCCTCCAAAACAATTGAGTACCTCTTGCGCGCATTTGTGGGGGTTTAATAATAATAATAAATAATAAAATTTTCCCGGGAAAAATCCTGAAGGATTTGAGACAGAGTCTCGGAAATTTCCCCAAAACTCCACCCTTTAAACTTGTCCAACTTATTTTTAAATGAATTCACTGTATTTAAATTTGATTTGTCATTTTTCACATCACTTAGGAGATTATTCCATTCTGTAACTACCCTTTGGGTAAAGAAATGGTGTCTGCTATTTGTATTTACTGGTTTCTTCTTTAAAAACAGAGCATGCCGACTCTGCATGTCAATTTCGAAAAAACAGATGGATCGATGTCGTATTCATTGTTAATTATTATAAAGGTTTCAATCAGATCTCCCCGTTTTCTTCTGTCCTCAAGTGAAAGAATTCAAAGCTCCTTGAGCCTCTCCTCATAGGATAAATTCTTAAGCGATGGAAGGAGACGAGTAGCTAACTTCTGAACTTTTTCAATATCATCACGGTCACCTTTTAAAATAGGGCACTAAATACTATTACAGTACTCGAGCAATGGACGAATAAATTTTACGATAAGCGTACGAAGTGCGTACTTGTATAAATGTTTAAAAGTCCTTTTAATTTGTAAGCACATGGATTTGGCTTTTCTTACGGCCTGTTGACAATGTTGCGATGACTTTAACTCACTGTTATATAAATCCCCAAATCTCTTTCACAGGCTGAGCTTAGCAACTCAGTACCGTTACAAGTATAAATAGGGTTTTCACTTACACATTTATTACCACTAAAGTGCACTAAATGAGTTTTGATAATATTCATCTCCATGCGAATTTTCTTACATCACGTTACCAAGTTGTTTATGTCATTCTGAAGAGCGTGACAGTCAGCGTCTGTTCTTCTGGCCCGATAAATTTTTGAATCGTCGGCGTACTGCTTTAGGGAGCTGTGGATTACTTCTCCTATCTCATCCACGTAAAGTAAACAGAAAATGGGTCCAAGCACAGTTTCCTGTGGAGCCCCGCTAATAACTTTCATTTTCTTTAAAGTTTCACCATTTACTATAACTTGGTACGACCTTCATATTAAAAAACTACCTAGCCATTTTACAAAGTACGAATCAAGGTGATGACGTTGGCTCAACTTGTAAAGCAACTGTTTGTGAGAAATCTTATCAAAGGCTTTTGAAAAGTCTACGTAAACACAGTCAACTGTGCTTTCATCATCTACAAGGCTAGTAGCGTCGTCAAAACACTTCAGCAGATTAGTAAAGCAGGACTTTTTGGGTAGAAATCCGTGTTGCTGCTTAGCGAATGTACACTTTACAAAAATGCTTTTCCGAACAAATTGTTCCAAAAGTTTGCAACAGATAGATGTCAAACTACTCGGCCGGTAGTTTTTTGGATCACATTTTGACCCACCTTTGTGAATGCAGGTAACATTCGCAATTTTCAAATCGGAAGGAAGTTCAGCAAGGTCAATGGACGCTTAAAAAATTATTGCAAGCGGGGTTGACAAGACACCAGCACATTCTTTGAGTAATCTTAGATGAATATTGTCGGGACAGGAGGCTTTATATGGGTTAAGTTGAATCAGCTTCTTAAAGACACAGGTAGAGTTAATTGTTAAATTGCAAGAGCTGGTTATTTGCTGTGGGCTTTGAACGCGAGTTTCTTTACTGGTGTCACTCAAACTATCACTTTCACGCACAAAGACCCTATCAAATTCTTCAGCAAGCGTGTCAGCTGTTTCTGCGTACGACGTTGTAACTTCACCATTGCGTTTAGTCAACAATGGGATTGAAATGTGGTTCTTCTTAACGCTGCAGTATTTATAAAAAGCTTTGGGGTTTAATTTTGCACTTTTACATAGTTTTCGTTCTAATAAGATCCTTTTTTGAATTCGTAAACATGCTTCACGATTACGGAGTTTCTAATAGGCCAACCACGTTTTGTATTTTGTTGATTGAGGTGAACTAATGTATCTGAAAATGCAAACTTCTTCTTTTGCATTAGTTTTTGTAGTTTTGCTGGAAGTTAATGACATGAATGAGACATGGAATAGGGTAAATAACTACTAACACTTGAAAGAACTTTAGATTTAAAGATTTTGCCACTTTTCATTTACACTAGTTATTCCCATGAGCTCTTCCTCCCATTGAACACCGCCCAACTCCTTACGCATAGCTTTATAGTTGCCTTTACTGTAGTTTAATTTATTTATGTTTGTAGAACACTTTGACGACAGTTGAACACTACACTTAATCACCCCATGATTACTTTTACCAAGTCAGGGTAGATATTGGATGTCCGTTATAAGGTAGCTCTTAGATATAATAAGGTCCAAAACACTTTCTTGAGTTCCCCTGTCTCTGGTAATAAAATCCACGTGTTGCTCAAGGTAGAGGTCATCTAAAGTATTTAGGAACGCTTTTGCAGCGCTGCCGTTGGGTGTTGTTAACGACGTAGTATTCCAGCAAAGTTCCTCAAAATTAAAGTCTCCAACAATGAGGCTATGTTTATGATTTTCACTAAATTCTGTAACAAGCAAGTTTTACTTCGTCAGGATTGTATTCTGACTTGTCAGTTCAGGGGGCTTATAAAGACACAGTATTGCCAACGTTTTACTTTTAAATATGCACGATACACTTACGCTTTCTATTGGTGACGTTAGAGCATTTTCGTAGCAACAAATATCTGATCTACAGTACACAGCTACACCTCCACCTTTACCTGCTTGCCTGTCTTTCCTGAACAGCGTATAGTTAGGGATAATCACCTGCTTGCCGTCATATGTCGAATTAAGGTGCGTTTCAGTGATGCAAATCAATACAGGGTTTGTGTTTTGAGCTAATTCACAAAGCTCTATTAAGTTGTTAGGGAGAGAGCAAGCGTTAGTGTAGATTATATTAAAATTAGGGAGTGCACTAAGTGATTGTCACAAACGTGATGTCGTTTCTCTGTCGTTTGTTTCGTTTTTGTCATATTTTTTGGATTTTCTGTTTTCTTTTAATTGCTGCCGTTGTAGCGTTGTCAGGTCCTTTACAATATGCACACTGCCAGTCTTCAGTTTATCAGCTAGTCTTTTGTCGTTATAACACCTTAAAAAGTTTTGGGCTGCTTTCTTATTTCTAAACTTAACGACTACTGGTCTTATCTTTGTCGGAATCTTTGGGCCAACTCGGTTCATGCTGACAATTGATTTTGCATGAGTACTTGATACTGTTGCACATATGGCTTGAACTGCGCTGCGGTCCGAGTCCTTTCGTAAGTTACTCGACGTCATTGTCGATTCTTCTAAATGGAAAAGTACGATGTTTTTCCTTCTGTCCATCCTGTCACTAATTTCGTAGAGAAGACCTGGTTCCCTGTTTGGTTGTTGTACATGCGAGGGTATAGATTGCTGTGAGGTACACGGGGGCAGAGGGGACTGGGACGTAAGCGGGGGCTGTGGAAACGGGGGCAGCGGGGGCTGTTGAAACGGGGGCATATTTAGTGGTTTGCATTGTTTCTCTGGGTCATTGTTAGTGGTATATGTCGTTGGGACTGGACCTGGAGTTTGCTTTTGAATTTTTTCTGTACATGTAGACTGATTTGTTTTAGCAATCACCTGCTCTAGTTCTTTTTTCGCACGGTAACTGCGTTTTTTATTCAAAGTAATCTCGTCGCTTAAAGTTGTCGTTAGGTCCTGGATCATTTTTTCCAGCTTGCATATTTGTTCTTTAATAGCAGTATTACACCTTGTATTCTGTATACAGTGTGTACACATAATGACTACATTGTCAACTGCCTGCTTATATGCTGCCTGCTGTTTTTTAGTCATACCTAGACAATTTTAATGCATCCAAACCTTACAAACCTCACATTGACCACCATCATTGTCTTTGCCATCCTCCACCAACTCATTGTAGAAAGGACAAGGAAATAAAATTTGCTTATCTTTAGTTGATTTGCCTATCTTCGGTGGCTTGGTACCTGGGCTGTTAGTTGGCTTGGATGTAGGCATTTTTCCTTTTATTTATTTTATTTTATTTAAATCAAATTAATTAAAAATAATTTTACCGGTTTTCCTGGCGATTAGAGAATCCAGATATTCACTCACACTATTCCGTATCACTAGCAACACACTCAGTGAAAATCTGACCTCAATCGGCCCACAAATAACCACTAAAATTAAGTCAAATTCGGCACTGGTTTGACGACACGTCCGTCTCTCTCAAACTTCACTGACAAACTTCAAAGTAGGTTTCAAGAAGATTTCAAAGTAGTTTGAAAGAAATCACTTAAAAATGTGACCTGTAGAGCACGGCCAACGAACGGACAGACGAAAAGACAAAACCATTTCAATAGATGCTTGCTCAGCATCTAAAAACCAGCTAATTAACGTGCACACACGCTAAAATGAATTTTTAATCTTAAATGCATTATTACGCAGTGCAATTTTATAAATTAAAAACTACGACTATACTCTGATAAACTTGGATGGATATTTACCTGTAGTGTGAATCCATACGATCCATTTTTTTTTTCAATCATGATGACTCTCCTTTTAGATTCAGACTCTCCAAAGATCCAAAGACCTTTTCTATCCTGAGAGAGAAAGAAAGTCTGTGTAAAATGTTTAAATTCATACACAGTTGTAAATTAAACGGAATCACAAATTGACGAAATTGACTTTCGATGTATAATACATGTACAGTGAAATTCGTTTAAACGGGATTCTGTTACAAGGGAAAACCGCTACAATATGGGACAAATTTTAAATGTTTGGTTGGCCAGTCTATGTTTCAATGTTAAAATTATCCGGTTATAAGGGAACCGCTAAAACGGATTATCCGGATTAAAGGGTCAGATTTTCTACCAATTTTAGGTCACTTATATGGGATTTTGGAAGAAAAATGATAAAAATAAAACAGAGCTGAACAATTGAGGCACTGCTGTTCTTGGCAACTCAACTGCACTTATCTTATCTGGACATTAACATTATCTTAAATCTAAGTAGGTCGTCCTATTTATAGATTACAAAGCTTTCTTGGCTGTTAGTTGTTCTTCTGATTCTGACTTTAACCTCCACTGCTTCGTCCAGCTCTACTGAGCTTAGTAGCCACGATGTTAAAGCAAAAAATCCGGCGCTTCGCGCCGGATTTGGCGACCGTGGGCCCGAAGTAGATGCTGAGCTTCAGAGAACATTGGCTTAAACAAAGGAGCAAGATAACTTCAGTGTCGCTAAAATATAATCCATGAATTAAATTTATTTCATTGAAAGGTAGTAGTTTCTCATAAAGTTTGTAATTAAATTTAAATTTTGCAACATTTTTCTCATAAAGTTTGTAATTATAATACAATCAGTTTGTTAGTGCAAGTGTGGCTTGTAGCGTGGCATTCAAACAGCCAAACCCATTTCGATTCATGCAGAAGGTTTGTACAAAGGTGGTTATAAATAGTTGATAGTTTGGTTGAAATCAATTATGGAATATCCTTGACTCTAACTTTAGCACCGAGAGGGTAGAGGGGATGGCAATTAACTCTCCAGAACAACGGATGTACCATGTCTATGCAACTATAAGCGGGCTGAGCCGAGTATAAATTGACCACGGGTGTGGGGCGGGGATAATTAGGTGATAGTTTTGTTGGCATCATTTATGAACCATGGGGATATATAAAATAGTGTTATTTGAACTACGTTGTTTATGGACCATCCCCATGGGTCGTATGCACATAATATCATGTGTAAGTAACACGTATCAAGCTGCACATCTATGTTCGATATTTAAAATTATTTGTAAATTTCCATTATGTATTTGACACTTTTGAGACCATGTCCTTTTGACCTGTTTTCATGACGTCTTTGACCATGACAATAGGTCTGATTGCAGAATAGTAACATTTCATCTTAAAGCTTATCGATTATGTAATGATTACACTAATCGATGAGGTTCTGTAAAATAGAGTTATTTAAAAGACGTCATTTACATACAACATGCATATTAAAAATCAATATTAAAAAAATAGTTAAAATTTGGGTAATGCTATTTGCATACCTTGGTATTTAGAGAGTAATGATTTGTGCGGCGTTATTTTTGGATCATCCCAATAAATCCCATAACATTAGGTGACGTTATTTATTAACCCTGCTAATAAAATAGTATTATGGACCCTCCCAATAAAATAGTGAAAATCTAGGTTACGTCATTTATGGGTCCTGCCATTAAAAGAGTGAAGATTTTGGCGACGTCATTCATGGACCATCTCAATAAAACAATTACGCAATCAATTTTTACTGTGTGGCTAATCTGAATTTTTAACTCCACTTGTTCTCCCCATGCCCCTTCCCACCATCGTGTACGTAGGTATGTCGTTGCACGTGTGATGGAAATATTTTTGCTATTTAGGTATTTTTCACCTACCCTCCCCCACCTCCCTCCCTTACTCACATATCTATCAAAATCATACTGTGGGTGCAGCCGTAGTATTTAGTATTCGTCTTTTATCGCGTGTACAGGTATTTGGTTAGAGGTTATATTTGTAATGTTGTTTTGGTTGTTTTTGGAAATCAATGTCACTCACTTTAAGCTAACCCACCCAACTTGCTAACGCTGCAGTTACAATTGGCTGACATGGTACTATTAGTGTTACATAGATTACCTTGTACTGCAGTGCCGCGCAATTTAAAGTTTCGTCAGAACTGTATGTTCATGCCCAAATGCCGTATACCTATACAAGGCACGCATTTAGGGTCGTACGCAAATAGCGCCACCCACGTTCAGGGTGGGTGACTTTAAAAAGTCTGACACGAAATTTTAACTGTATAGTCATGTACGCAACCTTCCAAAGGTTGACAAGTTAGGTGGGTGGGCAAAAAAATTTGGTAAATTTCTCTGGCGCCATTTGTGAACGGCCCTTCACTGGTTTTTCTTTCCACTCACCAAATTAGTTTTGTGACATGAGTCCATTCAACTGTTAATTGTGAAGAAAAGGTCAATTGAAGTAAAGTAAAAAAACAATACAGACCTGCCTGCTCGCTTTTGTGGTTGTTTGAAAAAAGTTTCAAGGTAATCGAGTGGACGGTTTGACCTGTAGCGACGGACCAACAGACAGACAGACAGACAGACAGACAGACAGACAGACGGACATGACCATTTTAATAGATGCTTAAGCTCAGCATCTAAAAAGCAACTCGTTAAGTACGAAAAACAAGTATGAAATCGTGCAAAAGTTAAAAGCCCACAAACAAATTAAAATAATAAAAGATACGAGTTAAGTCTACGTTTGCTTCAAGATCAAAATCAAAACAAATCCAAACAAACTGCATTTCCCTGGAAATCAGTGAAAATTCGCTGTGTGGAGATGACGTTAAAGCAATTACTTTACTTTACAATTACTACTAACTGACTATTTTGAGCAATTTATTTAACTGTCCACGGACAACATTTTAAATATCTTATTCTTTCACTAAGAATAAAATATTCAATTTTTAAATGATAACTGAAGTCCTCTTAAAGGAAAAATCCCTTATACGGTTAACAGGGAATTCGGTTATAAGGGACTGATTTTGTCGGTCCCACGGAGTCCCTTTTAAGTGAATTTCACTGTATAGGTAATATTTTATTAGTAAAAAAAATTTGTTTACTGCTACAATTCCGAATTCAAAATATGTTCTAGAAAAACATCCACAGCGTACAAAATGTTATTTGTTATTATTTACCTTTTGAACTAATTCTGGAAGGCAACTCGCTGCTTTGATGGCACTGCTGTCCATTCTGTGCAGTTGCGATGTGAAACTAGTTACCTTTTATTTTAGAAACTCAATTTTTCAGTATATTGTCTTTGTGTATTTGTTTTAAAGGAGAGAAATTTTCACACTACGAATCCGAGCACACGTACGCCACTTAATACCGAACAGACACGGACTGTTAAAATAGTAATAATAATACAATAATAATCCAAAGAACTTAACAAAGACGAAGAAGACGCATCCGGCGACCGACGTCCTTTTAACTTTTGAGCTCAACTATAAAATTCCAGGTGTATGTGAGATTTTTATGGGCATATAAGGTATATGGTGTAGGAATAAAATAAATTGTTATAATATATTTCCACTATGTAATTTGCAACAATAACAATAAAATTTCCTCGATAGATCCGATACCGATAACGATACCGATTTCAATACCTTGGCTTTTTCATCTAGTACACCATACAATACAATTGCAAGTTAACCTACGCCGCCAACAACGGAAACAATAACAACAATAATAACAAAACAACAACGTCTGCTCCTACAACTTAAAAAATATTATTAATATTTTCGTCGTTCTCCTTCTTGGTATCGTTCTCAAGTCCGCTTTTATGAGGTTTTGAGCAAAAACTCACCATTATTGCCATAAATACTATATACTATTCAACATACGTACCTACCTACATATAATGAGTACAAATTCATATATTTGGCACTATGGAATTACTTCACATCTCACTGCGTGAGAAATGAAAGTTTTCCTCGCCGATTCTTTACTCTTATTGAAAGTTGTCAAAAAATTAATTCAAAATTCAAACCCGAAAAAGGGAAAAGGTCGTTTAGAACGTGCAAGGTTAAGACAGGTAAGGATCACAGACACGTATTTTATTATAATAATCGAGATAATGTGAAAAGGCTGCGGTTCTAACTCTGGTCCTGGTCTGGCCCTGTGTCTCTTAAATTCACGTCTCACTTCCCATAGTGCACAAGATTCAGACTTGCTCTTCCACCCAAGCTTTAATATTCTTTAATCTATATAGTGACTTTTGGGCTGTCTATTATGTCCTATAGACTACTAGACTTTAGAACAAGTTTCTAGCGGCTGACACTACTAGACGTATATATATATATAAGCTGCCGGTATCTTTTTTTTACTAAATCCGAATCGGACAGAGCAAGTCTTTTCCTCTCTTTGAATGTGTGGAAGTGAGTGAGTACTGTGGATTGGATGGTAGAGATGCCTATATTCCTCTCTGGGAGTGTGTGTGTTGGTGTAAAAGAGAGAAACAGATGAAATCGATCGATCTTGTCTTCTTTGCTCTCCTTGCTTTTCCTCCAAAGACCACGGCACGATGACGGAGTCCCACCAAGTCCCAATGAAGTCAGAAAACAGAAAACCATATCTAACATGCCATTACATGCACCATATGACCGTGTCTATAGTAGACTACGAAAAGTACAAAAAGAGACGACGTCTTCCGCTTTACTTATACTTTTACATATTTACTAGAATTTAGGCCCAGGGTTTAAGTGCGCCTCATGTGGTCACTGGCCAGGATTACCCACTGTCACCCTACTGTTACGTGTCTAGGGTTGTTGACGGTGTCTCCCGTATAGAAATCAAACGGGATACTATTTAAAACTGGGCTAGTGATGTCGTATTTGGGTCTGGACTAATCGTCACCAACCCTAGACACGTTACAGGAGGGTGACAGTGGGTAATCCTGGCCAGTGACCACATGAGGTACACTAAAACCCCGGCTGGCCGGGGCCTAAAGTCTAGTTCAAAGGAAAGTAACAATTTACAACACTGCAATGATGCCACTGATCGCAAAATCGGAACTGCCATGACTGAGACTGCGAATTAAGTAAATGAGTAAATTGATAAATTGGAAATGGTAGTCATATAGTAGACATTTCCGTGCCCGGCGTCTGGGCTTGGTTGGTGTTGCAAAGTCGCAATGACGTTTAGGAACCACCCATACATCTTGGCAAGTTCCTAAGCACTGCGGTAATGACAATCTTTAATATGGGATGTCAAGTGACCCGTTTATTACGTGTACACATTGGTACTAATGAAGTAATAAATTATTAATTTTCAGAATCTGTAGTATATCCAGTATTGATTGAGTAGATGTGCGTTGGCATTAGCATTAGTTTAGTGTGAACTGTACTGTTTCAGCGCAAGTTAGTGGAGCATAATGTGTGTTGGTTGCATGGTCACTCAAACTTGCTAAATTTTGGGAACCATCCACTCACCTTGTCACGCTGTCATCATCATTTTCCATGTGGCCCACCATCACCGTGGGTGGCGTCATTTGTGCCCATTCAAACAGTCTTACTTATATAATATAAGTAGATTCGTTTATTTATGCGTGCTGCAGAAACAGAAATGAAATTTTGAACTACAAAACCGCTTATTATACTTGGTTCTGCACAGTGTTACTAAATTGTTAACTATTTTTATTTCAAATATTTCACATTTTCAAAAATATACACAATATTAACAATAATTAACAAAACTTTACTGACCCCAAATAAAACTGCAATTAATCACTAACAGCTGCATTAACTGTAATTTGATGCATGGACAGCAAACGCTTTGCGTAGGATTAAAATGAATGTAATATCCAAAAATGAAGTCAACAATGGCGGTGACTGTTCTGAATGAATGAGTGAATTGGTTTGGAAGTTGGAATTGGAAAATCAAAGCTGCGCGCCCATATTATGAACACAAAAATTTCGCCCTGGGTTTCAGTTCCATTACATGTACATAAGGAGTGACGGCAGCAACAGAGTGGCCGGACTGGTAGTTTTAATGTGTGAAAGAGAAGGAACCACAGATCTATATATAGATATAATATATAGATACCCGAGTTGAGGTTGAAACTGTCGGAGGCAAGGACCAACACATATCAAAGTCCGAAATACTTACTCGAGGCACACCACAAGGCAGTTGTCTCTCCTCACTGCTTTTTTCAGTATATGTAAACGATTAACCTGAAAAATTTAAGCATTGTAAATACATTTTATATGCAGACGATCTAATTCTGTACTTTTCATCTAAATCGGTGAATGAAATCCGCTATGTAATAAATTCGGAGTTGGAATTACTATTTAAATGGTCAACTGACAACAAAATGATTATAAGTTATAACAGAACTAAATGTATGGAACTTTGCAAAGCATCAACACGGCTTTCTGCCAAGAAGATCCTGCTTCACAAACCTTTTGGAGTTCTTCAATGACGTCACTGCACTAACGGATGAAGGTCACGTTGTGGATTGTATTTATGTTGACTTTTCGAAGGCCTTTGACAAATTGCCGCATCGAAGACTTGTCCAGAAGCTTCGCGATCGATATAAACTAGACGGCTATCTCATTAACTGGATTGAAGACTTTTTAAAAGGACGATCATATCAAGTAGTTGGTAACGGATATGTTTCAACTACAAGGTCAGTAATTAGTGGCTGTCCGCAGGGATCGGTTCTGGGCCCTATTTTGTTTTTGCTTTACGTAGATGAGATGGGAGAAATCATTCAGAGCTCAATAAAGCAGTACGCCGATGATTCTAAAATCTATAGAGCAAGAAAGACAGACGCAGACTTTCACCAGTTACAAAGCTATCTAAACAACCTTGGAAGGTGGTGCAATGAAAATTACATGGAAATTAACACCCTAAAAACCCATGTTGTCCACTTTGGAAAATTTAAGACCGAGCACCCTGTATACTCCTGTAACAACCTGTTGCTTGAAAGCTCCACGTGCGAGAGGGACCTTGGGGTTTACATTATTAATGAGTTTAGATCCACAGAAAATTGCCTAATTTCATCAAAGAAGGCTAAATCCACTTGTTTACAAATCAAGCGTACATTTAAGTACATGGATCTTAACTCACCGCGCAGAATCATTGTAACTTTCGATTCATGTAAATTCGACCCATCCTTGAGTATGGAAATGCAATTACGAACCCAATTTTGAAACAAGATAGTTACGTGATAGAAAAAGTGCAGAAATTAGCTACTCGTCTTTTACCGTGTCTTAGAAATCTATCATATGAAGAGCGATTACATAAGCTAGAAATTTTTTGACTAAAAGACAGACAAAAACGTCGAGATCTTATAGAGACTTTCAAGATAATTAACAGAAAGTATGATATTGACCCTACTACTTTTTTTGACATTGATACAAAGCCAACATGCTCTATTTTTAAAAATTAAAAATCATCAACAAGTTCAAGACATCACTTTTTTACTCAGCGAGTTGTGAGCGAGTGAAACAAACTCCCTAGTGAAGTTAAAAATGCTAAAGTGAATACTTGTGGTGTGAACAATTTTAAGAATAAACTTGACGAATTCAAGGGATGGAATTTCGGGAAACTTCCGTCTGATTCAAACTACTCAGAGTGATAACAGTATTTTACTGTAATGACAACCAGGAAAGCAAAAGACTGTAGTCTTAAATCCATTGGATTCTTCCCGGGATTTTATTATTATTATTATTATGTTATTTAGTTCCTCTTACTCCAGACTACCAACTGTTAAATTGTGTGTATTTATTTTAATACTATTGAGCAAATTGAAACCTTCACGTACTTAGGCATGATACTCGACCCTAAATTATCTTTCAATGAGCATTTTGATAATGTGTGCACGAAAATGAGCGCCAGGTCAAAACTTGTAAGTAGATATAAGAATTATTTTTGTGAGAGTAACTTAAACACTTTTTGTTCGAGCTTTATTTTATCTATACCTGATTATGGGATACTTGTATGGGGAAACGTGTGTAATTTGAAGATTCAAAAATTGGATGAGCTGGCAATGAAAATGGCTAGGAGAATTTTAAAAATTAAAACCACACGCCGGAAATCACAATTTGACATTTTGGAAGAATTAAACTGGTTGACAACAGAAGAGAGGAAGTCAATGTTTCAGTAAAAATTCTTTTTTAAACATTTTATTAGGAAAAGCAACGCAGGCATTATATTTGATAATATAATAGTATTAAGAGCTACTCAAACTAACCGAACGTTAAGGAAACCGTTAAATGTTGAAATTTTACATAATGTGAAAACCTATGGGCAAAAATCGTATGCATACATAATTGTGAATTTATGGAATTCACTGCCTAGTGAAACTCAAGAATGTGATAAATTTTGTAAGTTTGACAAGATCATTAGACATTACCTGCTATCCAAAAGGATACAAATCAAGTTTTTGTAAATAGACTTCAGGCATACAAATATGATCCACTAATTATTTATTTCCTAAAATGGATACCTATTTCATAAAAATGATAATTTATACACATCAACGTGATATATAACTTTGAACTTTTTTAGAGATTCAGGGTGTAGGTAATGAAAAGAACCGTAATGTTATGAATTAAAACCTGAATTAATTATTATTATGATTATTTTTATTAATATATTACATTTAAAGAGTGACAGAATGGTAGTTTTAGTGTTTGAAACCGTGTAGTGGAAGCTTATTTAGAGAATCAGCCTGCATTGCAATGGTTTAGGTGGATTATACTAATCTTTCGTCTGCCGCCCACTGTGGAGCCTATAACTAACACTAAAAATCCGGCGCTTGGCGCCGGATTTGTCGACCGGGGACGGGCTCGAAGTAGATGCTGAGCTTTAACAAAGGCGCAAGACAATTTATGTTACGCTAAAAGATCAAATAAGATTTATGGAAGCTCCCCTACAATCAATAAGACATACAAAAGTGCGACACATGTAGTTAAATATAGCTGAAATTTTTTTATGAATTGCACTATTCACAATTCGCATAAAATTGTAAACTTTGTTGAGGGCAATAAGTAGTTATCCAAATTGGGTTTTGAAAACATAAATCAACTCAACATACTTTAATTCATTTAACTAATCAGATTTTTAAAGCAATTGAGGCAAAGAAGTACACTGCAGTCTTATTCGTTGATCTTAAAAAGGCCTTTGATACGGTTGTGCACATCAAGCTCCTGCAGAAACCAAAAAATAAGTATAACTTGCCTACCTACCTTATTAGAATATTATGCAGTTACTTAAAGCAACATACATTTCGTATTAAACTTGGTACGTTTCTTCCTCAGCAATTTGATTTAAATATTGGTGTTCCACAGGGTAGTGTTTTAGGTCCAGTGCTGTTTATATTGTTTTTTGATGATATTTGTGATGTTCTTAGAACACCATCGCTATATGCAGATGATGTTGGGACTGTCTGCTCTAATGTAAAGATGGAAATAGTTAAGACTGAACTTGAAAATGTATGTAATAGCATTAACACTTGTTTCATTGAAAATACAATGGAGTTGAGTTTTGCCAAGACGGTATTTATAGATTTTTTCAATCCGAAATCCAAGCGAGTTTGTGATTTTGAATTTATACTATGTAGTAATAACAGAATCATAAAAGTAGAGGCATTTAAATATTTGGGTATTAATTTTGACTGTTCTCTTAAATTTGATTCACATTGTAATTTTGTTTTAAAAAAGATAAGTGTTACCGACTTGTCAAGTATAAGCGCTTCATAGATTCAAAACTGTTGTCTATAGTATTTAAGTCCCTAGTCTTTTCCCATATTGATTATGGACTTCCTATATGGGCATCAGTCCCAAAAGTTTTACTGGAAAAGCTACAACATACAAAAGACCATTATCTGAAAAGCATTATTCTAAAAGACTATCACTTTAATTTATTGGTAAATAAGCAGCTTGGTTTTCCAAAAGGCCAACCTCGGTCAGCTATTGATATGTGTAAATTGTATGAAATGTATGGCTTACTCACTGTGTCGGAGAGAATAATTTACATAATTTTATCGACAACCCGAACACTACTTAAGCAAACTGATGTACTTGACTGTTTAGCTGAAGTTGTTGATAAGAGAGTTAAGACGACCAGAAATGGTTTTAAGCTTATTGTTCAACGGACCTCGTCATTTTACTACAATTTGTATCAATATAGAGCAGTTATGGTATTGAACTCTCTCCTTATCTATATCCACAAAGAGAAAAATTTAAAGGACTTTCAATTTGAACTTGGAAAATGGCTTTTATTAAATCGTGACAATATTTATGTATAATTATAGTTTGTAGTTCCTAGATATATGTATAACAATGTCTTTTCCCGATAATCAGTGTAATTTTGCTCTGTGATAATGACAATAAAGCAATTACTTACTTACATAAATGACGTCATTTATGGAGGCTCCCTTACCACAAATAGGCCATATATGGAAGTACGTGGCATGTAGTTAAGAAACGCTAGAATATTTTTGAAAATTCCATTTTTTACAAATGACGTCATTCAAGGACCCTCCTCTACCATCAATAAGCCATGTATGAATGTACGTGGCAAGCAGTTAAAAAAAGGTTGGAAAAAATTTTGAGGTTAAAAATGGAAGTCCCAAAAACTATGATATTTAAATGACGTCATCAGGGACAATCCCTGAGTATATATAACAAATATAGGTAAGTCCGTGACATAAAGTCATAATAGGATTGAAAAAAACTTAATCTTGGGACTGCGGGGGTTCTAAAAACTATGATAGTTGAAGGACGACATTATCGACGATCCCTGAATATTTATATCATATATAGGTAGGTCAGTGGCATATCGTTAAAATAGGTTAGAAAAACATTTAATGTTGGGACCGAGTGTACTAAAAACTATGATAATTGAAGGACGTCATTAGGAACGATCCCTGAATATCTATAACATTGAAGGACGTCATTATGTGCTCAGCATTTAAAAATTCTTAAATAATTAAAAGGAGGGGGGGGGAGGGCACTCAAAATTATTATATTTTTGAAAGACGTCATCAACGGACGATCCCTCACAATGTATAGGGAAAAATTTCGTAGTTGCTCCATATAACTACTAATTGTGCAAAAACGATTAGTGCGATCTCAATTTAAAAAAATACAACACACGTCCCTCGCATTTGCAATTGTTTAAAATTTGTTCTAGTTTAATCGGCTTAGAAATGCAACGTCCAGCGTACGACTAACTGGACTAACTGGCGGTAGGAGAAATAGACATTTTGTTGGTTTTGAGTTGGTCCAGTTAACTGCTAATCGCGAAAAACCTATGAAATTGTTTGTACCCAAAAACTATACAGCACACCTAAATTGCATTTGTGAGAGTTTAAAAATGGTTTATCAAGATTTTTCCGAAATTACAATAATACAATTCACAATGGCCAGCACCAGCTTCAGTTGACAACAGTGGCAGTGACACTTACACCAGTCAGTCAGTAAGTCACTAATTGTTCAATTGTTGGTGCTATGCAGTTAAATCCGACAACGTGAAACATGAATTCACAATGTATTGATGAAACGAACGACGACAATGATCAATAATTTACAATCTACATAATACTGAACTAAATGCACGATAGAAGATTGCACGACGACGTCAACTGAAAACTGAATGATTAAAATTTGTAAACCCCGCCACCCACATTCATTCCTTCGTTCGTGTCACATGTAATAATACTGTGGTTTGTTGCAGTGTGTAGTTGTTGTAGCCATAGATTTGACGCGGTGTGTTTGAACACACGACAGTCCATGTAGAATTTTTTTGTAGCTAGGTATAGACGTCAATGTAACCTTATGGGAGCTGAGACTAGGTTTTTCCCAGTGAATAAAATGAAGTGTAAAAAATTTTGAGAGTTGGTCCATTTAACTTGTAATTGCAAAAAACATACTGTGTGCATGATACCCAAAAACTATACAGCACATCTACATCGCAATTGCGTGATTGTAGATTTTTTTTTAATATAAATAGTTTAAAAATACGACCTGTAGCGTACAACAATGAAAAGGGGACAGACAGACAGACAGACACACAGACTGACGGACAAAATTATTTCATTAGATGCAGCTAAAGCTCAGCATTTAAAAATGAACCATAGAAGCGTGCATAAATTCCGTGGTACGTCATGGGGGAGGCAGGGGATCAAGCCGCCTGTCATTTTATATAGGCGTACCCACATACCCAAAAAAGTAGGGGAAGGGATTTAAAATTGTGTACTATGTAATTTGTGCAAGCTCCCAGTGTCTGGTTCAAGATTCACGATTAGTGGAATTATATTGTAGATTCTAAAGTACTGACGAGATTTTCTGTATAGTCGAGGACTGCACAAACACTATGTCGTATGTAGTCCAACAACTAAAAAACTACTACTCTTTTTTTCCTCCTCGTTCCTTCCTAAATGAATAGGAATAGGGAGAACATGTTTGACTTAGCATTTTGTATATTTACCATTAACCGCCACTGCACAGTAGTTCATTTACTTAATACTTGATGATGCACTCATTTAAATCTGTCTAGAAATTGTACATGTGTAATCAATGTCAATATATACCAACATCGTCAAGCCCTTTACACACACACGCTAATAATATTGAAGTACCTAGGTACATACATATACATAGTGTGCAAAAAATCAGTGCATGCTCTTTTTGTTGTCTTTGTCTGTAAGTTTGATCAAAAAGGGTTGTAGGACAAAGTCCCCCTGGACATTGTCCCCCCGGACATTTTACCCCCGACCATTGTCCCCCCGGACACTTTCCCCCCAATAATCAACAGCGGACGTTTTCCCCCCAAACTCTTATTTAGGTTACTGAAGTTAATGAGTGGTTTATGAAATGCAGGTTAATAAAAATATGTGCTTTTATTTGATTCTCGTTGAATGTATATTATCTCACGAATCCAATGCAAAATATACTTTAATAAACCGCAAGCTTGGAGTGAATGAAAATATGCAAAATAGATTTAAATTGAAGTGTAGGAGATATAGGTAAGTAGTTTAAACCATAATAAAATTATATACAAAGTAGTAAAATTACACACTCCGGCAATTTAGGTACTATACTACTTCTCACAATATGGCTAAAACATCTTTACGTACTTATATATCATATCATTGCTTAACTATGCCTAGTTATAGGATGGAAAAAGTAAAAAATAAAAAGAAAGTAACTAAAAATAATTTATGCACACAGTACTTCACCCTATTACACTAACAAAGAAACTTCTCACAAGGAATATTAATCAAAATATACATAAAATCTGAAATTCTAAAAATTAAACATGATAGTGTGACCCACACTACGAAGAAACGACTCCACATCCATAGAATTTTCGCTGTAGCTAATGCAATATTCTTTAGCCTCTCCTGAAGCTTCACATAGGACTTGTGCAATCTTTTTTGTAAACATTTGCGTAATTTTATCCGAGTTCATACCTTCACACGATAGTGAACTACAACATACCAGTTGTTGAATTTTATGTCTGGGGGGAAAACGTCCGCTGTTGCTTATTGGGGGGAAAGTGTCCGGGGGGAAAAAGACCGGGGGGACAATGGTCGGGGGTAAAATGTCCGGAGGGACAATGTCCAGGGGGACTTTGTCCGTATACCATCAAAAAGCTATGCCGTACACAACTACGCTTTTAAATTTTTAAGCGAGTGAACTTTATCGTCCGCATCTAAAAAATATTGTATATGCATTTAACACACACTTAACTGTAAACTGTCATGCTATTAAAATGGAGGGATGGATGTGTAAGTAAATTAAATTAAGGACTGCATAGTATTTTTTCGTCGTTTATTAAATACACATTAAACTGTAAATATATTTTTAAGCATGTATAGCAAGAATACAGATATTAATCAGAAAATGGCAATATTTTAATGAAAATAAATAAAGCATTAATAAATTCCTTATTTCTTTTTAATTTCTTTACTGTTTTTTTTATCTCAATTCATAGGTATTTTTTCACTAATAAATCCAGAGTGGCAAAACGGGGTACGTTATTTTTTTCAAAAATGAGGTTATTTGCGTGGCATGTACTACACGTTACTGTATTGCATGGTAAAGGTCCAAATTTAAATATATATATATATATAAATAGTAAATGTGTAAATAGTAAACAAAAAAGGGAATCCAAGTACTATTTTAAGGATCGTGTTCGTGGTCATGTCCGGTTGTTTATTTTGAATTTAGGGTATGTCTATGACAACACAAATTCACTTGCTGGCAAGTGGCCTAAAGTCTAGTTCCATATAATTAATTAACGGAAATATTAATTATTTAAGTAGTTAGCAGCGAGTAGGCGTTGGTTTAAACAATTTTACTACGTTTTAGTAAATTTAAAGAAAAAAACGTCCCAGAATTTAATTAATTGCCAAATTAATTCTTTATTGTAGCGAGTAGGCTTTAGATTATTCAATTATGTTTCTATAAATTAGTAAATATAGAAAACGGGAGTTTCTTTTAATTAATAGGCGCAGTTATTAATTATTTCAATATATCTTAGCGAGTAAGGCTTACGATTTAAAACGGAATAGAGAGTTAATAAATTAATTTTAAGTTTAATTCAGAAGTTGGCTGTAGTGCGACTTCAATTCCGTGTATACCAGGTCTCTAGATTTTACTAGACAGTTGAAGTAAAAGTGCAGATAAATCTAGCAAATAAAGAGTGTAATGAATTAAAATACCATTTATATAATTAGATTGGCAAAGTTAGTACCAGGAAAGAAAATAGACGTTTATAACTCAAACCCTCTGGCCAAGGGATGAGAACCGCCGTCTCTTAGCGGCATGATGCAGGTTCAAATCCCGCTCGGTGCAATATGTCAGATGGACCTAAGATCCACCCTGGGTTCAAATATCCCGTACTGTCCTCCCGGGTTACATATTTTTAGATTTTATTTCCCATCTTTCGGCAAAGTCTGACATATTGCTGAGTTATTTTGCTCAAATTTATTTAATTTATTTAATTTTATTTTAAATACATTATTTTCAATCCCGCCTAGGGCTATTCATGTGAATTATTTGTTTTTATTTTTATTTACATTAATTTATTAACATAATTATATTAGTAATAATAACATACTATAGGGCAGGGAAAAATGAAATTTGTTTTATTTGCAACCGTGCGGATGGTAGGAAGTTAGCAATCAGATGCATAACTTGTAACAATCTTTATCACAACACAAATTGCTTAAAGCTTCCTATTTCCAATGCAGAATTTAAAAATCTGAATTTATCAAAGACCTGAAAATGCAATTTGTGTAGTGATATTATAAGCAATGGTTGGGACTCAGAATCAGCATTTCTTCAAAACTTAGGTAGTAATAATGATTCTTTTTTCATTCCTGGTGACTCGTGTCTTGAGGTCAACTCAGTCCTTATCCAACCATTATGCAAAGGGTTTTCTGTGATGCACTTAAATATATGTAGCCTGCGTCTTAAAATAGATCAACTTTCGGTCACCATGTTTCAATATAATGTAGATATACTTTGTATCACAGAGTCATGGCTGAATACTAACGTGACTGATAATGAGCTCGCTGTTCATGGCTACTATTTTCTTAGAAAAGATAAAGGCTCAGCAGGAGGTGGGTTAGGAATATTTGTAAAAGAAAGTATTATTTCTGAGCTTGTACCCACTGATACCTATTCAATGGAATTTTTAGCCATTCTAATTAAGCTCCCAAGCACTAAACCATTTGCTGTTATTAATATTTACAGACCACCTGGTCACTTGGTTTATGACGACAACTTTCAATATGAGTTATTAGATCTAACTTTCCTTCTCCAAACTAGATGTATTGATATGTATATTGTACAGGATTTTAATGTTGACTTGCTTTCTAAATGTAATAATTCACGATATTTATCGCAATGTACAAAGAGACTCAATCTTAACTAAATTATAAAGCAAGCAACTAGAACCACTCTTACCACTAAAACATTAATAGACCATATATATACTAATAATGTAGGTTATGTTTCTGATTATGGTGTTATAGATTGTGGTTTATCAGACCACGATATAACATTCTTTGTTTGTAAAAAACCAAAAATACATATAGCTTCTAAAAGTATTGTGAGCCGCAATTATAACACCAATATGAATGAACTAAATAAGCATTTTCTGAATACAAAATGGTCTATTTTAAATAGCTTTAATATAATTAAGGAAAAAGTTGATGCATTTGAAACACTGACTTATTGTGTTTTAGAGAAATGTGTTTTTACTATTACAAAAAGGATTAAAGCTAAACCTAATGTATGACTTTCTAGTAAAATTAAGAAACTTATTTATAGGAAAAACTATCTAAAGAAAAAGGCGAATTAAAACAAAACATCTTCAACTTGGGCTGAGTACAAAGCCTGTCGAAATAAGGTTACTTATGCTGTAAAATATGCTAAAATTAGTTTTTATCGCTCTAAATTCGAACAATGTAAAACACTTAAGGAGTCATGGGATGCATTTAAACTTTTGCTTGGAAATACGGTTAGTTCAACTAATATTTCAGAACTTAATGTAAATAACTTGATTATTACTGACAAGCAAATTACAACGAATAGCCTTGCTGACTCTTTTGTTGTTAATCATAATAATAAAGATACTGAACTTATGAATATAGCTGAAACAGTTGGAACTGATAATTTAAGTTTTTCTTTAGTTACAGTTAAGGAAGTAACTGACCTAATTAGAGATACTAAAGGTAGTTCGTCCTCAAGAATGAAAAAAATTTCATCTAAAGTTATAAAAATCTGTCATGATGTATTTTTTCCTGTACTTACAGATATTTTTAACCATGCACTAAAAACAGGTCAGTTTCCTAATAACTGGAAAAAAGTTTTTGTAACACCTTTGCTCAAACCAAAATGTAATAAGTTATTACCTACGTCATTTAGACCTATCTTAATACACCCTTTTCTTTCAAAGCTTCTTGAAGCAATCATTGCTTCTCGAATTATGCATTTTGTAGAAGATAATAGGTTACTTTCTGACATACAGTTTTGTTTTCGCAGAGGCAAATCATGTCTCCACGCACTTCTTTAAATGACACATAAAATTTACTCAGCTCTGGAAGATAAAATTGTGTGCTGTACTGTTTATTGACCTTCGTAAAGCCTTCGACACAGTTAAATATGTAAAACTGATTCGAAAGCTATATGACCAATATCATTTACCTAGTTACCTAATTAGAATTTTATGTAATTATCTTTCTGGCCGAGAGTTCCATATAAAGCTGGGTGATTTTATTTCCAAACCATATCCATTGAATGGTGGAGTTCCTTAAGGAAGTGTTCTTGGGCCAGTATTGTTTATATTATTTTTTGACGACATATCACATGTACTAAAGGACTCTGCTCTTTATGCGGACGATATCAAATCGGTATGTAAGGCTGACACATCCATAAAATTAAAGGCTGAACTTAAGAATACCTTGAGAAATGTAAACAATTGGTGTAAATCAAATAATATGGAAATCAGCTTTGTCAAAACAGAGTTTATGGAATTTTTTAAATTTAGGTCCAGACAGCAATGTAATTTTAATTCTCTAATGTGTGATAATAACATTGTGAAGAAAGTGAATAGTTTTAAATATTTAGGGATTTATTCTGATAACTACCTCAAGTTTGACATCCATTATAATCATGTAAATTGTAACATTACGTTTAAATGTTCGCAATTGGTTGAGTTTAAGCGGTTTACACAGGATAATTTACTAAAAATAGAGAAAGAGAGAAAGACAACTTTATTAAAATAAACTTGACACTGTCGTCCAACGACGATAGCCCAAAGAATTCAGTATACGTTAACACAATTTTGTTACATATAGTTTATGCTGTTTGATGTAATTATATATTAGATTGTTAAAATTATTATTCAGTAGGCACGCAGGAAAACAAACGATGCACACATATTTGAACTGATTTTTTCAAAACGGAGATCACGATGTCTTCAATAAGCGTACTAGGTAGAAAATGGGTTTTCATGAAGTTAAGAAAAAAATTTGAAATCGTCCTTCGTGCCCCAACGTAAAGCCCTATCACCTGGATTTCAGTCAGTTCCAATTTCTGTTAAAACAAAATCTTTAATATTTTCACAAATTGACTTTAGGCTTCCTGTGTGGGGTGCGGTAGCTAATAATTTACTTCAAAAATGTCAAAACACTATTGACCACTTTCTTAAATGTATTCATTTTTTAAAGTATCATTTTAATATGAACTTAAGACATATTGTGTCAATTCCACAAAAAAGTCACTCTAGAAAAAAACAAATAGATATATTTAAGCTTTATGAATCTTTTTCAATACTAGCAGTATTTGAAAGACTAACTTATATGACTGCTTCTATGACACGTGTTTTCCTGTCTCAAACTTTTCAACTAGCCTGTTTACAAGAAGTCAAAAGAGAAGACAACAGTAGTGTTTCTAGCCAGCAACAATCAAACAGTTGAATAAGCATAAGAACAACGAGCATCGTAATCACTGGCCGGAGCGCACTTCAAGGCAAAATTTGGGAATAATCAACTTGAAAATCAGCTCATTAAGATCCAGGTGAGATTAGCGAAGGAAAGAGAATACGAGATGTTCTATCTACACAAACCAAGTGGGCTCAGCGGCGGAGATTTTTAAGGGCGCAGTGGTAAATAATAGATGTACGCAGGTAATTACACAGGCAGCGATGTAACCAGAACAGAAAGATATACGCTCAATTAATTGATAGAAATCAAATTTTGTTTTTGATACGGTTATTAGTATATTATGCCTTGTTTTAAACTTTATCAGTAATGAACCTTGAAGTCCAAGTAGAAATAACTTTTGGAACGGAGATTGTCAGTACCTGAACTATTTAATTAATAAATAACAGAAAATTAAAACTTACACACGGTTCCTGGAAGATTAGCAAAGTTATTTATGATGGCGTTTCGTAAAATTTTTAATGGTTTATTGATAATAAATTTTACAGCGCCAGGGCCAATAAGAAAATTCAGTGGTACGGACAGAGGCAACGAGATGGGTTCAGTAATAGCTATGTATAAGAAATATTATGTAATTAAATTTAGAGTTAAAAGACTTTTTAAATCGCTATATGTGTATATTGTAACCAGTAATTAGAGTATAGGTGCTATTACAGCTTACCATTTGAAAAGGAAACAACTTGAAAATTAAAGCGAAAGGGCGAGAGCAGTCAAGATTTTAAAAGGCGATTTATACAGGAAATTTGAGTACAGATACACAGTAGATCATGGAAAATTGGTATTAGCACGATGCAGTCAAAAGCAGCTCGATTAAAAAGATAAAATTATGGCAGTTAATGGAGGTACAAAAAATTTCAATCACCAGAGGGCCTCATAAAAAGGTTGAATCATGATTGAAAACGCTGCAGAGGCGAACAGTCATGGACGTACCTACCAACACGACGGGTCACTATGACAGACAGTGATGAAGAAGTACGAGCTGTATCTAGCTAGGGAAATTAAAGCAGTTTAAATAGGCATAGTCTATAAGAATTTAGTATTTAAAATATGCATTGCTTTTAAAAGGCTCAGAAACAATACATTGTTTTACGTAGGTTAATTAAAAAACAAAAATGTTAGATTTAATAATGTTTTAAGGTAGTAGAACTATGCGGGGATTGAGAATTCATAAATTCTTTTCTTTTAATTTTTTCGGGATCATTTGATCTGGCCGAAGGTTAATTCAAAGGAAAAAAGATTGAAAAAAGGGAATTCTTGGATAAATAGGTTAAACAGAGATAACAATTAACTGATTGTAACAGTATTAAAAATTATTTACTTAAATTAAGGACATTGTAAACAACAACTAATCAGCACTAAAGAGATGTGGCGTCAGGTAAGGGTATATAAATATCTACTGACTCAAATATCATTGTTTTAAACAGAGATGTAAAGGTGACAGCTCAAGAATAGCTAAGAAATATTATAATGAATTGTATAGTTATTGAATAACTACAGATTAGGTTTTAAAATAAGTCAAAGAAGAGAGAGGCGTGTTATGTATAGCGGGTGTAACCACCATCTTTAAGAGAGTGGGTCGTCACGGACGTAATCCTGTCATTTGGATGGAGTATAAGGAAGCTCGCAATGTTTATTTGTCTGCTGTTCGATGTGCAAAACGAAGGTCATGGACTGAATTTTGTGGTGGGGTAAGTAAGTATGGTGATGCTGTGAAGTGTCTAAGAAGTTTGGAGGGAAATGTGACCAGGATACCGGGGTCAATTCATGATGCTGTGGCGGATCAGGCTGCGACGTCAATGGATGAGACTCTTGATGTACTCCTTCGGCATCATTTTCCTGGGCTAGGTAGTGGGGAGCTACATATCATGGAGCATGGTATGTGCTCCCTGGAATTGCAGGGCTGCGCAGGGATTGTCACTGAGAGGAAGGTGCAGAATGATGTTTGGAGCTTTAGTACATACAAGTCTGCGGGGGCGGATGGTATTCAACCTGTGCTATTGCAAAGGAGTTTACCGTTGATTCTTGGGCGGCTGGTTGCTCTCTATCAGGCTTGCCTGGCATTGGGAACCGTACCGCGGTGTTGGAGGGTGGCGAGGGTAGTATTTCTACCCAAGCCGGGAAGGGGGGACTACTGTAAGGCATCTTCGTGGAGGCCCATACAGCTAGCTCCTGTTTTGTTGATGGTCCTGGAAAGACTGGTGGACGGGCACATCAGGACACCTGAGCTGGAGCGCAGGCTCAGGGCTAATCATCAGTTTGCGTACTTGAGGGGTCTTTCCACGGACGCGGCTATTCATAGAATAGTAGCGTATGTGGAGAGGGCCCTTGAGTCGGGAATGATGGTTCTTGGTGCCTTACCCGACATTAAAGGGGCCTTTAACAATGTGTTATTTAGCGCTATAACTTCAGCACTAGATAGGTTTGGTATTTGCTCTTTGGTGAAGAGGTGGATCGACTTTAGTCTCAGACACAGACGGGTGGTGTCTGAGATTAGTGGTTGCTCTAGGGAACGGAAGGTGGAGAGAGGGTGTCCGCAAGGTGGGGTAATCTCACCCCTCCTGTGGAACTTGGTAATGGATGGTCTGTTAACTAGGCTTAGGATAAGGGCGTCGTCTACTCTATCACAAGGGTATGCTGATGACACTGGGGTGCTTCAAAGCGGCAAGGTGCTTCGCACACTCACTCATCGGGTCACTGATGGTCTAGATATCATCAATGACTGGTGCGTGGAGGTGGGCTTGAACTTTAATGCTGGGAAGACTGAGTTGATTCTGTTCACCAGGAACACCAGGCACTTTCCTGCCTCTGTTAGGTACAGGGGTGTGAGCCTGGAAATCCGGCGAACAGTTAGTTACTTGGGCGTTGTACTGGACAAGCACTTAACCTGGATGCCACACTGCAAGTCAGTGGGGAGCAGATCGCAGGTGACCTTGGCTAGATGCAAACGTATGGTTGGAAGGAAATGGGGTCTATCTCCCACTGTGGCTAGATGGACTTATACTGCCCTTGTACGTCCAGTAATGGAATATGGGGTTGTGGCCTGGGCTCCTGCATTTGAGAAAAACTCATGTGAGTTTGTTGGGTAGGGTACAGCATCAAGCGTGCCTTATGATTACGGGTGGGCTACGATCGACGCCTAGGGCGGCGATGGAGTGTCTTATTGGCCTCACGCCTCTGGACATTTGTCTAAAGGCGGTGGCTGTCAGGTCTATGCATAGGCTGAAAACGAGGGATTTGTGGACAAAAAATCCTTGGTTTGGGGGCTCAACCAGCCATACTGTGATTTGTGAGAGATGGGGCTCCCTTGTTCCCGTTCTTCAGATGCCAGTTGACTGGATGTATAAGAGCCTAGAGAATCGGAGGTTCACTGTTGAACTTGGGTCGCGGGTGGATTGGGTTTCTGATCTATCTCTTAAGGGGGGTGGGGTGGTTTGCTTCACTGACGGCTCACGTGATGGTGATAATGCTGGCTGTGGAGTAGTTATTGAGGATAGAAACCAGGGAGTAACTCTTATGGCTTCGTCTTTGTATCTTGGTGCTGACGCCTCTGTATTCCAGTGTGAGATCCTTGGTATCTCCTTGGCGGCCCACTGGCTGCTGGAGAATGACACTGAGGATCTCCCGGTTAGAGTATTCAGTGATAGTCAGAGTTCCTTGCGAGCACTGTCCAGGCCTTACACTGTCTCGAGTGTCGTGTGGGACTGTTACACTAACCTCAACAGACTTGCTGAGAGGGGTTGTGAGGTTGTGTTAGTATGGATTCCTGCGCACTCGGGTTTCAGGGGTAATGAAGAGGCGGATAGGCTGGCAAAGGCTTCGCATGATGGGAGTTGCGTTAGGCAGTTTGGTCCGAGACCAATCGTTCCAGTCCCACTCTCCGCTGTCCACTGCGCAATTGCGCATTGGGCTAGACGTGAGCATGAAAGACAATAGACTGGACTACGCAACTGTAGACAGGCCAAACTCTGGATATCGGCACCGCTTTACGGCAATGCGTCGTTGGTGCGTTATCCTAGGGATCAATTAAGATGGCTGATTGGGCTAGTGACGGGGCATGGGGCTTGGGGAGCTCACGGTTGGAGGATTGGAGTGTTGGACTCCCCTACGTGCGTGCACTGCGGGGAGGAGGATGATACACCAATTCACTATTTGACTGTGTGCCCAGCCTTTGTACTTGTGAGAAACCTCTATCTTGGGGGGTGTCTTATATCATTGGATATGTTGGGTCAGGCGTCGGTGGCTCAGTTAGTGGCGTTTTCGCGCTCTACTGGCAGGCTTGCGATCTGATCTTGTTTCTTCTGCTATTTTTCGAGGGGGAGTCTGCAATAGGCCATAATTATAAAGGCCTCGGCGGCGTTGGTCTCTTTGGGACCGAACCCCTGTCATTTAATAATAATAATAATAATATAGCGATGTGTACATCGCTGGAAAATAGTAATAATTTAATGATAACAATAATCGGAGTATTACGGTAATTGTATAATACAATGAGGTATGTGTAAATGTATTGGTACGAATTTATTCAAATGACTACGTGAAGGAATCTGTTTATGTTAAAGTAAATAAGTAGCGCAATGAGTTCATAATTGTGAAACGAATGTTAATTGTTAAATGATAATTACTTCTAGAAATTAACATGTAAAAATATTCAAATTAACATTATTGAATTTTTGTGTATGAAATCACGATTGACTAATAAGTTATGTAGAAGTATTCCGTACTACGGAATGGGGAACCAGTAAATATGCAATTCTCCTAAACGGCTTGGAAACGTACATTGGTGTTGTACATAGTTTTGTAAACTATCCGTAGGTTACGCAATGGCGGATATTGCATTAGGTTCTAGATGAATACATCGGTGGATTGGGAGACCGAGGGAAAATCAGCAAATCCAAATTAGAGATAATTTCACTCTACGTTAGACGTTAAAATCTTATACACTTATCTTTAGCTTAATAAGACGATCTCAATAGTTTTACTAGTCATCCACAAATTCTGTCTATTTACTTTGTACTGTTATTACACACCCAGCTTTTACTTAATATCATTTCATTTTAATAGTAGAAAAACCACTAAACCTAACAATATATTAAATAATTTAAAACAAAAAACTAAGACTACGTTAAAATTTTATTGTAACCGTTTTTATCTTGTATTAATTATTATTATTAATTATCAGGGGTCCAGTCTCTTGCGAGACTCACGCCGCCGAGGCCTTATTTATAATGGCATATTGCAGACTCCCTCTATAGACGTGAAAGACTAGATCAGCCTATGAGCCTACCCGTGGCATGCGAGAACGCCACTAGCTGGCCCACAGATGCTTGACCCAACAGTTTCAACGAGATAACACAGCCACCTAAGTAGATGTTCCTCACTAATAAGAAGGCTGGACATACATCAGAGTATCATCCTCCTCCCCACAGTGCTGGCACCGTGGCGAGTCCAAAACTCCTATCTTCCAACCATAATAGCCCCACGCCCCATGCCCAGTAACTAACCCAACCAACCACCTCAGCTGATCCCTGGGGTATCGTACCATTGACGCATTACCGTACAACGGTGCCGATATCCAGAGCTTTGCCTGTCTACACTTACGCAACCCAGTCCAATGTCCAGAGTGCTCAGGTCTGGTCCACCCCGCAATAGCGCAGTGGACAGCAGAGATCGGGACCAGTAGAATTGGCTTACGACCAAGCTGCCTAGCACAACTGCCATCATGCGAAGCCTTCGCAAGTCTATCCACCTCATCATTACCCCTGAACCCTGAATGAGCAGGGACCCAAACCAGCTCATCCTCACATCCTCTCTCAGCGAGTCTGTTAAAGTACGAGTAGCAGTCACCCACAACACTCAAGGCAGTGTGAGGTCTGGATAGAGCATGCAAAGAGCTCTGAATGTCACTAAATATCCTGACCAGAAGATCGCTGTGCTCGTTCTCAAGCAGCCAGTGTGCTGCCAAAAAGATGCCAGAGATCTCACACTGGAACACGGAAGCATTAGCTCCTAGGTACACGAACATAGCCATTAGAGTACGTGTACCCCATGGACATCGGTCCTCAATAACGACTCCACATTCAGCGTTATCAGCTTCCCGTGAGCCGTCTGTGTAGCATACAATTCCATAACCTCCAAGGGATAGATCCCTTACCCATTCAACCCGTGACCCAATTTCCACCCTGAACCTGCGGTCCTCTAGCTGCCGATATGTCCAGTCCACTGGCATGCGTAGAATTGGGTCGCACAGGCCCTGTTTTTCGCAGATCACAGTATGACTACTGGAACCCCCAAACATCTGATTGATCTTCCATAATCCTCTAGTTTTCAGCATATGTTTCCACTCGGACTAGGTGTAGAAGATCCACTATAGAACCCCAAACCGGTTGATCCATGCCGAGTTCCAGAACCGTTGTTGTGACCGTGTGGAGGACCTGGACTGAGGGAGACGTCTTACCTGTCCGTAACTTCATTTTGCCCAGTAGGTGTAAGATGAAATGCATTGCGTCGTAGCACGGATGTAGACGTCTGAATTGTGTAGGAACGCGGCTGTTTTTCTTTTGCGAGCACCGTGCCCCAGCATTTCTTGTCCTTTACCCAAACAATCTCCCCAGGATGTAGATCATCTTTAGAAACAACGCCGTGATGACTATCGTAATTAGCTTTTTGCCGTTGAATGCGGTGTGCTTCCTGTTTTTTGAGCGGCCCGACTGGAACTAGTTTTGGCTTCAACTGAGAAGGAAACACCGGTAACACCCCTCTAGTTTGACGGCTCATGAGTAGCTGAGTGGGTGAAAAGCCGTTAGACAACGGAGTCGTACGATATTCCAGCAGGGCTAGATTAGGATCACTTGCTTTTTTCAGTAACAATTTGACCGTTTTAACGCCCGCCTCTACGAATCCGTTGTTTTGAGGAAATCCTGGACTAGATGTAGTAGTTATGAACTTCCACTTCCTTGCAAACTCTTGGAACTTTAAAGTAAGTGTCAGCTCGAACTGTGGTCCATTATCGCTACTAACTTCTTCCGGGACTCCATGAACTGAGAAAATTGCTTTACAATGCTTATTGACTTCTGCTGATGTAAGGTTATTCCCAAGTTTGCACACAAATAGGAATCTGGTCAAGTAATCCGTGACGAGTAGATACCAATGGCCATTTAATTTAAAGAGGTCCATTGCAACTCGTTGCCACGGTCTTTCAGGGAATGATGACGGTAACAGAGGCTCGTGCCGGTCTGTACGCTCTTTTATGCACGCGATACACAGACGAACCATTTCTTTTATGTCTGTAGAGATATCTGGCTACTAAACCGTTTCCCTCGCCCGAGCCCGACACCGAGTCACCCCTTGATGCCCAGCGTGTAATCGGTTGAGGAAATCCTGACGCAGTCCCCCTAGTATGACGACCCGTGATCCCTGCATTAGAAATTTCCCCTGGATGCTAATTTAGTCCTGCACGCTTCAGTATTCGCGTAGAAACACGTTAAGCGATTGCCGTGGAGGCCAGCCATCCCGTGAGTAAACTGCTACTTGCTGTAGGATTTGGTCCTTCTGCTGCTCTTGTAGGTTCCAAAAAAGAAGCTGATCTGAAATTGAGAGCGTAGAAGTAACTAGACGAACGTATGCTTCCGTTTTAGCTTCTTGTTTAAGATTTCTAATGTCCAGTAAGGGTTGCCTTGACAACGCATCAGCCATCACCAACTATTTTCCAGGAGTGTAGAAAATCCTAAACCGAAAACAAAACATCCGCATACGGAACCGTTGAAGTCGTGGAGTTAGCTCGTCCAGCTGCTTGGAAGTAAATATTGGAACCAGCAGTTTGTGATCCGTTTTCACTTTAAAGTCTAGACCTACAAAAAAATCAGAAAAACGCTCACAAGCCTAAGTTAGTGCCAACGCCTCTTTCTTAATCTGAGCGTAGCGTTTTTCGGTCTCCGTCGTGGTTCGAGACGCGTGAGAGACAGGACAGAACTTTCCATTAATCGCCCGTTGGAGTAACACTGCTCCCAATCTAAAGGATAATGCGTCACTTGATACCACCGTTTCCTTTTCATGATCAAAAGTTGTCAGGACCGGAGCTGTAGTAAGAATCCGCTTGACCTCCCGAAATGACTTTTGTTCAGCCGGTCCCCAGTAGAAAGCATTTTTGGTTATAAGAAGATCATTAAACGGAGCAATAACATCAGCGCGGTTTGGAATGAGACGACTAACGTAGTTTATCATCCCCAAGAGTTGACGGACTTCACTCACATTGGAAAAAGGACGTAACTGTTTAATGGCTTCAATCTTCTTTCCATCTGGATGAATGCCTTCCCAATCGATGCGGTGTCCAAGAAAAGAGATCGCTTGGTTCCCTTACTCGCATTTCATTCCGTTGAGAGTAGAAGAGCAGCACGAAACCGAAAAAGTACTTTTCTTAAAAAACGTCATGTTGCTCCATAGTAGCCGTTCATCCAAGAATGTCGTCTTGATGTACAGCCATGTTGGGGATGCCTTCCAACAACCGTTGCATCTTCTTTTAGTGGTGCTCCGGAGCTAAGGTAATCCCAAATAGGATCCGGCAAAACGCGTATCCCCCGAATGGTGTAAAAAGTGTAGTGAGCAGTTGAGATTGTTCTGACAACGGTACTTGCCAGAACCCGTCATTTTGGTCCAGCTTAAAAAAGTACTTAGCACCTTTATGTGTTTGTATTGTGTGTTTCACTACCGGCATTGGATGGATTTCACGTTCAACACTTTTATTTATTTCAGAGAGATCAACGCAAAGCCGCATCCCCCCCACTTTTTTTGGCTGTAAGGACCATGCCAGCGCACCATGGTGTTGGCTCATCGACTGGACGGAAGACACCGGCTTTCACCATTTCCGCTTACTTCAATTTGAGAGGAGCCATCAAAAGAATTGGAACTCGTCGTGGAGTGAAAATGGCAAAGGGCACAGCGTTTGGTTTTAATTTAATGTCATACGCTTCACTAAATTTGCCTAACCTCGTGAACAAATAAGGGAATTCTTTGCAAGGATTAACTGACAAATGTTCAGTGACAGCACATATGCGTTTAACTAACTGAAGATTTTTGCAAGCACTTACTCCTAGCAAGAGAATTGTAAGTCCCCGAACCACAAAAACAGTTTCTCGAATTTTTGCGTCTTTATGCACAAGTTCACATGGAAAAGTACCTAAAGTTTCAAAACTGAACCTTGACGGTCCACACAGTTGTCTGGTAGTGAACGATAAAGTCTTATTTGGAAATTGTTGTTTGTAGGTGGTTTCAGGAAGAACTGTAACGTCAGCACTAGAATCGAGCTTAAACTTAGTACGAACTCCGTTGACCGTCACGAACGCCAACTACAGCTCCTTCTGCTCACTTCATGCAAATCAATAGCACGTAAAAAGAAAGCGTCGTTGACTCCACTGTATTGATCGTCGCCAGCCAGGTTTTGAAACTGCTCGTGTGTTGCGTTCACTTGATGCACGTAGGACTTCTGGTTAGTAAAAGGCTGCAGACAGACTTTAGCAAAATGTCCATCCTTCCCACACTTGGAGCACATGTTCCCTTGCGCTGGGCACTTGGCTTAAGCGTGTATGCTCTGACTGCCACACCATTTGCAGGAAGTGTTAGATGCGTCACCGCCATTCCCAGCTCCACCGCCACCTCCGTTGAAGTGTTGAGAAGATGAACCTTTTCCCTTCGGCTTGTTCTTCCCCTTCTTCTTCGGGTACGCCCCATCACGCCTGTTTTGCTGTTGAATGTAGTCAACCTGAGCCCCACCAGAGCCAACGCAAATAATGGGTTGTTGGCGATAAACTTCCTCATGTTGCCGAATCTTCTCCGACGCCTTGGTAAGAGTCATTTTAGAATCCAGCATGAGTGATTTACTGAGCTTTTGATCACGAATTCCAACAATGAGACGATCACGAATAAGCTCTTCTAAAAGGTCTTTATACTCACATTTGTCCGCTTAAGCATGCACTGCTACAATAAAATTGTCCACACTTTCCCCATCACGTTGATAACGACGATTAAACAGGACACGCTCGTAAATGACATTCTTCTGACCGGTAAAGTGCGTATTAAACAATGATATTTGCTCGTCATATTTCTTCGACTGGTCATCTGACGGTTGTAGTGATGCTAACAATTCACGACAGCGTGATTCCATGAGATACTGCAGAATACTGATTTTCACATTATCCTTCTTGGAGTCCAGTCCAGTTGCAACTTAGAAAAGTTCGAAGGTTTCCTTCCACGCCGGCCAGTCACTGGTTTTAAACAAATAAACGCTGGAGGAGGTAAATTGAATGACATGATGTTCAATTTCAAATGTTAAATGTTGTGTGAAGAGTCAAAACTAGGTAAGGTTAATATAAACGGCGTAATCACGTTTCACGAGGTGTAATTTCCGAAATATTTAAAGTTTGTTCGCTGCCACCATGTATTAGTATGCCAAATGCACTATGCTGAATACTAACTTAAGAGAGTGATGAAATAAATGTAACCGTAAACGTATATAGTTTTACTGGTTTATTCTATTTCTATAAGCACAATATATACACACAATAAATAGGTAATTACTGGTTGCTTGCTAGTACTCGACTGCGGAGCCTACTGTAAGCATGTCTTTTTATAGACGTGTAAAGAGTAGGGTTGTGCGGACGCGAACGTAGTAGAAAGTGCGGACGCGAAAGTAAGCCCCTTTCTCTTGAAGCACTGCATAGATGCGGCAGCATCTATTCACAAGGTGCATGCATAACCCGAGTAACTTCTGAGAGAACTCGGCTGTATATAATGGTAATTGATACACGAAATCATACATCATGTGCGCATTAATAACTCACAGGAAATATGTAGTTATAAGTTACATTAAGTTTATACATAATAATTAAATTAGTTGTATGTAAACTTTAATTGTAGTAATAACACAGCTACTTTTGGTGATAGCCCCCAATTCCTTTCAATCATACGCTTACATCGGACCATAGTCACCCCCGCTCTGCTGACAACCGACTTGCATTGTGGCATCCATGTGAGGTGCTTGTCCAATGTAACACCCAAATAAATTACCGAACGCCGGATTTCCAGATTCACACCCCTATAACTTAGAGCAGGGGGCTAAACCTGGTATTCTTCGTGAACAAAATCAACTGAGTCTTCTCGGCGTTAAGGCGAAGTCCAACCTCCACACACCATTCACCAATGATATCAAGACCACTAGTGACCCGGTGTGCGAGTGTATGGAACACCTTGCCACCTTGAAGCACTCCACTATCATCCATTGTAGTAATTATTGTTGGGGTGGTATTTGAGTGCTTCAGTGATATATGCTAATTACCTTTAGAGCCGGCTGAATTTTTTTTAGAGAAACAAATATTTGCATTCAGTGCATTTACATATTTTTCCCTGCAGTAAATTATGTAGAGGCAAATGAGTTACCTATACTTTTTTCAGACCAACATAAAATTTAGAATAATGTAGTCATAAGCCAAAAGGTTCATAGTTTGTGAAACGAAAACTATTTATAGTTGTTTGACGTCAGTTGCTGATAAGGTAATCACAACTTTCTGTAAATAATTTTCAGTTGAGTTTTGGATGTCGGTAGTTGTTGTTTTTGAATTTTTGGTTTGCGTTAAGTAATAAAACATGAGTTGTGGTGTTGTGTTTGTGAAAAAACGGGCTTTACCCGATCTAGAAGAAGAAGAAGGACAACCACCTTCTAAAGTGAATAAGCAAGGTTTATTGGGGTATCAACCGCCGTTGAAATATGTAGAAAAAGGATTATTTAGTAGTTTCAAAGATGCATTGGAATAAGCCATTGGAGAGGGCTGGAAGTTAGAATACTCAAATGGAACAAGTCGAGATGAGAAAAAGACACTCTGAGTAACATTTAATGAAAACGGACAGTTCAGGGCGGGTCATATTTCAAAAGTGAACAAGGTATTTTTTTTCGGGTGCGACATCCCCTAATTAGTAAGATTCAACGATTCTAGTCGAATACATGCATATGGTGTCCTGTAATACCCAGGTAAATTCTAAACGGTTTTTTTTTAAACGGTTTGTAACTAAAGTATAAAAATTCTGCTCATCTCATAGTTTTTAAATGGGTATTTAGCACACGCCTGATTTTTTTGAACTCGAAATTCGTAAAGAATCGTGATTAACCCGATTTTACCCGTGTTATTTGGTTTTCGGTTATTTACGATTATCTCCGGTGGCCAAGCTAACTCTACTATTTTTTAAAGCTCAAAAAATTGGGAAATAAATTAGCTCCATGTATGATTTGGAATTTTGCCAGAGTTTGTTTGGCCAAAAAAGTTATAACCAATTAAACTTTAATTATTTTTAACGTTAATGGCCTATGTTGAACTATCCTTGGCATTCCTTGGGCCAGGCTTGCTACAGGTCGCGAGTTCAAATCTCGGTGACGGCGGCACCTTTTTTTGATTTTTTGCTTTCTTACTTGACTAAATTAAAAACTGATTCGACAGATGGAATCAGCTCGCCATAATGTATCGGATACGTATGTTTGTTTATTTTTTTGAATAATTTTGCTTGCGGCCTTGTGTCTCCTTTTTGACTAAGACTCCGTCTACTGCTTCAGTCATGGTAAAAACTGTCCCGTGAAGAAACAGTTACGCATACATAACGACAGTCAAGACGTACACTACAATGCTTCTACTATCAGTAGAAGCATTGTTGTATTCTCACAAGTACCGCTGTGGACCAAAAAACCTAGCAAAAACAAGGTGAAAATTGACGAGTCTGTAGTGTTAGAGCAGGCAAATATGCTCTCCATATGCGAAAGAATAAATGACGTGTTGTTAATATTTTTGTTTAAAATTTTAAAATTTGGTTCGAATATTGAATATTTAAATAGTTTGTTTAAAGTTAAAAAGATTGTAAGACCGACTAGGTCTGGTGATGGTATTCTGCTCGAGCATACAACTAGTTGCCCGACCACGACATTCAAAAAATCTTTTTTGTACAGAGCTGTGGATAATTGGAATAGACTTCCCCCACATCTACGTAATACGAATATTTCATTAAGTGAGTTTAAGTCTGCGCTAAGTATCTATTTTATTACGCATAGAAAATGTAGATACTTTAATATGTATGTGCCTCCTTAACCTTATATAATAATCATCTGACTGTTTATAACTATGCTTTCTGTAACTCGATGTTTTTTACTATCTGGACTTGGTATATTGTAACCGAAAACAGTGTCAATTATTGGAATTCAGTACTATCTCTTATGTATGAACTGTATAATTTTTAGACACTTTAATAAAGCTCACAACAACAACAACAACTACTTGGAAAATAACTCCACAGTCCCAGAAAATGAAAATGTTGCATATGTTGTGAATAGCGTAATACCGCAGAATGGGTCCGAAATCCACGTGCGAATATTTTTAACGACAAAACTACTCCTTAAATTGGCGAATTTGACACAATGTGTTTTATGCGATGCCACGTATAAACTTAACTTTCAAGGCTATCCCATGATTGTCGTGGGATTTAGTGACTCCAATCGAGTTTTTCACCCTTATGGGCTTGGAATATGCAGTGGGGAGACAGAAGAAGACTACAAGTTCTGCTTTGAAGCTATGAAAACTGGGCTACAAACTCTTGGAATCAACTATAACCCTACTGTATTAGTTGCTGACACCGCTAATGCTATAACGCTTAGATTTAAGAAGGTATTTGGAGAAGATTTTTCCCGTGTTCTATATGAAAAAATCATACTCAAAGAAATTAAAAGAAATAAAGAACGACGACATACGACAGGAACTGGAAGGTAAACAAAACAGTGTGTTGGTTAGTACTACCAATACTAATGTTTATTACATTTTAATTATTTGTGTATTAATTTTTTTAATTTTTGTATTCTCATAGATGACATAGTACTTTTTCATAACTGTCCGACAATTGAATCCTGGCAACTTGGTGCAAAGCTGTGGAAACAAAAATGGAAGGTCAACAAAGATGCTTCAGTAAAATCATTCATTACATATTTTACTTTACAGCGGATCGACGACAACAATGGCTGGTTTCAGGGGGTAGCTCTAGGATTTCCTACTACTAATAATGGCACGGAGTCCTTTAATGCTTTAATTAAAAAATACCATACCATGTGCCTTCGTCTACCATTACGGATATTTTTACAAAGAATGGCAGATCTACTCAACACCCACTCATCTGACCGCAGTGGGTTGACTTGAGAGTCCAAGATATATCGCTCATTCAAAACCTTAAAGGAAAATTTCTTTTCCTTTCACAAAATACATCTCAAGATCAACGACTGGATCATGTTTTCGTGTACTTGCGTGTGCTCAGGCCCGGCGCGACACGTAGCCCGGTCCTGGTTCAAGTTGATTTTTTCGGGCCTTATTCTTTTTTAGTTTTCAAGCCGCCATTTTGTTTTTTAAGGCCTTGTTTTGCTAGGCGTAACTTTTACACTTAATTCGAATTCTCAGTGAACAACTAGGCATAAAGCTTATAAACGCAAAAAATTTAAATTTTGTTTCAAAACAAATTGCAAAATTTTGAGAATTATAATCTAGAAAACACTAGTCACGTTGTGCATCTTTTAAATTACGAAATTACTAGAAGTTTTTCAATGAAGCCAGATGTTTAGATATTAAAATAGGCAGTAATAATTATTAAAATTTTACATTGAGCCCGCGCCCGGCCCCTAACAGAGCCCGGCCCTGGTTTTCTGATCCAGTTTGAACCATCCGTCCCGCCGGGCCAGCGTGTGCTACCTTGAGAAACTGACTTGCAAGCATATTTACGGGCTGGCGGTTCACAATTACCTGCACTCGTTTCCCAATGCTACCATAGACACTCCACTAGCTGGTAAACCTAAGCGAGGAAGACCAGGAAAAGTCAGTGTCGGGAGGTCAAGACCGGAGGCACAGTCTAGTTGCTCTCAAGTTTCGAAACCATGAGTGTTCACACCTACTATTGTCAAATTATTTTATTTTATTTTTATTTATTTTATTTATTAATTTGTTAAATTATTATTTTATTCATATTTAACACTTTCAATTTGAGCAGCATGAAATTTTACTGACATTCAAAATAATACTATTTAAAGTTAATATCACTGAAGATTAAAAGAATTTTGTTTGGTTCACTGAAAGCTTTCTCTGAAAAAAAAAGTAAATCCTAATTTTGCACTGAAGTAAAAAATAGTTTCTCTGAAGGATTAAAAACCGAAATATCCGATTTTAGAGGAATAGCACTGAAGAAAAAAGATTTTCCCATTATTGTAGCGTGTCTACAATGGCTTGTCTGGTGCTAACATTTTTACACTAATCTTTCAATCTTATTTAATCGTCTTAATATTATTAGGTACTATAGCGATTAGTAAGAGCTATCCGGTATGATAATTTATTTATTACATTGCATATTACATTTAAGAATAAATAGTTAGTTCATGAGATGATAGTAACTGTAAGAAATTGGCATTGAATTAAAGGATGTTATTTCATTGTACTGATGGCGACAGAGGCAATAGCAATAATAGACGACATTAGTATGCTCAGTGCCGAGCGTAAGCATGAAAATAATAAGCCAAACCAACATATCTTTCCAATCTACTCTGCAAGTAGCTGCTGCTGAATAGATCACTGCTATTAAAATGGGGGATAATCTTTTTCACTCAATGATATGACTTTTAACTCCAGTGAAATTATTTTAAACCTCCAGTGCAATTAATTGTTATATAAGTACTCGTATTAGCAATTATTTTATTCTCCAGTGAAGGTCTTCAGTGACTTACATACGAATTCTTTTATTTTCCAGTGATATTACTTCACATGTTATGATTTTAATTATCAATGAATTAAATTTTAAAATATAATACTGCATGATCCAGTGAAATAATGTTGAAGCGTATAAAGCAGACAGATGTACATAAATCTACATTTTTTTTCAATTTGCAATAAATATCCAGCAATCATGGTTTTGTTGCTTGAGAACTGCTCGCCTGTGATAGTGTCTTTGACCTTGCGGCACTGACTTTTGCAGGTCTTCCACGCTTTGGTTTACCAGGTAAAGGAACATCTATTGCCTTGTTAGAAAAGGAATGCAGGTTATTGTGAACAGCCAATCCTAAGATATGCTTGCAAGTAAGTTTTTCTTAATAATAGCAGCAGACCGGTGGGCTCCCTGAAGACGTCACATAAAAAACTGTAATTCGGTTGTCCAGAGTCTTGTGATAACAAGTATCAGTTTCATTGAGCCAGTGGTATGCCGTCGACTGGATAGAAAGGGGATATGTTGGTTGCATTGCGAAATGTTTTCGTGGATTATTTCCACTCCTATCACCCGAATGAATATGAAGCAAATCTGCCTCCTTTCCAGGAAGATCTTAAAGTGTAGTCGAAGACGCATGGTATGGTATTTTTAATAAGAGCGTTGAATGACTCCATTCCATTATTAGTAGTGGGGAAGCCTGGAGCTACTCCTTGAAACCACACAGTATTGTCTTCTATCCATTGGGAAATGAAATACTTCACAAATTTTTTAACTGTTGCATCCCGGTGATTCTTCCATTTGAGCTTCCACAGCTTACAACCAAGTTTCCAGGATTCTATGGTACGGCAATTATGTAGTAGTTGAATCTCGTCTCGTCGAAAAAGTAACGAAGACAGAGGAAGATAGAGCTTATCAGCTCGTGACGTCATTCAAAAATATAAATAGTTTTCATTTAACCAACTCCGACCCTAAACTCTCAATATTTACATTATTCTAATTTGTGGGTTTGTCAGATAAAACAAGTATAGGTGGCTATATTGTCTCTAAATATATGACTGTAGGAAAAATTATTTACGTGAAGTATTTATCACTAGAAGTAAAATAAATTATGACTGGATATACAAGTAAAGTCAAATTAGGAATTTCCATTCCATTTTCGAGTATTTCACTGAAGCACTAAAATACCACCCTTAAAATGGTAGGAAATGTATTACCGATTAATGCCATCCCTTGACCTGGCCAAGGATCCCTTCGGCCGATATAGTTATAAAGAGATTGAAAAGATAGGACATCCTTGGTCGTGGCCCTCGTGGGGAGTTAATTCGTAATAACAGACATGATGCAGTGCGTCGTTTGCTTGCTGAAGCCATGAGATAATTGGGGTACAAAGTCTTCAAGAAGTCGAATGTACTGGAGACGGCTCTATCTAGGCGTGTTGACATAATTGCTTACAATTCAACAACAAAGCACGGATTTATACTTGATCCAACTGTTCGTATGGAACAAAGCTACTTAAATCAATCTGAGGTTGTACATCAAGATAAAAAAGGAATTTTAGATCCTTGCATCCCCTACTTCAAACAGAAACTGGGGCTTACTGAAATCCAAGTGACTGTACATCGGGGCTTAAGGGACGATTTAAAAAATTTTCCTCAACTTCATGAAAATCCATTGTTTACCTAGTATATTGACTGAAGACAAAGTATGGAAGCATATATGTATTGTAGTATTGTACTTACGGGCCAGAAGGCCCACGCACACTACAAATATTACTATAGTCTACAGCTCAAGAGACACACCATTAGAAGTATGAGACCTCACGATGGTTTGCTTACTAAATGTGCTCAGTGAGGCTGCTGACAGTAATTTACTTAATACTACTTATTTGCAAAGTCTTAGCTATTGATTGGGATGTATTGCTATCGCCCTCTGTGAGACACGTGAAAACTGTTTTTGGCCCACTTAGATCAGAGTTTATGCCCAGTCTCCGAGGAGTTATCAATATCCTCAGCCAAAGAGCGCTCTGTCTACCTTCATTATTTCTAACTGTGATGAGTTTTCTTCTTTTGAGTCATCCTTATCATGACTGGGCACTCTTCGTCCTTCCAAATAGCCATTGCCATTTGCCATACCAGCCATCATGCAGTAGCAGTGGATTTTAATTTCGTCCCAACCACAACCTATATCATGCCCATAGTTTTAACTCCCCGTATGCCGTTGTATAAAGGCGGAAATATTTGAGTGACACGTTTCTATTCCTGTCCATTCCATACTATACAATCCAAATAGCCATTGAGAGTTGTCCATAAATGATGTCATCAAAACATCACAATTTATAGAACCCCCTACCATCAGCTTAAGTATTGCACAAATGGCTATCTTTAATATGGCATGTCATAAGCATCCGACTAGTCACACTGACTCTACCGATAACATCATTTTTGGACGACCCCTTGCCATATACCAACACATTCATACAGCGGCAAACGTGATTGTTTGGATTTCATTTCATTTCGAAGTGTATTTCATAATTTTATAATTTTAAGGTAGTTAAACTATATTGTTAATATAAGCGATTATACACAATGTAAAAACTTTGTGTTCAGCAGTCTGGCTAGTGTATGTGACCAACATAAATAAAATGTTGTCGGTCACAACAGAAGTCATCACAACAGTGATCATCACAACAGTGATAATCACAACAGCAGTAAGCACAACAACAGTAAGCACAACAGCAGTGAGCACAACTGCAGTAAGCACAACAACAGTAAGCACAACTGCAGTCAGCATAACAAGTGTGAACTCTTCAACAACAAACATGAACTCTGTTAAATTATGCGCAATAGTCAATCTGACTAATCAAATTATAAATGTAATGTCTTAATTATTTCTTCTTTGTTTGAATCTATAATCTGTATAGTTATACATACTGGAGAGATGAGTATAAAAGATCCCAGCTCCAGTTAATGAGACAGTTACAGTTTTAGTACTGAACCATGAAAGTATCCATACTGTTGGCTTGTCTGACCATTGAATACATACTTATGGTTTGTGTATTAAAATAAATAGACAATTAAATCTTCATTATAAAATTGCCTTTTCCTCTCATAATTTATTCAGCATCAAATACTCACTATCAGCAGTACCCATTATTCACCCCTGCCCTCCCAATACCGTACACTTCGGTGAACGAAGACCCAGCGTTCCTTTTGGAACCAACCACGGGTTTCTACCCCCCAAGCCCTCCACACTCCCAATGCTGTATAGATAGTCAAGGTGCTAATATCCCCGCGTTCATATACACCGAACATACGCCCACAAGAGGAACGACCCCGATAATCACCTTGCCACTCATTAAGATAGACTTTTAGAAGTACATATTAATGTAGGGTACCCTTAAGGCCCCCCCTTATTTACATGGTGGCTCATGAGACTCTTGTGCTACGTATTTCGGTAAATTTTTAAACATTTATTAACCAAAAAAGTGCCCAAAATACGATTTTAGTTTTATATGTCGTAGTTCCTCAGCGCTTCCGCTCACATCACACATATACACATTTAAGTTCACAACACAACTAAACAATATACATACACAAGTGAAATATGTCGTAGTCGTTCAGAACTATATGTTACAGTTCCTTAGTGCTTCGACCACTCACCCACTTGAACATTTTATTGCGACAACACCCACAAAAGCCTCAAAAATGCCCTTGTCTAGCCCTATTCCCCCAACCGGCACCATTGACGACCACTATAACTTCCTAAATGGCCCACCCATAATTACCAACTCCAGTCTACTGGTACTCGGTAGTTACAAATTGAAATTACCAAAAACAACTTAAAGTAAGTAAATTACTGGTTTCACTTTATTGACACTGTCCACTTCCACTTTCCAACGGTTTTCATGAATTATCTTTAGTTATGCGCATTAGGTTATATTTTTGATATATGTAGGTTATATTTAGGATATATGTAGGACATATGTAGTATATATGTAGGATATATTTAGGATTTATGTAGGATATATGTAAGATATATTTAGTGTGTTTTTGTTTATTTGTAGAATATTTACTTTTAGTTCCGTCTCTATGTACCTTGACTGCTACTAGGTCCTGCATTATTAAGTAGGTATCATTGCATGTCTTGTTGTTTTTTTTTCAAAACTTTGAAAGTCATTGCTCAAGTAATAACTTTAATTGTTTTTTTTTCATACTTTTAGTTTCGACATATCGTAACATTTACCTTAACTGCTTTGAAAACTTTCGTTATATGTAGGTTTTACTGCATGTTATGTTTCGCACTCTGCAAATCTTTCGAATTTGTGGCAATCCACTGATTTACACTGATTACTTGTTTAAGGCTAGTTTTTTACCTCCGTTGCTACTAGGCTTTACCTATTTGTGTAGGTCTTATTGCATGTCTACTTTTTTAGCAGTTTATAGCACCTATTGCGGTAATTACCATTGTAATACCTCTACTGGTTTTTCAGAATTTTTTTGACGTCTCGTCACATTTACCTTAACTGCTTCCAGGCTCTCATGATATGTAGGTCTTATTGCATGTTTTGTTTCGCACTCTGCAAATCTACTTGATTTATTCCTATGAAATAACTCAAACTGATTAATTAACTTAAGGCAATATTCATTTTAGTTTATAGTACTAGTTTTCACAATCGTCACCCACCTTAACTGCTTTTAGGCTCTGCATTGTTTGCTAGGTCTAATTGTACGTTATTTTTTTTAGAATTTTAAGCAAAGTCGTAGGCTACATGACTTAAAACAAGTAGAGAGTTTAAATACATAGGTACAAAATCACACCAAATTTTATTCTTCTTGCTATCATCCTTTTTTCACCTTCCCCTTTTATGCTATCTTTCACATTTCAGCATACCAATTGAATTAATTTTTTTTCAAACATTTTTATAGTTAAATTTTTTTTTCTGTTTTAATTAACCATCACTGCAAACTATTTCTGCAAACACTATTAACTTAATTAAATTTTACAAATCAGATATCACACATTAAAAATTTAAAACTAAAAGAGTCTTTTTCCTATTTTACTATCCAAGCCAATAACAAAATCTATACACGTTTTATTTATTTAAATTACCTTTCCCAGCTTCATTTTGCGGCAAACGTTTTTTGTACGTTACAATATACACCTGTTGTATATTTATTTCAAAAATGTAGCACATTTAGGTGTTTTCATTTATTTTTTAACCCAGCATGATTTTATTTACACGCATTTTTAAATCTGTTTAGCCGGTTAAAAAAATCCTTTGATCTTAAAGCACTCATTAAATTATAGTTTTCACTAGTAAACAAATCACGGTTATTTTAACTCAATTGGGTACTTTAACCAAGTTTTGACTATTTAAATTTAAAATTCACGAATAAATATCTTTAATATTCCCTGAATTAAATTTATTTAATAATTTACTTTCAACTTTCAATTTTAGTGCAAACATAGTACTTACTTCCAATTAAATTTGTTTACAATTAACGCTAAAACTAATTTAGTGTTCTATTAATTTTAAAGTCCGCTTTATAAAAATACAAGATTTTAATTGAATTTTTTATAACGCAGTTCCTTTTCAACTCGAATTTCAAAATTTATAACAAGTAAGCAATTCCACAAATTCTGGACTCTCACAGAATTTCCCATCAGCTACCTGTTTTAGTAACTTTGGCCCCCATTCGACATTACATTTTACTCAAATCCCACTCCTAATCTACTATTTATGGATGAAGGTGTCACATATCTTCTGACAACGCGATTTAAATTCAGTGCGTTGCCCCCAACGCTTGTCACGTTTAACCATTACTAACCAGCTTATGACAGCAACTTGGTCTATCCCAACTTCAAAACTTTCAACCCCCGCCAGCACAACCATATCTATTCCTGTCCCAAACCAACTACTATATGCAGACAACAAGCAAATATATCATCTACCACGTATACGATTCATCACATTTTAATGCCCACATCTCCACCTCTGCATCATATTCTACACATTGTTGCCCACCCATCTCCAACTTACCCAACACATTTTCTGCACATTCCCAAAAAACAAAAACAACTTGACGACACCGTATACATCCTCCCTCCAAATTTTTACATTCAACAACTATATCGCTTAAACACCTTAACACTCAACTCTAGTGACATACTCAAAATCACATCAAAAATTTGAAGACCCAACTAAAAATATGGACAACCTAGCACAAAACGCACACCAAACCGACGACGAAAAATTTAATCTTCTCATCAAAGAACTTAAATCATATTTTCCTCAACCGCAAAACAATCAACAAGTGATTCATCCACCCTACCGATCTTTTACCCCACTCAACTATTCACCGCCTCTTATGCCAACCTCTAACTATCAACAAATTACTCACACACCTCTGCCGTCTTTCTCACACACGTTTCACAAACATCAACCACATTTTATTCCCGATTCTATTTTCTCTCAACCCCCTCTAAATCTCAACCCACCCGATCCCTACTTACAAAACAAAGTTCTCCAACCACCCCTTCCAATATCATTTATTACGCCCATACCTTCAAACACTACTTCAACTCTAAGTCAATTGACTGTACAACCAAAATTACTTTCAGAAAAAAATTCCACACCTCATACATACCAAGCGTCAGTACTCGCTAAAACTAAAAACAATACTAAATCTCCATATGTTCAAGTACGTTTTTCTACTCAACCAAACATTACCAGTTATGGTCTATTAGATGTAACTATTTCAAAATCCATCATCAGCATCAACGTGTTACCCAAAAACATTCACATCAATCCAACCAATCAAACCATCAACATTTTGGCTACTTATTACACTCAAATCAAACCAATTGGAGAAGCAATTCTAAACTTTCAAATAAACTACAACACATTTGTTTGTAAATTCCTAATTCTTGACAAAATATTGCCGTCTCTTATTCTAGGTTCTGACTTCATAACCATGAATAACTTAAAAATAAATCCTACTAGACGTCTTCTTACTTCCTTGATACTCCCATCAATGCCTGTTTACTACCGCTATGCCCTCCTAACTATAACTTCAATAACTAAAGAATCAAATTGTACATCTCTTTGTCAAACTAAATCAACAACTACAATCCCAACTATCACTCATGAAACTATTGACATCACCTTACCACAAACAAAAAATAAATTGAAACCAGCCGCTGCCATCTACCGCGGACAGACCACTCTTCCACCTTAAACCATGAATAAATCAAAACAGCCACAAGCTGTCATTTTTAAGTCTACCAAAAGTCCACAAATCATTCGACAAGGCACACAAATTGGCACATATATCTCAAAATTTGAACTATTTTTACTATCAACAGCTCAGATTACAGCAATCAACAAACCTAAACCCAACATTACAGTTAAAAAAAGATGGCAACCACCAATATTACCCAATTCAACGAAAACAGATTAAATCATTACTTAATTATCTTACCTTGAATAATTATATTTGCCTTTACGTAATTATATAATTTTGCAAATTCATTTCAATGGTTTTTTTTGTTTTCAAATTTTTTAACATTTATTAATTGTCATTATTATTATTTGCTTATTCATAACAACTTTCCTTTTTATATACAGTTTAATTTGTTTAAGTTCATTTAAATTTTTTTTTAATTTTCGTATCAAATTTTCGTTTTATTCTACTTCAAATATAGGTTAGCTTTAGAAGATTGTAGTATAAGTTAGCGATTATTAGTTATACTTTAATACTATTTAAAAATTAGAACTTTATTTTATAGTTACATTTAATTAATTTTTAACTCTTTATTTATCTTTAATTTTAATAACTACGCTTTTTCAAAAATTGTTAGCTCACAGTGCTATTTAAATAAACAAACTTCTAAATATGTCCTATTGTTACTTTAATACAGAACGACGGCGTCTAATTGCATTAACAAACCAACCTCTATTTTCTTTCCAAACAAAACAAAACCTTGAATTTCCAAACACCTTGTGACATCCCAATCATCACCTTATACTTACTTGTTAACATACACCTGTCTTGAACTTTTCCTACCTGTCCCAGAATTCGGAATATTGATCTGCCGCTGAAGCACACCTTCTATGGTTGTCTCAAAATCTGATGACTTTACTCCAGGGAACTTGATCCTTTTGTCAACTAAAGCTTCTGTTCCATATGGCTTCCACCGACTTCCGAACATTAATTGACCCTACTGCGGGCTTCCACCTTATCAGCATCGCTGCCCTCCTGCGGAACCCAATAAACTTTTTCTGTCAGCTGTACACAAAACACATCTTGGTGCTAACTACAACTAGTCACAGCACTTTCACACGTTCTTTACTGCCGCTGCTTCTCCTTCCAAGGTTGTCACCTTTTACAGCTACTATGTATTTACACACTCATTCATAACACCTGCAGCCAATAATGTGAACTTCCAGCATTCTTTGTCGATCATTTTTACTGATCTCCAACTCAGCATCATCTATCTGCAACCTCTCATAATATTTGAATACTCTTGTTTCCATACCCTTCAAATTATCTAATTCTACTGCAGAACTCACTTCAACTTGAATTAAAAGTCATCTTGCCATCTTTTGTTCAGCACCAGATTAATCAACCACTTCCATCCCTTGTCTGAAAATATCTTAATTTCTTGTTATTATTGTTTTAAAAAAAAATTTAAATTAGTATTTTACTTTTTATTTCCAACACGAAACGTTTCTTGTATACAGTGGTTTACTTCTTTAAAAATAATTCTAAATCATGCTTATAAATGCATTAGTTTTACTTAGTACTTTCCATTTAAATTATATTACGTAATATTTTTAAAAATTCTGTTTAGTTATGTTTAGAGTGTATGTTTGATTTTGAGGACAAAATCCTCTTAAGTTCAGAGATGTTAATATAAGCGATTATACACAATGTAAAAACTTTGTGTTCAGCAGTCTGGCTAGTGTATGTGACCAACATAAATAAAATGTTGTCGGTCACAACAGAAGTCATCACAACAGTGATCATCACAACAGTGATAATCACAACAGCAGTAAGCACAACAACAGTAAGCACAACAGCAGTAAGCACAACTGCAGTAAGCACAACAGTAAGCACAACTGCAGTCAGCATAACAAGTATGAACTCTTCAACAACAAACATGAACTCTGTTAAATTATGCGCAATAGTCAATCTGACTAATCAAATTATAAATGTAATGTCTTAATTATTTCTTCTTTGTTTGAATCTATAATCTGTATAGTTATACATACTGGAGAAATGAGTATAAAAGATCCCAGCTCCAGTTAATGAGACAGTTACAGTTTTAGTACTGAACCATGAAAGTATCCATACTGTTGGCTTGTCCGACCATTGAATACATACTTATGGTTTGTGTATTAAAATAAATAGACAATTAAATCTTCATTATAAAATTGCCTTTTCCTCCCATAATTTATTTAGCATCAAATACTCACTATCAGCAGTACCCATTATTCACCCCTGCCCTCCCAATACCGTACACTTCGGTGAACGAAGACCCAGCGTTCCTTTTGGAACGAACCACAGGTTTCTACCCCCCAAGCCCTCCACACTCCCAATGCTGTATAGATTGTCAAGGTGCTATGATGATAGTTAAGAGCCACCACAAAGCCAATGTTATTTAAATGGAGCACGTTGTTAAGGAACTCGGGGTTTTCAGTTACAAGAAATGATACATGACTTGCTATGTCTTTATAAAATTGCATTATTGCTGAATGAGTTACACGTAAAAGGTGTCAAATTACTTCAGAGTCATAGTAGGATGCAAGTTTTGTGGTTTGTATGAATTCAAGTTTGGCCGGCACGAGTATTTGCTTGGCTGGCATTGTCTCATAATAATAATTGTATAAGTGACACCTTAATATTATCGAATTGCAAATAAACCAACTGTATTTAATAAGATAAAACAAAAATATAAATTTAATGAGTCACAACTGACTATTATATAAATAATGCATACATGAACGCATACAAATTGTGTAGGATTAAACAAAACGCATAATTTGACTTGTGTTTATTATTGATTTAATTTTATAATATTTAACTTAAAACTTCTAAAACATTTTAGCTTTTATAAATAATTTATTTATTAGATGGTTAATAATAAAATTACTAATATTTACAATATTTTATTGTTAAACGTAAATAATACAACTTAGGAATAAAATTATTTGCATTTAAAATTACCCCACGCAAGTGTGTCGATACCTATGTCACATATATATCTTTTAGAATCAAACGCATGAAGACAACTTTTCTCAATATTCATTGAATATAGATTGTGCCTAACAGACCGGATAGTTGATATCTTACACCTTTTAACTTTTTGATTTTTTAAATATTTTAAAAATAAATTGTGGTGTAAAACTTTGTCAGCTACTTGTTTGTTAGCTCCTTTACATGCTTTCTTTCTTGTTTCTGTTCCTAAAATACTATACACTTTACTACACAAGCAAACAGCCTCATCAACAATTTCCCCAGCAATTTCGTCTTTCATTTTACCAGGGACTTTTTTGTTAACAACAGAATACAGTTCGTGAGATATAGGGTAGTTACTAAAATCATATAAATTGCTGTTTTTGTGCATGTCTTTATACACATTCTCTGTAAATACATGATAGCATAAGCTATCAGTGTCTGTAAATAACAGATGTAAATTAAGTTTGTATGTTTGCATCATGTCATCATGAAAAATGTACATCAATAGTTTAGCAATTTCTAGGACAGACAACCCTGTGTAAATGGGTTGATTAAGATATATTTTAGTCTTAAACAATGTAAAGTACGCCAAATTCTTATTAATTATGTCCCAAAATTTTAAATTTGTGCTTGAAGCCAGCCTTAATGCTTGTTTAATCGTTTTTGCTAACTTAACAGTTACCTGTTTTCAAACATTTATGCATGACCGTCCGAATGTTGAGTTAATAATTAATTTAAACAAGTCTTGGTCAAATTTATTTTTTGCTAAAATTCGATGCTGTGTATTAAATAAAATAAATGGCTTTAACCACGCTCTTTGATTAAATGTCATCACTCTATTAATTTTTTTAAGTTTCATACCTTTTTTAGATAAAACTTTAAATTTCGTATATGGCAAACATAATTCTTTCTACTCCTGAGATGTGGTATTAGCTTTTTCACTTTTCCATCGTAATTTTTGCGAATTTTAGATTTACCAAATAGTTTAGAATAAAGATTTTTTTGGAAACGTGAAAGTCAATCAAATTCAATATTTACGTGCTCCGGAGCAAGTGGAAAACAATTATGTTCCTCGTGTAAGTTTGAAGGGTAGTCTAAATCACAGTCTATTATAGCTCCTAAATCATCCGTATCGTCAAATGTGTCTATGTTAAATAAGCTGATGTCCTCTACCCATTCAAAATTAGAAACTGGAAGTTTTTCACACATTGCATGACCGTACAAATTATTTTGATCTATATAAATAATATACGACTTGGGTTTAGTTTTGTCGTAATCACTAACAAACTCGTTATTAGCTTTTGCATACCGTTTGCTAATCATGCTTACTCCACCTCTAATTCCAGATTCTAAAAACATATACTTGTCTACATCTGTAATTTGATCTAGTTCTATTTTTGACATAAATAACGCTGAATCCCATGCTAATCCTGGAATAGAATAATAATGAACTGGATCCAACTTATAATGATTAAGGCAAAATTTGCGAAAGCTTTCAAAAACTACCGCTAACTGAGCTGTACGTCCCCAAAAAGATAAACATCATGAAAGTCGCCTAAGGTTTTACACTTAAAAGTATTAAATACATTTTGAGCAAAGTTGTATTCATCTTTTGTTACGTTTTCCCCAAGCAGCGTGTTAAAAAAACACACGTAAGGTGGTAATTGTGTTTCATTAAATTTATTCCACGAATCCATATAATCATAGCAATAAACACCTTTTTGTAACATTAAATTTAATTTTTCATTGTCATACACTTGATAAAATAAATCAAATTTAGTTTTAAAATCGTCTGAATTGCTTTGACAAGAATCTTTCAAATTAATTAGGAGTGAAGATAAACTGGCATTTAGAAACTGTAAAGAGTCAATAAAATAAAACTTTTCGCGAATAATGCTCAAAAAATTTTCAGAATTATTAGGTATAATAAATACTTCACTCTTTTGATCAAATTTTTTAAATCCAGATAAAATTAAATGACAGTCGTACCCTCGAAAGTTATGCATGACAATTGGTAATTTTCTTTGGTAATAATTCATGTTACATACTCTGTGTGCTGCTCCACGATAACGCCCGGTTTCATGATCATGATCAAAAACTTTATCATCTAAGAGTAAATCCTCACATATATGACAAGTAACAGCAGATTCGTATTCTGCATTTGTTATTTCATCAGTTATAGGTGGGGTATTCAAAGAATTCTCTTCATGAACAAAGTCACCCCATTTAACCATTTCACCAAAAAACCGGTCAATACAGTGTTTTCCACGATACGTAAATTTGTGATGCAACGTCCCATCTGATTTTATAACCACGTATGAAAATCCACAAGGTAAATGCTTGGCAGTTTTTGTACTTCCTTTAGATTTAACATTAACTTTTTTGAAAATTGATTCCAGGTCGGCGTAAATGACATACGATGCCTTAATCTTTTCGTGAAAAGCTGTAAATTTAATTTTAGGAACAGAAAGGTCATCATTCACTTTAGGCATAACTACTTTTTGCATTGGTAAATTTCTACAACTTACGAAGTGATTTTGTAAGTCAATATTTGAGCTAAATCGTGTAAGACAGTTGTAACATAAGTCCCTATGATGACAGTTTCTTTTACCTCACAATTTATGTATGTCTTTAATACCACTGAAATGATAATTTCCGTCCATTGTTTTTATTTTAAGTAAATTAAATGTTTTGTATCTATCGTTGTAATTAAATTTTGAAATCTGAATTGGGAACAACCCATCAAATTCATAAAAACCAAACACATTGACTGCAATGTTATTGCTTTCCTCAAATTCAATAATTTTACAAAGTTTCATAGGAAACGTGTTTGTACCCCAGCAATATCTGTTTTCAAAAGTTGAATACGAGCTCACGCGAGATGAGTGATCACTTGTAGGGTGTAAAACAGATAAAACTGCCCATTTAAAGCAATCCCGATTTGAACTCATAACGTTTGTGACGCAACGTGAATTTATTACCTTTTTAGGCATTCTCACATGACATCCTGCAGATAATGGTGCGTATTTACTGATACGCACATCAATGCCTTTAATTAAATTTACAATCCATCCTGATCCAAACTTTTCAAATTTTTCAATTTTATCTCTTAAATCAACCTGTACTTCGTCAATTATAGATTTTAGAACCGTAATATTAAGAACCGTTAATTTGTAGCTATTCATATATAAATCTTTATACTCCTGAGTTAATTCAGTGTTGCCTCTTTCAAATTTAACTAATACAGAAACTTGTATCTGTATATTAGTATGTTCAAATAAAGAATTTCTTAATAAATTAAAAATATCAGATTTTAAAAACAAAAAAATTAAATTTATGTTATTAAATCGTAAACGTATTGCTCTTTTATCTAAAATTTCAAAACGATATGTTGACAAATACCCTTGAAATGCACGAATTTTTTTAAAATAAGTAACTACTAACGGAACGCCTGCACCAGATTGTACGTTTACATCTATGTGATTCTGTAGGTGCCTTATACGTTCAGTTTTTGTTGTAAAAGTGTGATCACAAAAGTTACATCTGTGAGATTCGACTTTGTGTTTTTCTAAATGTAGGTGGCCTTTAAAGTGTTTACCACAAAAGCAGCAGCAAAAATAAGTTTGTCGGTATTTTGAAATCAACTTGTTTGTATGAGCGAATTGGATATGCATTTGAAGATACTCTGCTGATAAGAAATGTTTTCCACAGCATAAACACCGATTTGAATCCTGTGTTAAAAAAATTAGAATTATTATTACTTTGAATTTCTGGTTTTTAATTAATTAATATTTCAGGTAAGAGAGAAAGACAACTTTATTAAAATAAACTTGACACTGTCGTCCAACGACGATAGCCCAAAGGACTCAGTATACGTTTCACAATTTTGTTATAAACGGATTATGTTTGCATGATAAAATAATAACAATATTTTTCCTAAATTAATCATTTGGCACACAAGAATATAAATGGTGTACACAGATTTGAGCTGATTTCTTTAAAACTGAGATAACTATGTCTTCAATCAGGGTACTAGGTAGACACTGTGATTTCGTAAAGTTGAGAAAAAATTTGGAAATAGTACCACGCGCTCCAATGTACAGCCCAATCACTTGGATTTCAGTAAGCCCTAATTTTTGCTTAAAATAAGGAACGTATTGTTTTTCACAGATACAATTTCATACCATATTATACCCATGTCGATTAATGTGATGACTCTTAAGAAACGCCAGCGAAATAAATTTTTTCTTACACGTTAGACAATCAAAATTGTGATTTCGTTTTATATAAGACTTCAAGTATTCAGAGGTTTCAAATATTTTGGAACAGAACTTGCAATTATAAAACTTCTAAAATAAAATTTAAATAAAAGGTATTAGTACTGTTGACACAGCGTTAGCTATTACAAATGTGAAAAATGAACTGCAATAATGTTTGTTGTAAATACACGCAATGATTATGTTTCTCTTTAATATATTGTTTGCTTACTACTTACATGAAAAAGTTAAGTTTTAAAAAAATTATATATTGGCCGGCATGAGCCTAAACACAGGCTGGCATTCATGTATTTATAAACTGCATGAAATAAAACTTTGGCACACATAGAATACAGATTTAGTTAACATAGAAGTAAATACTAGCCGGCATGAGTTTTCATTCTGGCCGGCATGAGATTTCATACTGGCCGGCATGAGATTTTGTACTGGCCGGCATGAGATTTCATACTGGCTGGCATGATGTGTTAAACTGGTTGGCATGAAATATAGGTATGAAATACATTGATATATATTTTAATGTGAATAAAATTTGCTTAAAATTTGCAAAAATAAATTGTTGGTACACTTAAAATTTAATATTGGCCGGCATGAGATTTAACAATGGTTGGCATTAGCTAAGGCACGCACTGCATGGATTTACATTGAACTCTAATAAAGTTTGCTAATGACTTGCATAGAAAACAATTTAGTTTTTATAATTTTATATATTGGCTGGCATGAGCTTTAACTTTGGCCGGCACTATGTGTAGTTGTGAACTGCATCAAATTCAACTTCAGCGCTCATATAATACAGTTTTGGTTGGCATAGAAGAAAATACTGGCCGGCATGATGCTTTATACTATCTGGCATGAGATTTCATACTGGCCGGCATATGACTAAACTTGGCTGGCACAAAAAAGACTACAGATTTGGTTGGCATAGAAGTAAATACTGGCCGGCATGATGCTTTATACTGGCTGGCAGGCTGGCATGAGATTTCATACTGGCCGGCATATGACTAAACTTGGCCGGCACAAAAAATACTAGTAATTCTTAGGACCCATGCTGTAAAGCGTAATAACTAAAAAGAAATTAAACAGTGAAATTACTTACAACGCGATGATGTTTTCGTGTGTGTGGTTTAAAAAAGTAATTTGATAAAAACTGCTTCGAGCAAACTGCACATTTGTAGCAATCAGTGTGGCGTTTTTGAATGTGCAATGCGAGAACTGATTTTGATTTAAACTTATTTTTACAGGTGGGGCAGGTAAATCCCATTTTATTATTAAAAATAACTTAAAGCTGTTGGAATAATATAATTACTGAAATAAGGTTTTCTTTTCATGCAAAATATTACTGAATATTATGGAAAATTTATGTGTCTGGACATTTTGAACTGGTAAAAAACTTCATTTACGCTGAAGTTTCATAAAAATGTTCAGTTGCATATTAGGAAAGTACATAAAACGCAAGGATAAAATGTATGTTGGCTTATTTCGCATGCATATATACAAGTAATTATCTTACTGCATAATATTAATCACTGCAAAAGTGCAAACGCGCTTATTATATCTAAACGGATTTGCTAAAATAAAAATTGCAAGACGTGGGAACTCATAACGTAAGCACAATTGATGCACCAGCAAATCAGCATGTCTGTAAAAATACACTAAATGAGTTTGTAGGCATATTAGGATGATATTTTTAGACAAATGTGGCTAGCCATTTGTTAATGCCATTCCCCAGCTTGTTTCATTACAAACTTGCATGCTAGACAAATAGCTTCAAACAATCAAGTAGTCTGAATTCAAAACATCTGTACTTAAACCAATATTTTATTTTTAGCAATGGGAGGTAAGAGAGAGTACTTAATAATATTAAATCTATTTCAAGAGCAACTTAGGATTCAATGTATAATAAATTTAATTTAATTCTTTTCTAGTTTAAATTTAAATAAATTTTTAAACAAACATCATAATTACTTAATTTTTGATTTAATTAAAACTTTAATTTTTGTTTAAATATATCAAATTAAAGTTTATAATTTAAAATTCTAGATTATATTTTTTATTTTCATTACTAGTAATGTAAATTTCAAATACAAATTATCAATAATTATAAATAAAATCTTGTTTTTAAGGTAAAACCAAAATTGCTCCTCTTTCCCCCGGTGAAGTTTCTCCAAATTCGATATGGGAAGCTCACGCGCAAACTGCAATGACGTCTGATGAAGAAAGAAAAACTGGTACTGCTGTAAAAAAAAATCTTTTTTCAAGTACAATCGGTAAATTTTTATTTTTTATAATAGTAAGATATACTGAAAAAATTAAAAAATTCCCACTTTGGTTCGAACGTTACACAATTTTGTTAAAGTGCATAACATATAGAAATTAAAAATATAATAATCAAACATTTAAAAATATTATTTTAATTTTTTATTAGCATCTACAAGTGGATCCAAAACCGGAGTCACCAGATCAACACGGTCCAAAAAGGTTTTTCTGGCTCCATCTACATCTAAACTTGTTAGAGGACGTGGAAATGCTAAACAGTTTTTAGAAACAGGTGAATAACACATCTTTAATAAAAATATTTCTAAAAATTATGGGGTATGTTTTAAATTGTAAAATAAATTTTATTGTTTTATTTTGCAACTAACTTTTTTATTTGTAAATACATCATTGGCTTACTTTTAGAATCCAAAGTATCACACAAAACCATTGAGGATTGTGACGTTGATGATGAAAGTGAGGATGAAGAAGTAGAAGAGGAAAAGGAAGACGTGGAGGAGTTGGATGGTCAAGAAGATGACGACGATGAAAACGACGACGATGATGACGATGACGAGATTCTTGAGGTACCAAATGATGAGACGGATAGTGGGGTTCAAACACAAAAAACTGAAGCAACAGTTGGTCTAAAAATGGAATCTACTAATCAAGGAGACTTTTCAAAATTAAAACCTGGAAGGAAGCGTAAAAATGAGACTGCTACAGGAGTTAATAAGGTGGTCATGAAAAAACGTAAGCCAAAACCAGATCAAAAAGTTATAGGTAAAGGTTGAGCTCCTAAATCTTACAAATCTAAAAACGGTGTTAAAGTATTTGATTTATCAATGAAGCGTGGGTTAGGAAAGCCAAAAGATCCATTGTACATTGATTTGGGTGATGGATGGTTTCTTTAATATGCGTATCATGATTAAAGCAGGAAAACTATGGTAGGGTTGACACGAAAAAAAGGTAAAGATGTCGAAAAAGAATAGGGGTAGGGAGTGGTTTTCTCAACTGAAATAATTGGCCCGCTAATGGAAGCACTTCCGTTATTGGCTGAGCATTTATAAAAAAATGGGTTGTAGAAGGCATCCAAAGTTATTGCTAACATTTATTACAAGTTAATAAATTTGAATAAAGAAAAAACTTGAACATAAAAAACAATTAGTTATATCTTACAGTAATTTAATTTAATTTCAACGGATTAATTATTCGCATTTTAGATACAAAATCATGTTTAACACATTTTTAACATTTTATATACGAACTAAATTTAACTTATTTTTTTAATTTAAACTATATAACATTACCATTTTAAACAATTTATTGTTTTTAATTTATAGCAAACTGATAAATTGGGCAATTTTGTGAATGTACCAGTTGTTACTGATTTACATATAAATTATTAATTTTAAACGTATTATGTTAAAAAGCGTTTATTTACTTTTGCAAGACTGAATGCGTGTTGATTTTTGTACGCATGAACAATCTAATTGAACGCATTCATTTTTTCAAGACTTCTAGAATAATTGCATATTTGTATCATTTAGAGTTAAATTAGATGTAAATGATTTTAAATAACATTCATAGGTTACAGAACGAGACTTTTCAAGCACAAAATTTAGGCAGTAAACACCACAAAGTTGACTTTTGTTTGATTGCACTTGATTAACGTTATATTTAACTTTACCACCATATTGATTAATTAAATTAATTACATAATTTCCATAATATAAAGGACCCATACCAAAACTATCAAAAAAATAAACTATCGAATTTTCTGATTTTTGTATTGCTAACCAATGTTTTCCTGGCAAATGAGATGGATCTGAGTTGAAAACACAAGTAAAGGCACTTTCTTTAATAGTACTTAGTTCATCAATTGCCAATACATATATTTTCGTTCCATCATGTTTTAGGTATCTTGATAATATGTTAAAAATATCCGTAGTGCAAAGTGCCTCGACTTGTGACATAGTTGATTAGGATAAATTCAACTGTCGAAACTTATCTATTTCTAACACTGATTGATGCTTTGAATAAACAATACAGTTAGTTGCTTCTTCTAAAGCCTTAGCAAATTTTAACTCTAATCTTATGTTTCCGTTTTTTTCTAAAGTTAAAATATTAGAGTCGTTATTGCTTTGATTAATATCAAATGCAAAAAAGCAGTTTCCAATGTGGTTGTCGTATCTTGAAAGCGTCAAATCTTGATTTCTTCCTAGGTTACCAGTGCCGGAAAATAACATGTAGTAGGCAAGCAAATATTGATTATCTCGAAAATTCAAATTTAGAGGACGAATTGGAGTGTTCATATTGTTGACAGAAAGTGAAACGTAGCACACATCAAAATGTTGAAAACATAATGGATTTTCTTCAAAGTTACCAATAAACGCTGAACTTGATACAAATCCAAATATTAGTCTTGACGGTACTGATGTCATGAACAAATTTTCTGAAATAAAAGATTGGTTACCTCTTAGTATAGTAAAAAACGTTATTTCTGTCCTCTTAAATGGATACTTTGCAGTGTGGCCAGCATCAAGGAGCTTTTAGTGTGCTAAAATAATACTTGGATAAAGTACTTGCTTTCTTACAAAAAAACTAGCGTCCAGAAATTTAACTTTTGCTGTTCCTGGATAAATGACGGTGACTTCTTCATTGGATGAATTTTTAATTTTGATAGATGATTCGTTACCAAGAAGTGCAAACGCATCTGACGACCTTGTTAATGAAATCGTAAGATCAGTATCGCTAAGAATATACCTATCTTGCTCTGATAGGTCTAAACATAATTTATCAATAAGCTCTAAAGGTTTAGAACCGGCTACACAAATTTTTCGACTTTTGTATCCGTCATTTGTATCACTGGCATCGCAATTGTCTGTGTCTTCGTGAAATAAAGCACACGATTTTAGCGACTGCAGTGTTTTAGTACCGTGGGAAAAAAGGTTTTGTATATAAGCTTTATACGCATAACAAGAGTTTTCTAAATCCAAATATTGACTTAAGTTTCCTATTACGCGAAATTCAATTTTAGCGTCTGAGTCTTGAATGTTAACAACAGGTTTGTACTCCGCGTACAGACTGTAATCAATTGTAGTATCGGTTAAAGGTAACGGGATAATATTTACCTGACCCCGAATAGCAGGTTGTGAGGCTTCATGTTTCAGAGACATTATGAAAAAATGTCGGTTTTGTTACGTGGAAACTTTTTTTCGATTTTCTTTTTGACTTTACGCTTTTTTTCACAGGGTGTGTAGTACGTGACAGAACGAGTTTGCTTTATTCCACGTCCTGATTGAGAAGATTTTCGTAACTTTCTTGTCTTTCGTCGAGGTTTAACTGAATCGTCAGTTTTCATGCTTGAGTAGTCGTCAGTCACTGTTTGGCTCGTACTAGGAATAAACTCTTTTGCAGATATAGGAATGAATGCTCCTTTTGATTTTCCAAGACCACCACCTACTTGTTTATTAATTGTAATAGTCGTATTGGAGTTATTGTCAATGAGATTCTCTAGCTCCTTATGGTAAACGTCGTGATTCCACAAATAATTGCCTTTCATTTTGTAACTGAATAAATATTAATATTAAATTAAATAACTGTAATTAATGGAACTGATATCAAAGTGATACGGTTCTTTCATACTAAAGACTTTTAACTTCTAAACGTTTTGATAATTGACGTATGACTCGCTCTGCAGATGACACACTTATTTTGCGTTGCCACACATTCTTTACAATAGTCCAAATGTCCACACGGAAGCATTAGATATGTTGCATTATTAATCAAGCAAACCTTGCAAATTCCTTCATCCAATTTAGACTTTATCATGTTTAACCCTTAAATGTTATAAAACAATGTACCTAATAAAATTAAAGTTAATATTAGATACAATATTTGCAAATAAGACATATAATGACCAATACCTTTTCGCCAAGAGGATTCGAAATTGGGTTCAACAACCAGCCTTGAGTACACGTCACTGAAAAAACTTGAAACTTCCTATAAAACAAAATTCAATATTACGTGCATTTAAATAATTAGTTTAACAAAACTATTAATTTATTACTCACATTTTTTGAAGCACTTTGTTCGTTTCTCCAGAATTTAGTACGGTTTACAAGTAAATACGGGCATTTTGTACTGAATATTGAATTTTCAATAAATGGGTTGTCGTTTGGACCCCAATCAAATAGGCAAAGACCACAGTAATAACACGTAGCTATATCATCTTCACCTTCGTAAAAAAATCCTGCTGACGCCATTAGAGTTGCAGTATGAGTTTTAATTTTACACCAACGATTATCTTGAAATGATGTTTCTCTAGATGAAATAGTTGCATACTCTTCAAAGCATATTTCACCTGTTTTGATGTTGATATTTTCTTTTTGAATAGATATCATATTTTACTGAATACGTAATCTATGTTTTTTTTATTGTATCTAATGGTTCCCAGTTTTTCAAACTACTAACAATTGCAAAGCTCTGACGAGAATTTGAATTTGAACTTGCGTCTTTATCTTCAGTAGGTTTTTGCTCTTTGCTTACTAGTTCAATTATTTCTTGTCGAACTTTCGAGGATACTAATGAAAGTGGAATTCGTAGCTTTCTAATAAGATTTTTAAAGCGAGTGAATCCAATTGGTCCATTCTTATCAAACGATAACTGAGGTCTTACCACAGCAGAAACTAAATCACCAATGTTTACATCCGGTGCGTAGCTGGCACCATTATCAAATGATACTTGACCATCATCATCCCACTGTATATACTGTGAATGTTTTTTTAACTTTGACATAAGTTTGCAAGCATTTTCGATAAATGTCAATGGTATAAAGTCTATTAAATCTAAATCGCTTGGCGACAAAATATTTTTAATTTGTTTTTCACTCTCAGGTTGGCCTTGTATTTTTGGTAATTCACTTTTTTTGTCGTCTATTCCACTCGTTAATGTTACTTTAATAGGTTTATTAAGTAGGTCGTTATAGTTTTTTGTCAGATGTTTTACCATGGACCCGTAAAGTTGGGTCTTTATATCTTCTGGTATAGAGTTGGAATACAAAATAGCTTTAGCTAAGGTACCAGCGTCGTGTAAATTTGTATCACCACTTGTTTTAATAGGATCATTAGCAAGACCTTTCAATGTATCAAATTCCTTCTCTGAAATCAGTTTCATACGCTTTGCCATTTCACAGACCTATCGTGTTTGCAATTACTTTTCCGGCAACGCTTCCAATTGCTGACAGCAGAGGGGTGACAATAAGAGGTAGAAGTCCACCTTTTTGTTGTAATAATTTCTTTTTGAACTTTGTTGATAGTTTAACCTTTGCTAACATCCGTATACTGTGACGATGTCTTTTAAGTTTTTGTTGTTGTAATGCGTCTATTAGAAGATTTCTGAGTAATATGTTATGTGCAATTTCAGCTAGCGCTAAAATGTTATCTTCTGTTGCCTCTCTGATTAATATTTTTCGTTTGTAAGGAGTAGCTAATTTAATTTTTTCAATAAACTCCAAATTTTCTTTAATCCTCACAGACATTTGTAGTTAGTATATTTCTCACAAATGATGCGTAAAAGTTTACTTTTAATAATGCACAGTGGAGATTAAATTTCTGATGCGATGGAACATCACAATTGATTTTGACTTCTTGACAAAAACTCTTAACAGATGGACAACAATAAAGTTCCAGGTTTTTCACATCTGTTCCCTTAGATAAAACTGACTTTAAATATTCTGCTTTTTGAAATCCTTTTACGTTAACAAGATCACCGTCAACAATTATGTTGAACAAAAGGTTTGCTTGCAAACAGTAGGGAATTTGTCCTTCGTTCTAACGAATTTTGTGCAAGTAGTTTTGGCAATAAAACACTGTTTGTTTTTCTTTTTTATTTAATAAACAAAAAGGAAAATGGTTTTTAAAAACAAAGTTTTCAGATTTATTATTGTCAATACACACATAAGCAAGTTCTTTCACTATGAATTTATTCTTTACAAAAAACCCTTCAACGTCGACAATATAAATCATACTATTACTTAGGTATATAAATTATCTCAGATTCTTGTGGTAATATTCCACTCCGAACTCTAAGATGATCGTGACACTTTGGATGCAGATTCACAAATAAATAGCTGTAGGGAAGTTTTGTTGCATCCAAGTACGCTTTCGTAAAAAAATTATTCATACGAGGATACAACGAACGTCCCATGCATTGCACTTGTGACAAAAAAATAGAGGATTTAAGTAAAACAATGTAGTTTGTGTTAAGCTTTATGTCAGAATTTTCCTTGTGGATATATATTTTGAGTTAAAAAAATCGTTGAAATTGATCTATGATGTACGCCTTGTAGAAACAAATTTTGAATTTTTAAATCCTTGGATGATTCAGTCATTTGATCGTCAATAATAAGCAGAGTATTTTGATTGTCTGGAACATCAAAGTCCAGTCCTTTTTCAAATGAAATATTTGATATTTTCAACTTTAATTCGTCATACAACGGTTGGTAAGTGCTATAACTAAAAATTATTTTGTCAGGTTGCTCATCCACTAATTTATTTAGATTATATAAAACGTTAGCTCTGAAGCTAGTTTTTCCAGACTGCGATGAACCTTGAAATCAGAAACGATATGTTATTAACACATTCAATTTAAGGAAGTTTGATAGTATTACCTGCTATCATCATAGAGAACGGGTGCTGAAGCTTTGTGTGTGATTCATAGAGATTTTCCAGTTCCCACTCCATTATTGGATTTTTGAAAATGTAGAGTAAGCACTAAGTTAGACGAGTGTAGATTCAGTTCTTCACCACTTGCATTAGTTAGTTTAAAATTAATAACGTCAACGTAAGTCCTTTGAACGTTTACGTAGTAAGGTTTAATAAACTTCAAACCTCCACTAGTTTCACTGCATACGTTCACAACTCGTAATAGGTTTATTAACCTACTTCCGTAAATTTGCGGTTCAATGATATCACATATAATAAACAAATCGAAAACGTTAGCAATATTACGCTTACGCACTTCGTTGGAATGTTTTAAGTGTGGTAAATGACTAATTTCTACTAATGCTACTTCCATTACACTTTGATCAAATTTAAACGGTTGTGGTAGTTTGACGCTAAAATTAGACATTATGCGTTATTTGTAAAATATAAACTAGAATCGTTAATAGGAATATAGGCGTAAAACGACATGATGTGACTGGTTCAAGTTACTGATTTAAAATAAAGATCAACATTTATTACTATTCGATGTTACTTTAGATAACTCCGCTTCGTAAAACATTCCTTCGATGTTTACATTAGCCCACGTTTTAATTTTATAAGTCACTGGATGTCCATCTACAACTTGATTAATTAAATATGTTTCATCAGTGAATCGTGGTGAATATCCTTTTTTAAACAACCTCTTAGGTTTTAAAATCCTTACGACATCTAACGGTTTGAACTTTGATGTGGACTTCCATTTAGAGTTAATTTGAGTTTGGTGTAGGTTTAACCAAGCATCCATTTGGTTGTATTTGTTAACACTAGGAGGCGTCATTCCGATTCCTTGATGGTAGCTATTGTTATACGAGCTTACAATTTGGTCAATAAAATCGTAGTACCGTTTACATTTTTCCGAGAACTTATTGTGCGTGAAGTATTTCGATAAACGCGACATTAATGTTTGGTTAAAACGTTCCACTACACAAGATTTAAACTCTGAATAGTTGCTGTACATAATTATATTATATTCTTTCAACAATGCACGAAATTGTTCGGTATAAAACTCATTACCTCAATCACAGGCCAAATATTCTGGTTTGTTATTCGATGATACAGTGCTTTTAAACGCATGTGTTACTTCTGTAGCAGATTTGTTACGTACACACACTGCATAGGCAAATCTGCTGGCAATATCAATTACGGTTAAAATGTATTTATAACCTTTGTTGGCTCTGTAATACTTTTTCATATCAATTAGATCAATTGCCCATAAATAATTTATACATGGTGCTGAAAATTTACGACGAACAAATTTCCTTTTTGTAAATTTATGTTTCGTATAGGCATCTTGAGACTGTAGAAAATTCACTACACTTTTTTTTGTACTTGTAGGATGAACAGAATGAAGTCTTGATATACCACCAAAACTTGAAGGCAATGAACACGTATAATAACTTTTGTTGTACATTTTTGTTAAGAATTTATTGACCTAAATTCTAGTAGGGCTCACCACTTAGATCTGTCTATGCGCTTAAATTTAGATGAATTTATACGTACGATAATAACACTTAATTTAATTGTAAAATAAAAAAATTAATGTCAAGATTCTGAATTAAAAATAATTCGTATACGAGACAATACAATCTCATCAACAACAAAATACAAAACACAATCTATCAAAACTTTATGATTTTAGTCCAGAACGTTTGCACAACAATTACGTCATACCTTTAATACGATACCAATAAAACTATTATACTGTAATAGGATATCAAATTAAATGATGAGGTTCTAATGTACCACATATCATTTCTTGTAAATGAAAACCCCGAGTTCCTTAACAACGTGCTCCATTTAAATAACATTGGCTTTGTGGTGGCTCTTAACTATCATCAGTGCTAATATCCCCGCGTTCATATACACCGAACATACGCCCACAAGAGAAACGATCCCAAAAATCACCTTGCCACTCATTAAGATAGACTTTTAGAAGTACATATTAATGTAAGGTACCCTTAAGGCCCCCCTTATTTACAATATTGCGACTGTGAAAAACTAGTTATTTTATTAAGCACAGGAACCGTACTTTGAAATACCCTGTATTGCTTAAGTTTTTTAAAGTTTCATAAAGTTTAGTCAAACATAAAAATTACGAAACCTGTAATATGGCATCAGTTTCAACAGCAAGCCATCAATAAGAAATAAAAGGGATAGATCATGACTATGACAATTTTTAAGTCTTTGCTCCATCAGTTGATTGCAACCAAAAAATATAACTAACGATCAATAACAACTTGTGGTTATAGTTATGAAAACTCAATGCCTACCTTCAACGCTGATTGACGACATAGTTATCTCTGTTTTGAAGAAATCCGTTCAAATATGTGTGCACCATTTGTATTCTTGTATACCTACTGATTAATAATTTTTAAACTCTAATTTATTTAATTACATTAACAACCATAAACTATGTATAACGAAATTGTGCAACGTATACTGAGTCCGTTGGGCTATCGTCGTTGGACGACAGTGTCAAGTTTATTTTAATAAAGTTGTCTTTCTCCCTACTCGCTTGAAATAAAAAATAATCATTAGAATAGAGATTCGTAATTGTAATAAGTAGATGTGGCCGCTCTAGTGAATTATGAATGACATTTAGCTAAAGAGAAGACTAGTCAAACATACGTAGTGTTTCTTTTAAATATTCCGGTCGAGTTACTATAACCTGGATTTGAATGAATCTTTTTCAATATCCTATCTGGGGACGATTAAATATCTCAATTAAAGTATAATCAACTCTCAGGAGAATTACTGCTTCAAAATCATATAAATCTATAGGCATATGTGGCATTAAGTAATGCTGGACCGATTAAATTTAACCGTCACGATGACACTAACTATGAACTAACAATAACTATGGGTGGTGTGGTGACCAACTGACTGAAAGAAAACTCCACAATATTCATGAGCTATCACTTTTATTTGTTGTCGACACTGATACCATTTAACAGTGTTAATAGGTTTTAGTTTTTACTTTTAAAAAACATAAATTAGTTTATCTCGTTGTATGGTTCGTGAACGTAATGTATTGGAATCATAACCACGGATAATAATTGATAAAGAAACCTACACTGAGGGTGGGTCGCTTGAAATAAGATGACGCCCCATGTTAAAGATAGTCGTTTACGCCATACGTATGAGCATGGCAAGGTTCGTTAGTAATACGTACATACACACCACAATTCTTACGGGTCTTCCCGGGCTTAGTTATACCAATATTTATGTGCTTCGAGACCGTGCGGACGAGATGGTTTGAGTATGCGCACCTTCGAAGACAATTTTAAAGTAGCGCCATGCATTGATCCTGGCGAGAAAACGAATTTAAGCAAGCCAGGTGAAAAGGAAATTCTTGAACCCCTTGGAGAGAAGATGCAGCAGTACTCGAGAAAGGTACCGAACGATCACGTGACTCACGGTCAGAGATTGTAGACGCGAGGGAAGAAAATCCCAGACAGTAGAATTACTATTCTAGACGATAGGAAAGATTCTAACAAAAGAAGGACGCTCTCAGACGAGCCTTCCTCAAGCCGAGATTTGTAAAATCCCAGTCAGTCAGTCTTTTCAATTCGATCCTCTAACACATCAAAATTTAACTCGTCGTTATTTTGTTCGTAGCCATATTTCTTTTCGTACTTTAGACAAAATACGCTGACTCTGTTTTGTCATCTTTTCGATCGTAATTATTTCGTAAACTCAACTATTTAATATTTTGACGAAAGTATTCTTTTATATTTAATTCCGTATTAAATTCATAGCCGTAGCTCAAATTAGAATTAGATTTATAAAAGTGTTAAATCCCGTAAGAAGTCCTAGATCCGTGACGAGTAATCTGACCGAGGGTACGTGTATCGATTCTGGTATCATATCTTTAATAATTATTATATATTATAAATAATTGGACGAAATCGTAATTATTACAATTTAGCTTTTCCGTTTCTTTTCCGTTTCCGAAATTAAAGTAAATCGTATCATTTTATTAGGCATTATTTGTTTTGGGTAATAATCCCATTTTCCGTTTAATTGAATAAATTCGTAAAAGTAAATTATTTTAAATTAATACAGTTTAATATTTCCTACGTTCTTATATTATTGCATTTGGTGTATTTACTTATATACTTATAACACAGTGCATGAAATAATAATAAGTTCATTCGATTTGGCATACAGATACCTAAGTAAGTAGTAGCTCACCAACTCACCCACCATAGTTATAGTTAGTTAGTTTTCACCGGGTCTTAAATACATATCATATTCCCCATCGCTCATACCTCTCATATTTGCCACAAGGATATATTATATTTGCATCTTGGGTTTTCAGCGCTTCGGCCGTTTCCCCCAGCATCAAGTATAATTGTTTCCGGAAAGTAGGAAAAGTTATTATTCACATTTTTTCCCTTTCAATTAAGGTGCGGGGTATTTTGATACTGACCCCGTGACCCGCCCTCGACTCGCTAAGTTAATTTAGGAACGATAGTCACATCGAAATTGAAACTATAAATTAAGATAGATAGGAAACAAACGTGTGTAAACTGCACAGCAAGTAGCCGAAAGACAGAAATCGACACTTGCGTTGGCAGTAAGTGACGGTTAAATATAGTTAATTTAACTTTAGAACTGTACGCATAGACACTTGCGTTGAACCGTAGCAAGTGGCTGTTTTCTGAACGCGGCACCTGCGCCCCTAGTAAATCTCAGTTAAATATAGTTAAGGTAGATTTACTTTGTAATTTAGAATTCCGAAAATATAGGAACACGTAACCAAAACTAGGAAATTTAGGTAACATAAAATTTAGTACCACGGAAAGCATTGCGCTCTTTTTGTGACGATATTGGGTAACTTGATACACCTAGCCGAAGTGTATCCAAATAGTAAAGCAGTGAAATTGTGAATTTTAAGGGTAGCCGACAGTGGTAGTTAAGTAGCACTACCCACGCCTTTTACTTTTCTTTTCCGTTAGATTTTCAGTGACTGTAACCATTCTGGCGCCAGTCTTTTATTGCATCATCATTAGTAAGTCGTTGTAGTGAATGTGAGCAACCAGTTTAGATTGCAATTACAAATTCTGTTGGAAAATCATTCGAATTTTCATTTTTCGCTTACTCGTGACCGTAGTCAACGATATATGCAATAAATCTGAAAGTAGATTCATAAAAATTTGTTCGAAATTCATAAAAAGTATAAAAGTTAAGTGATCTTTCGAGGCTAAGACGAAGCCACAAAATACTTGCAAGTTGCAAAGTTGTAATCCGTAAGTTTCCGTACCTTTTCCCATGCACCCAGTGACTCGCCACTTGGCTGCGGATATTTTGAACGCAATACTAGACTTTTATATTTTTGTAGGATTCTACAAACTACATTACGAAAATTTCCTATCATTGTATCTCGTTCTATTATTGAGTTTCGTTATCATTATAAAAATTTGTGATTTTTCAATTCAGCCACGTATTTATAAGCCAATTGTAAAACCTAAGCACGTCTGCAAATCTTTAATTCGTAAACCTAAACCGCGTAGGATCATTTATTACCGGCACTTTCGTTACAACCACGGTTTCGCTTATCGAGGTTTCCGAAGAAACCAACCGTTTAATTTGTTGGATTAATACCGAATCAAACTATCCAATTTACGTATTTTTCGAGGTCAACTAATTTCGTTCTATATATATTCAGACGCTCCTTCGTTCGTTTTATTAATTCTTCTTTTCGATTCGTAAACTAAAATCTTTTTCGCTCGTATCTAACGTTCTTACTTTCGTTTCGTATTTCAAATCGTTAAAGCTTGAATAAGCATACTCCGTACTTTTCGAGGTCAATAACAATCGTAATAGATAATTAACGCATTATTCGCTCGTTCGTTCTCGTAATTGTCTTTTCGAATTATAAATTAATAATTTTCGATCGTACCGCATTATAAATTTCGTTCGTTGAAATATTTTGATTCGTTAAAACCAAAAATTGAGTTCGCCAATCATCGTAATTATAAAATTCGAAGGTCATTTATTTTCGGATTCATGTGCGAGGTCATATCGTTCGAAAACAAAACAGTAAAGTCATAACTGGTGGCTAATACAAGGAATTAATCGTATCGTTTGAAACTCATGCTAATTGAATTTTGTTTGTATTACTTCTTTAGTTTAGAAAACTGACTATTTGAAGCTGATCCGTGTAATCACTTCCGTTTTATTGAACGTAGAGGAAAACTTCCGAATTTTACCCGCTGACCAAGGACCGAGAGCCAAATCCGTATCGTTTCGAACTGTTTACATCCGATCGTAGGGAAGAAACCCTAATTCAATCGAAAACCGAATTTTTGGGAGCCGTATCATTTCAAATCCGTTCGTAGTCACCGAATCGTCATTAAAACCGTGATTAATCGATTTAATCAAACGTATTAAATTCGATCAAAGGTACATAATACATTATATGAAACATATTATCATTTTACACGTTACGATAAAATATTTTGCTTGCTTTCGTAGTCGCTTTATACATTAATTGCATCCAAGGTGGAAGTTGCGCGAGTCGAATAACCGTCATCTCACAGGCTGAGTCATAACCCCATAATTTTGCGTATATCTCAATCTTTTCGAATTATTTTATACGAATTCTTTTTTTTTTCTCTTTCGACCATAGGGACCCATCGAACTTAGGGATTCCCATATTTTGCCGCATCGTACATACGACATCGAACACGCCGTCTTAAACGAAAATTTGTATCAACGTACATACCGACCATTCGTGAAACTTGTTTGACCTATCGTGAACTTAAAATCGTACCGCATTCTGAATCCGTCTCGACCGTCATTACAAATTAACATAAATTAGTCGTTAAGATAAAATTCTGAGCTTCGAAACCAGACAGTTCCTTGATAAGAAAATCCCTGTCTAGGATTTCCTTTGTATTCGTTCATCGACCCTCGACTCGAAATTTAATATTCATCCTTAAACTTTTCTTGTCTGTTCGCCCTCGAACGGAACAATAGAAAAGAATTCTCGTTTCCGTTGACAAAATTTGAATCAGTGCCGAAGCTAATTCTTATTCATCATTTTCAAATCTTATCGTCGTACTTCGAAATTCTAAATATACGAGCGTAGCATAGGATTAATTAATTCCATTAACTACTAGTCGCAAGTAATAATAATCTTTACGAGTAGTATGCTTTAAGTATTACTACATTTTAGGTACGAACCGTGGGGATAAATAGAGAAAACGAAGGAACTCCCTTTTTGTTTCTCGATCACTAGTTAAGTAAATATATATAAGTACATTTAAATTCGAAATAAATACATACGATAATAGGTACCTCTGGAAGCTTAAGAAAAGTAGGTACATATAGGTAAAATAATTACAACGAACGTAACAAATTCTTTTTATTACTTGTTACTGTTTATGGACCTCAGTAACTTGCATAATACGATCTACCAACCTGGTATGAACGCTAATGAATACGTAATAAACAGATTATACGCCTTGATTCAAATCAACCCCAACATAGGCAACGAAGCCAAATTGAAAATCTTAACTCAGGGACTGCCCGACTGCTTTGCCCAACGTGTTATCGCCTGCCCGACAATCGACAGCTTTATTGAAACGCTGAATCGCTTACTGGCTCGATCATTATATGTACATTATTACGAACTGTAGGTATTATCAAAATATTACATTGCGAACACTCTGAATTTCCAGAGACCGATTGTTGTATGTCTCTCTAATACCGTATGGACGAACAAGCTTTACTTCTTACAACATACAGACGTGGACAGACCGCACACGCCTACGTCCAAAATCGCCTTCGAACTTTGTTGATTCATTTTCCGAATTTAAGGACGCTCCTGCAAATTCAATTATTGATACTTGGATTGCCGCAGAATTTATCTGAGGAACCATTCTTCTCTACGACTATCGACGATTTCGTAGCCAAATTAGATAATCGCATTAACGAATTGCGAGTCACGATTTGGTAAGTAGATTTATATTCGACATCACACTACATATGAAATATTACGAACCATAGGTATAGCTTGATACAATTATCAATTTTTACGAACGTAGCCGTACCCATACAGATTTATCTACCAACCCTATTTATTAACTCAACAACTCGGAAGTTTAATATCTCCGAGATATTAACACCCTGGCTGAATCAAAGAAGCCCATCCTTAACAGTGACGACAACGACACAGAGGAAACTCGAAATCCTCATAATTTGGAGTCTGACGTTAAATCAGAATCTCCACTCGCCACTGACATTTCCGACTTCAGTGCTTTCTCAGTGCACGGCGAAACAACCGAAGAAAGCCTTGCTGCTGATCTGTATCGGCATCCTGGTGAAAGTGAATCCGATCACCTCACCCGTCTAAACCGTGAAGCTAAACTTTTCCATAAGCAAGTGGACGATCTGTTCAAAGCCGGAAAAGTAGACGAATTTGAAGCCGACGGTAAATTAGAAGAGTTATTTTTCGAACGCGATTCGAATATTATTAACCCTATAACTGGCCGACACCAATTAAAATTAAAACCGATAGACGTAGCCACTGCGAACGTATCCAAATTTTTCACATCCAAAATGCCCGGGAGCCAGGATGGACAAAGTAACCCAGCAGCTACTACTGCATCGAATACGGGTAGTAATAACGTTGTTACACCGTCTACAGCTACTGCCGTCCCCAGTACGAATCATTTGACAGCTGAACATATTGCGGCTATTGTTCAGCCATTCTATCAAATATGTTCAGGCGGAATGGACATGACGCAAATTCGTCTTATTATTGAGCAGAAACTCATTGAGCCTATCGGTCACTTTCGAGGTGAGCGAGAAGCTGCGTACTGGCTTATAGATTATAAAAAGGAAATATTAAGGCGTAATATTACCGCGTATCAAGCCATCATGTCGCTTGATCAACTCCTGGAAGGCCCTGCGAAAAAGTGGTGGGACTCCGAAAAAGTTCATTATATTCCCACTTTAGACGAATCTGAGTTGGATGAATGCGAAGCGACGTGGAATCGAATTATGGATGCCATGGTCCTACGATTTGACCGAGCCCATATGTCGACACGAGCAGCAGCTGATCTGCCTAAAACTTTGTATCAACCGGGTATGAGTGGCAGTGATTATGTAGCTGGACGAATGCAAGTAATGGCCCAAATCGACCCCAATATGCCATTAGAATCAAAAATTAAACTGTTAATTGAGGGACTTCCGGATCTCCTCGCTGACAAAGTAATGTCATGCGCTTCAATCGATAATATGACGAAAACATTAAATCGTATCATCGATTTAAATTCTAAAAAGCTTCAACAAGTCAAACAGACTTATTCATACGACACGTTGGCTCAGAAGCCCGCCTTTGCCCGTAGCAATAAAGTAGTTAATGCACCGGACATTAACAATGCTGCAAATTTTTCGGGGCACCCTAATCATAATAACAATCGAAATAATAATAATCGTGGCAATAACAATAATTCGAATCGCCCAAATCCAAATAAATATACCGACGTCCAATTTACAAACAGCTTTTCGGCCGAACACAAAGCTTCTTGTGTTACTCCAGACGGGAGGCCGACTTGTTTTCGATGCCAGAGTCCACGCCACAGTGTTTGGAAGTGTTGGCTTTTCATGGATGAAAACAATATTCCATTACCACCAGAAGCGAGTGGTTGGAAACGGTATCGTTCGGGAGGAAATAATTCGAACTCCAATAATTATAATAATTCAAATCGTGGTAACAATAACAATTATAATAATAGGAATAATTACGACAATCGGCGTTCCTATAATAACAATCAAAATCGCAATTCTGGATATATTAATAATACGAACCAAGGACAACAGAATGTAGGCATGCCTACCCAACAAGAATTTGCTCGTCTATTTCAATTATTCTCACCATACTTAGCTAATAATAATAATGCACAAAACCATAATACTATTATTACGCCCATCGATAATGACACTGATGTAGTGCCACATATTATTCAAGTTCGTGATCGTATGGCTCATAATCAGCCCAACAATAACAATATGTATATGCGAATGTTTACTTTACGTGTTCCTACTGACCCACCGGTACTTACGTATGAGACGATACAAAACGACATTGCCTTCCGCAAATTACAGGGACATGCTATGACGGATAGTAGGAACCCTTCAAACTGTATCGTGCCCGAATCTCTATTTGAATTCCCAGACACCAACGAGGTCCACCTCATTCGATCGAACCGACTTCTCGGTAAAGAAATTAAACGAGATTTTACTTTTCAGCATATGACTGGAAAAGGGTTGAACATTAATGTACTCACCGATACCGGAGCCTCTATCAGCTCGATCAGTCCGTTTGCTGTTTCATGCCTTGGCATGACAGACTTGATTCAACCGTGTCGTCCCATTCAGGCAGTTCTCTCTATCGACACTGGAACTCCCTATTTCGTAGATAAATTTATTTTTCTTCGTTTCCACATACCTGAATTAGACGAATGGATCCTTTGGGGATTCTTCGTCATCGATTCTCCCAGTAATGACGTTGTATTCGGGATGGACTTAATGACTACGTACGATGCGATAGTTCACTGTAGATTAGGTGTAGTAAAATTCACGACTGCGAATCAATATATTGCAGACAAACCGGAATTTTACCAAAATTCTGCCCCAGACGCAAATTTACATAATAATCGTGGAGTTGGCCGTGTACGTAAAATACAACCCACTGAGGCACATAAATCAGAAATTGCATCATTCATGACTAATTTTAATAATACAAATGCAGGGAGAAACATTCCAACACCCTTACCCATTCCTGACCCACTCACTAATGCCGTTGCTTCCGCCGTAGGTAAAATTACTGTTGACTGTTTATCCGAAATCCTAAATCCGTTGAATTTACCTTTTAAGCCCGTAGTAACGCCTGACCATAGGACACCCACACAAATTGGAGGTGTGAATACGATTCGCCCCGAACTTGAAACTACAAGTTCATTTGATGAGGCTGTACGTAGTATTGACACCTCTATTATGTCCAGCACGGCCGAAGCCGAGCTGCGTAAATATAAATTACGACTATTTACGACTCATCCCGTACAATTAAATGTAGGAGAATTAACGAAAATTCACATTTATACCGCAAATCGAAATTATTCTGGCCCAATCGTAGTCGAGCCTAATTTTCATTCATTCAATAAATTCGGTGCTCTTATTGAAGAGAACCGAATTGATATTGAAAATGGTACTGGTTACTGCCATGCCACAAGTATCGACGACGATTTTATTTTACCCAAACAAGGAATTTTTAGTACGTATCGCCCGATCCCTAAATGTTATGTACGTAGTAATAAAGTTCATATTGACAATCAACAATGCCCTATAGGTGACGAAACTAAACCAGTCCCCGACGTAATTCCAGGTAGTCAGGATCTTACGGATGACGAATGGAATAAATTTCAGATTTACGAAGGACTGTCCGTTTTCGAAAAACGACAAGTCCGAATTTTACTTTCACGATATTATGCAGTATTTGGTTGGAAACCCGAAAATTTCCATACCTCAATCGTTGATCCACTGACAGGAAAGACTATCCAAGCGACAGTAGATCTCCTCGATCCGACGCCCCTCATTAATCCGCCTGCTGCGATGTCGAATCTTTTCAAAGTCGTTTGTCGCGATGATACCGATGACCTGCTCATGAAACAAATTATAGAGCCGTGTCACTCAAATTGGGTATCACCACAACGTGTTGTTCGAAAAGGTGCGAACGGATGGCGCCCAGTAATCGACCTGAGAGAAATAAATAGGAGAGTGAAACCCATCGCTGTTCCCCTCCCACCGATAGTAGACGAAATAAATAAGTTGTCCGCATGCACTCATTATTGTCAAGTTGACATGGCAAGTTCCTACCAGCAAATCGAAGTTCACGAGGACAGTAGGAATTATCTCGCTTATATCAACCACTGCGGTACTTGGCAAAATAAAAGACTTCCTTTTGGCTTTATTAATAGTGGCGCATTATTCCAATCTGCAATGTCTAAAATTCTAAAACCCTACATTCATAAATGGCTAAGTGCATATGTAGATGACTCAGGTTTTGGCGGAAAATCATTCGACGAAATGTTACATCGTTTAGAATTATTATTATGGTTATTTGTTCAGGCTAACATTAAGCTTGAGCCTTCGAAATGTTTCATAGGGTTTCCGAGTATCATATTTTTAGGACACCGAGTTAATGCCGAAGGTGTTTCTATCGATGCCGATCGCATTAAGACTATTGTAGAATACCCGTATCCTACAACCACGACTGAAATCCGTCGTTTCATTGGGATTTCGAACTTCTTTCGCCGCATGATCCACGGATATTCTCGCCTAGCACGACCGCTCTATCATTTAATGATGAAAGACGTGCCCTTCATTTTCGATCTTGCTTGCCGTCAAGCAGTCGATAATATTAAATCTGCGATTACTAATGCTCCGATTTTAGCGTTCCCGGACGAGAACGCGCAGCTTGAACTATGGACCGATGCTTCTGAATTCGAGATAGCGGGCTGTCTAGTTCAGAAAGTAGGTAAACTTCGACGCCCACTTGGATTCGCTTCGCACACTCTCACGACACCAGAACGGAAATGGTCCGTGACTGATAAAGAGTGTTATGCAATAATTTACTGTTTGCAAAAATTTCGCAACTTCGTCCTCGGTCGCAAGGTACATGTGTACACGGACCATTCGGCACTTACTTCAATTTTGCATACATCTGAATGCAATGGTCGACTCATTCGTTGGAGTTTAAAACTCAGCGAGTATGACCTGAAGATTTATCACGTCGCCGGAAAATGCAACGAAATGGCGGATGGACTCAGTCGTCCTCCGAGAAACAACCGTGTCCATGCTCCCGAAAGAGAACCCGAAATCAAATCAATTCATATTCGTTCCCTTGTTGATGTTGATTTTATTAAGAGATGCGATAGAATTAAAGGCGATCTCACTCGATTGAAACATTTTCAGATTAATGATAAGCGCATTGGAAAAATCATTCTCTCGCTACGTAAAGACATAGAAAATAAATTCATAGGTTATAATAAGTATAGGAAAAATTTTCAATTAAATCCCGACTCCGGCATCCTTGAACGATTATCAGGTGAACCATTCGGCAAATTATGGGTGCCCGTGCTCCCCGAAAATTTAGCCAAACAATCCATAAAATACTTGCATGAACGATCACATCTCGGCCACGAGAAAATTTATGCTGCATTACGGGAAGAATATTGGTTCTTCCAAATGCACAAATTAGTTATGGACGTGTGTCGCTCCTGCGACACATGTCAACGGCACTTCATTAAGCGACGGAGCCGCTCCGGTCCGCTTCACGTCATGATTACACCACAATTACCTTATGCTAAAGTTAGTATCGATTATTTAGGCCCATTAAATCGCACCCAGAAAGGACATCAATACATACTCGCATGCATTGACCAGTGTACTCGATACCTATACCTTTTTCCCACTTCCGGCCCTACTACAGACGAAACGATACGATGTTTGGAACCCCTCGTCCAAAAGCACAAAATTCAAGCACTTGTCTCTGATAATGGTGCATGCTTTACTTCCAATGAATATTTTAGATTTTGCGAAAACTATGGCATTATTCGCATTGCCACTTCAGCTAGACACGCCAGTAGTAACGCCTTCGTTGAACGTAGTAATTCAACTTTCGGTTCAATCCTCAAAAAGTTAAAATTTGATACGGATGAACCATGGGATACTTTACTCCCACATGTCGCAAATGAGTACAACGCTGCCAAGCACAGCAGTACTGGGTATAGCCCCTACTTTTTAATGTTTGGTAGATCTCTTACGCACCCATATGAACAAGCCGTTACTGAAAGCTCCTCATCTGATGATGACCCCGAGAGGCATCTCATACGCATTGGTGAACTCTTTAAACACCGAATGCAAGCGCACCAAAACTCGTGCGAAAATCAACTGAAGCGAAAGTTGGAGTTTGACCGTCGACACCCGCATATGAATTTCAATATCGGTAACTTGGTACTTAGGCGTAATTATACACGAAAGACAGGAACTCCGAGTAAATTCATGGTCCGATATTCAGGGCCGTACAAAGTATACAGTCTAATTGAAAATGAACATGTGTATTTTCTGTGTCCAGCCGAATTCGATTTAAATTCTATCGAGAAACCTACTGAGGTGGAAATGGTACATGGACACAACTTGATTCCCTACATTCCCGAAGTAGCAGAAATCGCCTCCGAGACACGGATTGAAGTAGACGAAAATATGGAATGGCTTAATTTATTTGAGCCCACTCAGGCAGATCACGTTTTCTTTATAGAGCCTACTATCGACCCTACCGAACCACCCCGTGAGGATGGTACAAATGTTTTTCCGGATGTTGTTCCTCGAGGAATATACAATGCCAGTGCGACCGCTCACCGTGAGCTCCCGCCAAGTGCTCCGCCTTACGATTTATTATCGGATGAGAGTGATGATTCTTGCCCCGAGCTGGAAGATGATGTCAGTACTGACAACTCCCATCACTCTTGGTACGGTCAAACAATAATAGAAAGTCCCGAATCGCGCCCGTCTCCAAACCCACAGGGGGGAGAAGGGAGTAGTTCCGTGTCTGCCGAGACACGTCAGGAAAATTCGAACGTAAGTCCCAGAAACAGGACATGTAGTATTTGGGATCGCTTCGACAGCGCCCAAGAAACTCTTAATTCATCATCGCCATCTAAAATTCGTACCCCCTCAAAAACAAAAACTCCAAAACCCACGACTCCGTCTCCGACTAATGCTAATAATATACAAGGTAATTTACAGAGTTCCACGAATGTCGAATCCGTAGGAACCGAAAACCCGGACGTTCCTGGAACGTCCAGATCTCAAATCCCCGTTCCCGTCCCTGCGGAACCAAGACGAGGACTACGTCAAAGAGTTTGGAACAAAAACTTAGATCCGACAGTTTACGACCTTCGGAAATTACAAATTCTCCACGATGATCGTAGCCGCGACTTCGAAAAATTCATGGACTTAATGATCAAAGTCCAAAATAATATTTTTAGTGCAAGTAGTCCTGCAGAAGAAAGTAGCTTAGAAGATGTAGACTAGTGCCGAAATCGAATGAACATATTATGTAAATACTAATCATAAAGGTTTGAATTAATTATGCGTGCAAATAAGATGTCACATATTAGCGAAGACGATTTGCTAATGGCGAGCGATGATGATGACGTGATCATAAATCCGGGCGAGGATGAAAATCTCCTACTGATGGACGTTGACGAAGATAGTCCAGTAAAAGTTACAAATTCAGAGGCTCCCGATAGTCCTGATGAGAAAATGATAGAAGACCAGGATCCAAAATTGGGCGAGGATCAACAAAAGCGACAAAGTGCGTTGGATGTTCTTCGGCAAACCTTTGCAGAAATCCACAAAAAAATTGAAGACGAAGAACGAGCTATAAAATTCTTGGAAGCCGCTTCAATCAAAGAAAAACCAGCTGAGAAAGTCGTTGAAGAATACGTACCAAAAGTGAGCGTTCCGAAAATCCGGGAATGTCCCGTCTGCATTAACAGAGGACTCCGAGAGAATCTTCGACACGTCTTCGACGAGTGTCCCGTTAAACGTACTCAGCGGCTCCAGCCGTTTTCGCCGAACGTGAAATTATGTTGGTCATGTCAAGGGCCACACTTATACCGGAACTGTCCAAATCATAATTAGTCAATTCCAGTGTTGAGAATCCGTGTAGATACGAATGTAGTTTCTATGAAGTTATAAATTAATTAATTATTCATTCATACACTTTATTATATTGATCATTGCACTCCGGTGAATTTGCACATTTGCACTTAAAAGTAACGATTTAAAGTTGACAAATAATTTTTGTCGAATTTGTCATCAAAAGTAATTTAAATAAGCACAAAACGAAAGTAGGTTTGATGTTTTACCGTTCTGTGTCCAGGAAATATAATGGGAAAGTTTTTACTTTTTATTTTTATTTTTTTTTATTTCCTTTCCCCCTTTTTCTGCACCCAGATGGAAAACGATCCGAATGTAGAATCTGTAGTCGAAGCAGTCTCCGTGATGGATCCCGAGAAAAGCAATTTCTCTGGTAAAACGCTTAATACTGCACGTAGAAAAGAATTAAATATTAATTTCGTGAACGTATATATTATTTGGAAAGTAGGATGTTAATATTTGTGAGTGTTTTGTTTATATTAGATTACAGAAATCCTCCCCAATATGATGAGGACGATTCTGACAACGAAGGTCCAATGGAGATCGTACCAGAGGATATGCTTCACGTTGAAGATCAATTCGACGAAAAAGTTCATTCCCGATTCCCCAAGAGTTGGAGCGAACGCGAAAATGCTAACGGAGAAAAGACGATTTTCTTTAAGCACGACGAGCGGTACATTTATGAGGATGTACTTCGTTACACGAAAATCCAAATGCGTGCGGTCGAACTACACACTAGGCCGTACCACCGATTTGTCCTTACAAAGCCAGTTCGAGCTCCCCAGGTTAAGCGTGAACGTGAGGATGATTTGCCGGAGGATCCGATTAGCCAGAAAATTTATATGGTAGAGATGGGAAGCACTCAAACCGAGGTCGAACTTTGTCCTTCCCCAGAGCCGACTTATCCTCCTCTGAAACCGACTTGGCCGCCGCGTCGTCCAGTCGCCAAATTCGACAAAATCGTTAATGTCTCCAGCGGCAGGCATATCTTGACTCGTTTGTAGAAAATTTGTCGTTTTGTTTTCGCCCACAACCTTCTGTTGTGAGGTTGACGTAAAAATTTCGTTTCTGTATTTATTTACCGTTAGATGTTATGTACTTTAGGTACTTTGTCGTTTCGTGACGTTTGGTGTGCCACGTTTGGTACTTATACTTCATTTTGACAATAGCTTTAGTTATTTTTATAATTTATACTAGAACGTTTTCGTAATACTAGCATTTCTTGATTGTAGTATTTATTATTGTTGACTTATTTATCTTTGACGTTCAATAGTTTAGCCATGTTATAGAAAATTTGACTCTTCATGTATTTCTTTCCCATCAGCGGGAAACGACAGTCAATCGTATTTATATATTCCTACCATTAACTTAATCGAAGTAATGATGATCTCCGAGAGAGAAGACTTTATACGTAATACACTATTATTTGTTTCGATGTTTATGATGTGGTGAGGTAATCGTGATATTAAAACCCTCAACCAATTATTACATCTTATTTTGTTTTCATAATTATGATCCCATGAACCGATGGATCAGAGAAGTATTTTGTTAATAAATCGACCGTAGGAAAATGAACTTAACAATGTGTGTTTTTCTTTCACATCAAGTTTCTTTTCAGCAAAGCATTGCCGTTACCCGATTCGTTCTTTGTGGACATCGAGCGCGGACGTCGATACCAGGGCGAGGATTTTGAAAAGGAAATTCTTGAACCCCTTGGAGAGAAGATGCAGCAGTACTCGAGAAAGGTACCGAACGATCACGTGACTCACGGTCAGAGATTGTAGACGCGAGGGAAGAAAATCCCAGACAGTAGAATTACTATTCTAGACGATAGGAAAGATTCTAACAAAAGAAGGACGCTCTCAGACGAGCCTTCCTCAAGCCGAGATTTGTAAAATCCCAGTCAGTCAGTCTTTTCAATTCGATCCTCTAACACATCAAAACTTAACTCGTCGTTATTTTGTTCGTAGCCATATTTCTTTTCGTACTTTAGACAAAATACGCTGACTCTGTTTTGTCATCTTTTCGATCGTAATTATTTCGTAAACTCAACTATTTAATATTTTGACGAAAGTATTCTTTTATATTTAATTCCGTATTAAATTCATAGCCGTAGCTCAAATTAGAATTAGATTTATAAAAGTGTTAAATCCCGTAAGAAGTCCTAGATCCGTGACGAGTAATCTGACCGAGGGTACGTGTATCGATTCTGGTATCATATCTTTAATAATTATTATATATTATAAATAATTGGACGAAATCGTAATTATTACAATTTAGCTTTTCCGTTTCTTTTCCGTTTCCGAAATTAAAGTAAATCGTATCATTTTATTAGGCATTATTTGTTTTGGGTAATAATCCCATTTTCCGTTTAATTGAATAAATTCGTAAAAGTAAATTATTTTAAATTAATACAGTTTAATATTTCCTACGTTCTTATATTATTGCATTTGGTGTATTTACTTATATACTTATAACACAGTGCATGAAATAATAATAAGTTCATTCGATTTGGCATACAGATACCTAAGTAAGTAGTAGCTCACCAACTCACCCACCATAGTTATAGTTAGTTAGTTTTCACCGGGTCTTAAATACATATCATATTCCCCATCGCTCATACCTCTCATATTTGCCACAAGGATATATTATATTTGCATCTTGGGTTTTCAGCGCTTCGGCCGTTTCCCCCAGCATCAAGTATAATTGTTTCCGGAAAGTAGGAAAAGTTATTATTCACATTTTTTCCCTTTCACAGGCAGAGTTCTGCTGCCGCTACTTAGCATTAAGAAATTACTTACTTGCACATTTATTTGTAGCGTCTGCATGTAATCCAATTTAGAAATTTAAGTCTCATTGCAATCAAAAAACTATATTCTGTCTTGTTATGTAAACCTTATTTCTACAGTTGCTATATTAGTCAAGACATTAAATCACAAAGATAAAACCTCAAATGCAGAAATGTGTGTGCTTCACATACCTACCGTAGAGTTTAGGATTGACCGAGCTTGATGCTCGGCAAGAATAAATTTTCCATGCATACGAATGAAAACTTTATCCGTTCTAACTAGAGAGTATCAAGCTCGGTTAGTCCCACACTCCGCAAGCACAGAACGCGTCGTTATACATGGCGTTGGACGGCCAAGTCTCTTTCTGTCCCACAAGCATCTTTTTCCATCCAATTCAATACACTACTCTGCATTTGTAGGATCATAGTCCGTACATGTGTCTTGGAGTAACAGAGTCAGTTTTGGAGTTATTCTATTAACTAGGCTTAATATCTTGATTAACCTAAAGCTCAGAAATAATTTTTGCACAACAAGACAGAATATAGTTTTTTGTTTATCTTGAGACTTGAATTTCTAAATTCCGTTACACTACCACGCAACAAATAAAATGACAAGTAAAGTAATTGCTTCTTAAACGTAAATATCTATTGCATTTGCAATGATCACCCGTTCCAGCTAATCGCTGTTGGGATCTCAGAACTTGTATGCATGATCACAACGGCGCTTTTTGACATGATCGACGGCGGCGCCTCTGGAACCTCGAACCTGCCTATTGGATAGAACGAGGATAGAGAGATTATATGGCACGTAGCAAGCACAGGATAGAGCCAAAGCAGTAATTGTGGAAAAGCGTTTACCCAGCAATGACAATGTTATGCTTATATTTATATTTAAAGTTTTGAAATATGGTTCTAACATTAAATATTTACATGATTTTTTCAAAGTTAAAGAGTCCAGAAGAGCAACAAGGTTGCGGATGGGCTGCTATTAAAGCTTCCATTGGATAAGCCTACCGCAACCTTCGAAAGATCATTTATGTTCAGAGCTGTTGAGTGTTGGAACAAACTCCTATGTATATTACGTAGTACGGATTTATCTTTAAATAGTTTTAAGCTTGAGCTAAGTAGTCATGTTATTAATAATAGAAAACCCAGGATGTTTAGTTTATACAAACCACCCTAGTAATAATGACAAACAATTATTATTTTTTAAATTTTTTGGTAATGATCTGATTGGTATATCGATATTGTATTGTCTACTGGAATATTGTATCTATGCAAGGATTATGTGTCTTTTATATCGTGTATCGAAATCAGTACTTACTTGATTGTATGAACTGCATAAATATGGCACTTAAATAAAGCTTCAACAAACAAACAAACATGACGTTCGCTCACACAACACTTACTCCGTTGCGTGCTCAATGCAAAACGGGTTTAACTTTCTTGTTTGAAAAATGGAAAGTGTGTCCGTGAAGGTAACGGGTGAGCAAAAGGCTTTACAGGACTTACAGACATGTTTTTGTATGTCTGTATGTGGAAATCAGTGCTTGTTGCTGACATATTGGGCAATAAAGCCATTACATTACATTACATTATTAGGGCTTTTTTGCCATTTTAAATTTGGAAGACATCAACAGAAGCCCTGCTGCAACTGCAAGGTGGAAATCCACTCATCTTGCGTCTTTCAAAACACCAAATCAATATTATATAGCTGTACTACAGATTTATAGTACTGTCAAAATTGTAAAAATAATTTAGTTGTAAGTGCCTATTTGGGTTGTAACAATGACGTCGTCTTAAGTAATCAAGGTGATAGTAGTAACTGGTACTGCATGAGCTGTATCTTTCCAAGTACTGATTTGCATACTGCTACGGCTACCGACGGTGCTACTAGCTTCACATAGTTAAAACAGGACTAGGTACTAAGGGTTCAAAGTAGCTTACCTAAATTTAAATGTTTTTAATATTTCTAAAATTGAAAATATAGATAACCTCTTACAATCGTTTAAGCTGAGGTTTGAGGTTTGAGGTTAGCTTTATAAGGGAGTCAGGCACTTTAACATACAGCTGTTTTTCAAGAACGGACAAATAAATTCACTTAATTATAAAATAATATATAAACATTACAGAGAAGACAATAAATCAAGTTTTGAACCAGTAACGCAACGCAAATGACGTCACGTGAAAATTTATGTTGGAAACCCCCCCCCCCCCCAGCTGCTATCGCATTACCACTAGGTAAGCAGGCTAGGGGTGACGCGCAAATGACGTCAGATTAATATCTCTTTCAGACACCCCCACGCAGCTGCTATTGCATTCACATTAAGTAAGCAGGCTAGGGGTGACGCACAAATCACTTCACGTAAAAATTTCGTCTAGACACTCCCACCCAGCTGTTATCGCATTAACATTAGGTAAGCAGGTTAGGGGTGACGCGCAAATGACGTCACGTGAAAATTTATGTTAGACAGCCCTACCCAGCTGCTATCGCATTACCATTAGGTGTGCAGGCTAGGGGTGACGCGCAAATGACGTCAAGTGAAAATTTATGTTAGACAGCCCCACCCTGCTGCTATTGCATTATCATTAGGTAAGCAGGCTAGGGGTGACGCGCAAATGACGTCACGTCAAAATTTATGTTAGACATTCCCTCCCAGCTGCTATCGCATTAACATTAGGTAAGCAGGCTAGGGGTGACGCGCAAAGGACGTTGCGTAAAAATTTATGTTAGACAGCCCCACCCTGCTGCTATTGCATTATCATTAGGTAAGCAGGCTAGGGGTGACGCGCAAATGACGTCACGTCAAAATTTATGTTAGACATTCCCTCCCAGCTGCTATCGCATTAACATTAGGTAAGCAGGCTAGGGGTGACGCGCAAAGGACGTTGCGTGAAAATTTCTTTCAGACAGCCCTACTCAGCTGCTATTGCATTTACATAAGGTAAGCAGGTTAGAGGTGACGCGCAACTGACGTCAGGCAAAAATTTCTTTTAGACACCCCCACCAGATGGAATTGCATTCTTATTAAGTAAGCAGGTTGAGGGTGACGCGCAAATGATGTCACGTAAATATTTCTTCTACATGTTACGGACTGACCTATATGTGTTATACATGTTCAGAGATCGTCCCTAATAACGTCTTTTAAATACCATAGTTTCTAGTATCCCAAGTCCCAACGTTAAATTTGTTTTCATCCTATTTTAACCACATGTTACGTAATTACCTATAAGCGTAGCAGATATTCAGGGATTGTCTATAATGACGTTATTTGTGATTAGTGCAATTTATAAAAAAAATTCAGCTATAATAAATTACATGCTACGAACATTGGTATATGTCTTATTGATTGTAGAGGAGCTTCTATAAATCTAATATCATCTTTTAGCGTAATATAAATTATCTTGTGCCTTTGTTGTAGCTCAGCATCTACTTATGGCCCGCCCCTGGTCGACAAATCTGGCGCGAAGCGCCGAATTTTTCCCTATTATACGCAGTAGGAGAATCACTAAACGATATAATATACGAATTATTTTATTATGAATAATTTGTAAATTTAAGGTCGGTTGAGCACCCCAAATAATAGAACAGTAATCCACAACTGAAAAAACAAACGCATTTATCATCACTACAGAAGTTTTAAAATCTAGAAAACGTTTGACTAATGAAAACTAATACCTAAGCGTATCGTCTATAATTATTCCAAGATAACGAAAAGAGTAAACTCTTATAATTTTTAAATTATCTCATTTTAAACAAATATTACTTATATCTGATGATTAGGTATTATAAGGCTTATAGAATACCATATACTTAGTGAAATGATATCTACTATCTTTGTAGTAAATACGCTGAAATTTTCCTTAATTATATAGGATGATTATGAGTTGAGTCTATCTGTAAATGGTGTTGAGAACTTTTATGTTGTATGAAATCAAAGTTTGAGATCGATGTGATTTTGAGAGAAAATTTAGTAGGATGTGTTTTATGATCGAATTGTGATGAACAAGTGTTAGTGTTTTAGTTTGAGTTCGACATAATATAATAATTTTTAATATTCTGTGTGTGATAGAATTTTGGGCAGGAAATTAGGATTATATTATAAGGTGTGGCGCTGAAGAAAATGTAAGGTTTATGGAGAGGAGGAAAGTTAGTTCCATATTCCTAGAATTTAAGAAGTAAAGAAAGTAAATTGTGGTCGCTCCGCTCCATGTCCATGTTGGATAAAATGTCCACGTAGGATAGTGGCAGTAGGAATAAAAGAATTATTTTCCTTGTTTCCTTCATACGTGTCATAAGGAAAGTGTGACAATAAATAAAATGTAATGTTTTTGTGTATTACATAATACTGTGTAGTGTATAAATAGTGAGTGTGAAATAATTATAAAGTAGTTTGCTGCTGTACGAATGCGGTATATATATATCGCCATGCGGTATAGGTATATCGCCGTTCATTCTCCCACACGTTGATTGACTGGAAAGAGATCAACAAAACATCAACAATTAGTATACATGTATATAGTCGGAATGCGAGAGAGACAGAGATGCAGGTGAAACATCAATTAGACTATTTTCTAATTATGGGATTGATGCTGCTAAATGAATGAGAGGGGTGAGTGTTGTGATGAATACGAATGTTAGTCCACAGAAAATGTTAGTTTGAAAAAGTCCGAGTCCGGTGATTGAGAGAAATGAAATCCAGACTCCGTATTCTCAGTTTCATAGGACATCAAGGTTTGAAGATGTTGGATGTCAATAGCTGAGAGAATAGCAATGTCTTTTGAAGCAGTTAGATGATATTGCCCTTGTATTGCAATATTTCCAGGTGTCTTCTATTCGTGAATTGTAGACTTGCCTGAGACTGAACCTTCCTCCTGTTTCCCTGGTTGGATACAGAATGAATGTGTAGAAGTCTGTACTTGTTGATAATAGATAGCGTAGATGATGAGGCTCGTGAATGGTGCTATTCACATCAAAAATGAGACTGAATACTGAACTAATGCTGGAACGCGTTCTTGTATTTCAAGAATTGAGATGATGGCAAATGGTACATAGCATACTAGGTAGTTGACAAAAATTGCTGTTATAATTTTTGTGTAATGTCCAGTTGAGATGTTATTTGTAGTAAAGTCCCGGATAATTTGACAAGTCATTTCATTTGGTGTTTTCCTTCCTAGTGTTCCCCAATCTGTATATGGCAGAAGCATAGTAGAAAATCCGAATGTCCAGACTCCAAGTATCTTTAGTATTGTATGCCTTGGTAAGTGATGAATTGTTATATGAGGTTGTGGGTCAGTTGTAAATGACTTCGATGCCTTGATAGAGGAATAGAAGATGCTTGTCAGTAGATTTGATGTGTAAAGACTCATTATAAACCAAATTGTCCGATTGTTCCATGTCACATGATCTCGTCCAATAGTATATAATGCAAAAAGATGTCCAGTTGTCCCCAAAATAGCACAAATGACAGCAACCCAGCCTTCTAGAAGTAGTTGAAGTTGACTTTGATAAGTCTTCTGGACTGTCGTCATATCTGACGTCTCATATCCTGGTAATTTCAGTGGAGTGAAGTAACTGTAGCCAGTCTGAATAGCAAGAGCAAAGAGTGTCAATGTGATTAGAATCCATCGGCCGTAGGTTATTTTACTAACCCTCTGCGTGAAATTAGTTGGCAGTTGTAGGTCAGGCGGTGTATCCTTTTCTTTCGGCTTCTGGCCCTGTGTCTCTGCAATGGGTAGCTTAGCTACTTCGACTTGCGTGTGCTTACTTCTTTTCTGGAGAGTGAGTACTTTTACAAGTCGGTCTGTTTGTGTAGTGATGCTTTCGATATTTCCAATCTGTGCCCTCAATGGGCCTGCCATGTCTATGTCAGTGTGTAAAAATGGTTGCGCTTCAGTGATATGAACAGATGATAATTGATCCATCAGAGATGTAGTCATAGTAGGGGACAGATGATGCGAAGAAAGGATCATTGCTTGAATTAATGATTTAACGTCAGAAAAGATAGCTGGATGCTTTGTTGCAAACGGCAGATTGGAGTTTTCAAGCCTTCCTCCCACACGTAGAATCCCTCGGGGTTCTACAAATAGACTGAATATCTTAAAACGACTATCTGTAAGTGGCACATTGTTGCTATAGTCCGCTATCTCCGTGGGGTAGGTATGACTGTGGCGTGAGTAGAACAGTAGTCAGCTTCTGTTTGGCACCAACAATTGCAGATTTGAATGTAGCTACGTTCAGTTGACCTGAGTGTCGTTGGGTACTCTTGGTAGTTCCCATGACTACAATTCCCAAGGATGTGAGAAAACCACTAGGTGTCCCAGGGGCACCAGTAATTTTGTGAGCTTTCCAAATTTAATTTACCATGTTAGCTCCCAATAAAATTTCAATCGGCCCTGGTTGGTGAAACTTCGAATCTGCAAGTTGCACGCCTTTTAAATGTTCCCATTGTTTTGATTTTATTGGTCTGCAGGGTACTTGGGATGTGATTTGATCCAAAATGTAAACCTTAACTTGCATGGTGTGATTGTTATCAAATTTGGATTGTAGTTGAAGTGTTGTCTTGCCATGACATGAAAGCTTCTTGCCTCCAGCCACGATGAACTTCTGATTGGATGAGATAATTGGTAACTTCAAATAAGTCATCAGCTTTTTCGTAATGAAGTTACTGCCAGCACCAGTGTCCAGTAAAATTCTAGCTGTTGTCCTTTTTCCATGGTAAAGGATGTAAGCTTCAGCTGTAGGAAGAACGCTAAATGAAGTTTTTGCTTGCACGTGCTGAATCTGTGATTGATATAAATCGTTATGATCGGGCTCAGAATTTGTTACAGAGTCATCATGCGGATGTAGAATTGTGTGATGTCTGTCTTTGCAAACCATACAATTTTGTTTAGAAGTACAGTTACTGCTTAAATGATCTCTCAGGCAGTTGTAACATCTACCTGTTTCTTGAATCCAACGGTTTCGTTGTAGTAATGTAAAACTTCGCATTGTTGGACATTCGAAGAGTTTATGCCCTGTGCCGCAACAAATTTGCAACTGTATACAAATTGATGCGAATGTGTGGGTTTAACTTGAGATTTAGGGATAGCTTCTTCCTGTTGTTCGGATTTGTCATCGTTTTTTCGACCTAAAGCTTTATGTTTCTTTTTTCGAACTTTGTTTGAGCAGTGACTTAATGCTGATTCTTGACTACTTGTTGAGTCCTCAGAAATGATACTTGAATTTGAACTAGATGATGAATCACTGGAATTTAAATTGGATAAAGAATCACCTGAGTCAATATTGCTATGTATTTTTCGTTTTTCATGCGCATCTTTCCGTGAGCTTGATGATGTAGATGTTGAAATGGTAGTATTTTCACGCATACCTTTCGATGTACCAATATTCTTTGCCATTGCTTCTAATTTGTCAATGGTGTAGTTCAAGTGTGGTACCTTTTCATCAGGTAAGGATGCATTGAATTCTGCCAGAGTTCTTGGATCCAGATGAGACAGGATGTAATCGGGGAAAAAACTTCATCGAGTTTTACCTCTCCCAAGTCGAGTTGCATTAATTGAGCTCGAACAGTTCTTACGGTATTAATCAAACGGAAAATTCCAATGTCTGATTTTATTTTCATAGGGTCTCTTTTCGCCATCAATTTGAGTGATACGGTAGCAGACTGTCTCGGGCTATGATACCGTTTCTCAAGCCTCTGCCAGGCGATTGGCCAATTTTCGTTTGAAATTTTCAAGTCCTCTATGTCTTGCATTGCTGAACTGTCTTTGAGAGCGTCACGTAATAATCTGAGTTTATCTACTGGAGCATATTGAGTTGGGGTGATAACTAGCGAAGTAAATTGAGATTTGAAAGTTGGCCACAAACTGTAGCTACCATTGTATGTGGGTAGACTCAATTTGGGAGTTTTCATCTTTGTCTCAGTTGTCTGCTATTGCTTGAATGATGATACTTACCTCACTTCTCACCTTAGTATAAGCTTCATCTAAGTTTTGGTGAGTCCTCAGTGCATCAGTAAGTGCAGTAGTTGCTACAGTTGAATTATCTAAAGCAGCTGGAACATCCTTGTGGTGCTGATAACAACCCAATCTTTGAGCATCTATGTCAGGACCTAAGCGTTTTAAATCTTGATTGTAGACTTCAGCTACGAATGTAGTAAGTAGTACTGGCTGTGTAGTTGCAGTAGTATGGTTTTGGTAATCTGTAATAATACCATTGTGTAGGTCCACCTTTATTTGAATGGTGCGAACTCTGTCAATGAGCGCATTATGCCTTTGCAAATGTAATGCCGCCATATTGATAGGAGGGCCGGCACCTCCTCTGCCTTTGCCAACTGAAATTCAGAAAGTGGTGGAGGTGTCGGTAGTGGACGATGACTAGAAGTCTTATTTTGTTAAGATGTGTGAGCTATAGATGCCAGAGTAGTCTTTGATGTCTGTATTGATGCAGTTGTAGTAGGTTCTTAGTGTTTAGAATCTCCTCAATTGAAGATACGTTTAGATCTGGAACTTGCTCCAAAAATGTTGCCCCAAAGTATAGGTACTTGTAGCTATACTATAGAGGTTGATTTGTGTAGGGGACTCTTTTTAAAAAGAGTCTAATATTTGGTTTTCCTTAAGTTGTCCCAAATATAGTACAATGTCGAAAGGAATTTAAAATTGATATGATACGTCTCAAACAAGTTCTCCAAATTTTCCTTGAGAATCTCAATGAGCCCTTTGAACTTACGTCAAAGTAGAAACTGATGATAGTCGCCGTCGACTAGATGTAGTAAGAGAATCAGTATGCTGAACTGCTATCTGAAGGTTGTACTAGTTAAAACGCTTCTGTATTAGATATGTGTTTGATAAGTCACCATATACCTAGGTGTGGTTATCTGTATCCTGTTGTACTCAATGATGTGGTGGAATTGAGCAGGATTTCGTATTACTCAATGATGTAGAGGAATTGAGTAGCCCTTATAATACTCAATGATGTAGAGAAATTGAGTAAGCTTAATAATACTCAATGATGTAGAGGAATTGAGCAGGCTTTGCAATTTTTTACTAATTACAAATTTCTTAATTTAATTAAGCTGATACACTGTTATACCAAGTGTGCCGTGTCATGGTGAAGTTTTACTTAATTCTATTTTCTTAATTACTAATAATTAGCTTACGCCCACCGAATGTATGTAGGTTGGCCACTGTAAGACCTGGACTGTAAATAAGCTTTCAATTTGTTCTCTGACTTGACGACCGTATGTAGAAGGCCTGTCTTTAATTAGACTTGCTATGGATTCTCTATATTTTGCGCTTGATTACTGTATGTATGAAAGTAAGTCTTTGTCTAGACTGAGCCTGTCTGTATGCTCGATGCGCTGAGGACACTGCTGAATGATTGGTCTGTAATCATTGAATAACTTGCTATTCTGAAAAATTGCCCTATTTTGCCATAAATTGTAATAATAATTATAATACCTATGTTATGAGTTATGCTATATATATAACCTACCTATGCGCAATTTCTTAAATAAGGATAAAACGAATGTACTTTAGTACATAAAAAGTAGGAAATAGTATGGGTGCAAAAGGATGTATCTGGATTGAGTACCTTCAAAAATTAATTCCTTACCAGTTTCTCGGATAATGTTTTTTATGCCCCGGTTAGATGAGACACAAAATATTTTTAGGATAGAAAAATATTGAAATTCGCAAACAATTCTAGGTATTTTCAATTTATGCAATCACATATGGCCGTACGCAACGCAAAATGGAAGATGTAGTTGTCTAGAAATTGTACATACCGTTTTTTAGTCGATACCGAATTTGAGTTATAGCTTTGGCGTGCACTCCAAAGTCAAATCTCGTTCAATATTATTTCCCTCTGATGTCCTTCACATTAGTCCATAAATATTCTGCTCTCACTTCCTCATAGGATAGGATGAAATGGGATGGGCTGCAGCTTACTTCCTTATGGGATGGGCCAAAAGTATTTTCAAAAAGTTCTGCTTCAGAATTTCCACGTTATTTCGGAATTTCCCTCAGTTGGCCCTCTCGCTGCTTGCTCGAGTTTTGATGTTTTCTACCCGTTCCAGGAACCAAATGATGTTGAGTGTATATATCTTGTTCACACGCACAGAGTGAGAGTTGATGTGAGTACTAAAACTTATGAAATATACTGGGTATGGCGATAGTGTATATTATATAACATGTTTTTGAATGTTTTAAAACTGTTTTGAGTGCACTAAATTTATAGTTTTTGTCGTCAGTAGCACTTTGAAATTATTTAAATGAGGTAAACACTTTAAATACAGGATCTCCCACACCAAAAAATAACTTTTTTGAATATGTGGATTGAAGTAGCAAAAGAAACCACTCAAAACTGAAGTCCTCAAAATGGGCGCAAAGTGCTCAAAATGGAGCTAAACGGTAGTTAATTGTTAAAAACTGAGTATAGACCCAGGTAAAATAAGTCGGGAAGCCATAAAATGTTGAATGGCTTGGAATTTAAAAACAATATAACTGCAGAATAGACCCGGGTAAGATAAGTCGGGGAACCATGAAATGATATCTACTATCTTTGTAGTAAATACGCTGAAATTTTTCTTAATTATATAGGATGATTATGAGTTGAGTCTATCTGTAAATGGTGATGAGAACTTTTATGTTGTATGAAATAAAAGTTTGAGATCGATGTGATTTTGAGAGAGAATTTAGTAGGATGTGTTTAATGATCGAATTGTGATGAACAAGTGTTAGTGTTTTAGTTTGAGTTCGACATAATATAATAATTTTTAATATTCTGTGTGTGATAAAATTTTGGGGAGGAAAATAGGATTATATTATAAGGTGTGGCGCTGAAGGAAATGTAAGGTTTATGGAGAGGAGGAAAGTTAGTTCCATATTCCTAGAATTTAAGAAGTAAAGGAAGTAAATTGTGGTCGCTCCGCTCCATGTCCATGTTGGATAAAATGTCCACGTAGGATAGTGGCAGTGGGAATAAAAGAATTATTTTCCTTGTTTCCTTCATACGTGTCATAAGGAAAGTGTGACAATAAATAAAATGTAATGTTTTTGTGTATTACATAATACTGTGTAGTGTATAAATAGTGAGTGTGAAATATTAATAAAGTATTTTGCTGCTGTACGAATGCGGTATATATCGCCATGCAGTATAGGTATATCGCCGTTCACTTAGTCTTATTAACATTTTTACTAAGATTATTTACAATAAACCAAAAGCTTAGGTTATTTAGACACGTTTGCATTGTACTCACCATTGCATTCAGATTTTTATTATGAAAATACAAAACGATATTATCAGCTAATAGAATAAATTGTATGCCTCCAGTTATGGCTTCTGACAACCTATCTATATATATTATAAATAACAATGGAGCTAGCACCGACCCCTGCAAAACACAGGCTTTCAAATCATACGCATCAGATAAATAATCATCGAGCTTAATTTTTTAAAGTTTCTATTTCGTAGCATATCAGTAATCAGTTTAAAAAGGTACGGATCTATTTTGTAGATATCTCTTAGATTACTAAGTAACTTGAGGTGATTGACTGTATCAAATGCTTTTGTGAAATCTATGAATACAGCCAGCACTCTCCCACTTACTTCATCAATCGCATTGCAGATGTCTTGCGTAAACGTAAAAGTAGCTGATTAACATGAGGTACCCTTACCAAAACCAAGTTGCTGACCACACAGTTAAACAAAATCCAGTAGGCGTGTGAAAAGTAATTGCTCAAATAATTTATCTGGTAAAGACAGTTTTGAGATTGGCATATACGCAAGTGCACTCTTTTTTTAACCTTTTCTCTTGTATAGTAGCGTTACTACTGCACGTTTGAATTTAATTGGATATAAGCACATATATTATATAAGTAAACATAATAGCAATAGGTGTTCAGTGGCGGAACCATAATGCAAAAAAGAGGGAGAGGAGAAGTCGAGGTCGTAAGGCTTTACTCTCAAATCTCTAGATTATTGGATGCAAAATGAGAGATATTGCTGGGTGCTGAACACTCCGGCCCTTGAGCCAATGGAGAAGCATGGGCTCAACACTAACTAATAGTATTATATTACACAATTTTTTAAAGAAAATTAAAAACACGACATTACATAATGTAACATGCATATTCGTGAAAATTATTACCTATGGATTACAGTTAATAACAGTAGCTAAAAACTAGGCACACATGAATAATAGAATGAAAAGCTTTTGTATTAGATTACACAAACTGATTTGGATTAATTGGTGACACAAAAATGGCTAAAAACAAAAGAATTGGTACTACTAGGTGATTAAAATTGATGGTTGAATTTAGAAGCACTTTCATAAACACAAATTGATGAATGTTGAATTCTTGAAGTAGTTAATTCTTGAAAAGATTGAAACGTTTGATTAACACGGTTAATGGTAATACAGAATGACATGACACAAAAATTTAAGGATTATTACAGACAATGACAATTAATTCCAGAATTATCAAACTAGAGAAATCAAATACCGAGAGGATTAAAGTGAACGAAATAATTTACATTATATAATGATCAATCGACACAATTGAAAATAACTACGATATTATGACACGAAATATGAATTATGAAAAGGAGTGTAAGTACCTAATTACTGGTAATAATGTTATCATTGATATGTTACTTACAAACCTGGAGAATTGAAATGCAACAAAATACACATTAAAGAAAACACTAGCCACTTGATTTTAATTTTTCTTCTTCGATGGTTTTCGAGTTTGTAGTAGACACGGTTTGGGAATGGGATGATGGAAGGTCGGAGTATTGAGACATTGCTGGTTGACGAGTGAGGATTGGAAGTTGGTGGAGTATGAGTTCTCTGGTGTTCTCATACCGCTTTTCAAGGGTTTGAAGCGCCACTACATAATTGTTGTCGGTGGGCTGGAAAGACTTAAGAAGTGTTTCTGACTCTCCCTCTAAGAAACTCTTTAAGTACTAGAGCTTCTGTCCATTTGTCAACGACTTGGAATGGTGGATAGAAGCGTAGAAGAGATCGCGGAATGAGAGCCAGTCACACAGGTTGCCCCTGAACTTTGGCAAGTCTAGTTTTGGAAGTTTCACTTCAATTGGGGTAGGAGGTGGAGGGAGCTTTGTGAAGTTGTTGAGGATGACCTGCAGACGTCCTTCAAGTAGGGTAGCTAGGTCATATGCACGTTCAAGTTTTTCAGCATGTGGTGTCAAATCGGATCCAGTGACATTGATATTAATGACTGACTCCAGAGTCTCCAGCTCAAGAAAATATCTTTTGATGTTTGTGATATGAGTTCTTGCGGATTCTGAAATCAATAAGGTTTCTTCACTGTCATGTTTATTGACAGCAGTCTGGATAAATTTCAACCTATTTTTGATAGTTGTTTGTCTTCCAACTGCCTCTGCTGCTGCTTGTTTTGCCTCTGCCATTTTTCGCTGGTGAATTTGTTGTGCTTTAGGTAAAACTCCTTTAGATCCAAATTTTACCATAAAAAATATTTTTTGCATCAACTCTTGAGTTTTAAAGTGAGGTAAAAATTGTACGGCGTACACACAAGGTTGAAGTTGAAATAAAACACTGGGGTAAGTTGAAACTTCAGATTTTTTTCTTTCTTCAAAATTACAATTTCTTGCAAATCAGTCTCGGGACTACCACTATAGTTTTTCCGGTATTCACTATCCGGTTTGAAGGACTATGTTCAGTGGCGGAACCAAAGTGCAAAAAAGAGGGAGAGGAGAGGTCGAAGTCGTAAGGCTTTACTCTTAAATCTCTGGATTATCGGATGCAAAATGAGAGATATTGCCGGGTGACAATATCTGTACTTCTGCTACTCGGATGCGTGGATTTTAATATCCACTAGTAAACTTAACTTTAAATAAACGGCAACAAAACTCGCTTCTACAAAATACTTAATTATTTTATTAATCTAAAAGACGAAATAATTTGTAATGTATAATTTACAAAGTCAGAGGTAAAAGATACGGAGACTGAAAAAAAACAGAGTACTTAGTCAGAGGAGAATTGAAGTGAAAGTCAGGGAGTAATGGTTAAGATTGAGTAATTTATGGGAATGGAATGAGATGCGCATCGCCCATGGGACACGGTTAAATCTTACAGAAATAAACATGTAATTTTAGTATATAAAGGCTCCGGAGTCAACGTGGAATAAACTTATTACAAGTTAACAGTTAACACGACAAATCAGGAGTTTTAGTTCAAAGCTGACTTCAGTCAACCTAATAAAATATAACAGTAAATAATTCTAGAATTTAGTAATTAACATAAATTGAAGGTTGAGCTATTAGAGGAACTCAAGAGTTATACTTATCAATACAATTGGAGTCGGCCGATGCAGCTGATTTTACATAGAATGTGAAGATTAGGAAAAAACACAAATTAATTACTTTTGTAGGTAAATTAAAGTACAGATATGGGACATCTTAGTCGATGTCAACTACACACTAGTGAATAGGTAATAATATTACACAAATATTATTATAACAACGGTAAATGAAGGCATTTCAAACTACAAACTAATAACTATTGTAACCTTGAAATGACCTTAAATATTTCAGGAAAAATACAATGAATATTGAATAAACTTCGGTTTAATACCGAAAAATAGGTGAAGCTTAAACGTCATTACAAGCACTCAATACATAATATGATTATTCATCAGGGTTAGAATTTTTTCTTTTTACCTTTTTAAACGCAGCCTGCACCTTATTGGTCGTAAAAGGCAAAGGTTTCCTATCTAAAACTATACTATCATAGAATTCATCTAGACTATCCCCACAGCTTGAAGTCACCATAAATGCTTCCGCTAATTTATTACAAATGCTATATGAAGTCTTTAAAGTTTGACCGTCTGCTGTCAACTAAAAAATAACGTCTACTTTTTTGCATTTGTCCGTTAATTTATTATAGACGTTTCACACATTTGTTGAGGTTGGAAACTCCAAAAACTTTGACTTATAATATTCTAATTTTGAAAGACGAACTTCTTTGTTAATTTCATTACGCAGGCTTGTGTATTGTTTCCACATAGAATTGTCCTTCAGTTCAAGACTTTTGGTTTTCAGAAAATCTCGCATGTGTATTTTGCGTTTCAAAATGCCTGATAACCATGGCGAGGGGTTACCACGTATACGCTTCGAAACAATAGACGAGTGGGAATTGACTGATAAATAATCAATAAATCAAAGTAATAAAGCATATCATCTGCGTCATCAAATATATCCATAGCTGACCATGGTATATTGCTCATGTCTTTCTTTACTAATTCTAAATCAATATTGCTATAACTACGCGTTACAAGAACCTTGGGTTGAAATTTTGATTCAAAGTGCTTACAAATTACAAACACACCATAGTGGTCAGACCAAGCGTGGTTTATAATTCTACTGTTCACATGCATATTAGATTTAGATACATAAATATGATCTAATAGAGAGCTAGTGTCTAAAGTTACTCTAGTTAGCTTAGAGATAAGTTGAGACACCCTGTGACTAGAAGCTACATTTAAACGACTACAGGTACTGGTGCTTTTTTCTAAAAGATCTATATTTATATCTCCTGTGATTATAAAGTCATAGCTCTGTTTGTGTAGACTACTTATAATGGAGTAAAGTATTTAATAAAAGTAGCTCAATTTGTACTTCGTAGACGATAAACAATGGTGACAATAAATGACTCCATACGTTCTCTGGAAAATTTTACATGAACCAGCTCAACGCTTGAGGAAGAACCTGGACTGATAATTTCTACATCGATTAGTTACGGATATTAGTGACGATAGTAAGTAGTAATGAGTATGAAAGTGAAGTTTAAGTTTAATCGTGTTCGATGCTTGGTAATAATACAAGACAGTTAGAACTGGTTGAATGCTAAAGTGATAGTGCTTTATTAGTTATTAAGCTGGGTTTATATACCCATAAGAGTGATAGGAAATTGGTGTATGAGTAATGGCATTACAGTGACACATTCTTAATTAACATGCATTACAGTGACACATTCTTAATTAACATGCATTACAGTGACACATTCTTAATTAACGTGCATTACAGTGACACATGCTTAATTAAAATTCAGGAAGTATAATGTTTTACAGTAATGAATTTAAATATGTAGCATGAAGTAATTTTAGGAAATAATTACATTGCATTAATTAAAAATAATTACATTGCATTAATTATAGGAAATGCTTACTAATTAGATTACAAACTTACTAATTAGGTATACGAGAACTAATTGGCAATAAACGTTGTGCGAAGTAATTAGTCATAAGAAAATCAATGAGTCAAAGAATATGACTAATTGCAATGAGCGTGATTCATGAAATTAGCGTGGTTATAATAATAAGATGTAAGAGCAATAAAGATAACTACACTCCCACCTGTTGAAGAAAATATTCAAAATGAGAGAGGAGGCACAAGGAAGATACGTCATTCTTCACCTTCATCGGTCGACGCCAAGTCAATATGGTCCAAGATGAGTGGACCAGGGGGACTAGCCGGTGGTGACAAATTCCTTGGACGGCGCTGGCGGGAGTGGCCCAACGACGGCGGGGGGCCTGTATTGAGTGACGGCGCTGGGATAGATTGGACCAGCAAGTTGTAAGGCGAGACAGACGGCGGTTGTCGTGGTCGTCGCATTTCGAGTGTGAATCGAGTGCAGATATTCTGGAGAATTTCGGCCGCTCGGTGGAGGTCCTGGAATTCCTGGATACTCAAGATTGGTACGATAGAGTGAACCGCACGTGGGGGCGGCTGGGGCGGAAAGTGCGCTGTGGAGTTAGGAATAGGCGAAGTAAACACCGGTGACATCGGCGTGTCGTTCGGAAGGAACGACGGCGAGGCCCGGCTGAGGCCCATGGGCATGGCCCGTGGAGCAAACGGAGAGGGCAAGTTGGTGCCCGGAGGAGTTGGTTGTCTCGCAGAAGCGTAACCAACGGAGAGGGATGTTTGGGCTCCATGAGATCTGGTAGAAGTCAATCTAGAGTGTTTGCGGAGGTCCATGATGATGTTTAAAGTGATAAAGATGGTGATATCTGCTCAGCCTTATATACACGATTACACAACAGGACTAAGCGTCTACAAATATGGTGCATGATAATTAATAATAATAACCCGGATGATCTGGAACTGGCATCGGGTATGATGTGCGGTAAAATATCAAAGTTTGTAGAATTAATAATCAGAATATAGAAAGTTAATTAATCACATATCTAATTAAAGCTAATCAATAAATTGAAATTGAGTAGCAAGTCTTAATTAACAGAAACGGAAGTGCGGTGTAGAGTGGAATGAACCTTACGTAGTAGTTGAGACTACATAAAAGTTATTAGTGTATATGTTATTAACTAAATTAAAAAATATAGTGTAATGAACAAATTTAGTGGCTGTCAAGTTAACTTATTAATAGGTATAGCTAGTTTGCATAGTGAAACTTATTGCATATAAATAATAGTGTAATAGAACCGTCAAAGCATAGATATAGTTAAAAAACGTCTGCTGGTGTGGCAAATTTTTAAATTAATTTACGTATGACTAACTTCATGCTACCATATAGGGTTATGGCAGTTATGATGATGAAGGCTAAGGAGGCAGCGCCTCGGGTTATCCAAGAAAACCAACTGAAGCCGGTGAGGGACAAAAGATGAAATCCCGTATCCGTTGTGGGTGGTTCGTAGACAAATGTCATTTGATTATTTTGAATTGCCGCATTGGACAAATAATCTAAATGACCGATTACGTGTAGTTCAATTGTGTTTTTTGAGCATTGTAAGTGACAAATAATATCAATTTCCGGGGTATCAAATTTGACACGTAATGGGTAGGTAGCCAGTTCGTTGGTAAGATGAATGGGAATGGTAAATCCGGCTTGTTTACATTCCAATATGGCGACGTTAGAAGGCGTGTTGACTTTGGCTTGGATAAATAGTGTTGCGGCTGCAGCACTGTTATAGGCACCTTCAAGTTTAATAAATTCTGCAGTGCAGATTGTTTCTTGTGTTTGCTTTATCAGTTGTAAATTATCAGTAGATATTTGGACTTCTAATAGAGAACTGCTGGATGATTCAAAAATGACAGTATTATTTTTCGGAACTAGGACTCCGTTTTCCAAGTGTAGCGGTAGAGGGTTGATCTGCATGATTTTGTCTGGATCAACAAGGGACGATATACATTTGACTCCGCTGGCATCTGCGATAGTCCGGATAAGGTTCATATTGGCCATACAATTAGGCGTAATAGAACGTGCGTCGGGAATTGTATTGCAGAGAATTTCCCCCAATTTATTAAGAGTGGCTTCTCCCCGCGAATTACATGGGGCCAATGACGTCAGGTTTCCTTTAGTGATTATACATTGAGATAGTATTGGCACAGGGGGCGATGAGATTGAGATTAGGGTAAAATCAATTCCATGGAGTGATGTTGTGATCCAAGCTTTTAACGTTGTAGTATTTTGGTATTTTGTGTCACCAAAATGTGATGTAATAGCAATTTCCACAGCGTAAATCCATTCAGGACATGATGATACTTCAAAAATTTCATTAGTCGGATTGTCTAGGTAGACACGTATGAAATGACAGTCGCGAGTCCATGGATACCAACAGTGCACATGTCGTAGGTATCTACAGCTGCTCCATCCTAGGTGATGTTGAGAATCTTTGAATTCAGGAATAGTTTAGTTGACTTGAAATTGCTCACATTTGTCTCCATGGCAAGCAGCAGAGGAGTATAAATTGTAGCATTTTAGCGCACTTTGGCATTTGGCGACTGCCTTTGGTATATAATACAGAAGTTGTTTTTTACACTGTAGTGCTACTGTTTTTGTTTGAATTATTATGGTACCCATGACAGCGTGGTGAGAGTCTTCAATCTTAAAGCAAGAATCTTGGTTTATGGCACTGAGTCCGAGTCTAGTATTGACTCTAACTGCACACGTGGTTTGATCCCCAGACTGATGACATTCCCGGCTAGTTGCGGATAAAGTAGCCGAGTTGGTGCAAGCATCAACAATGTAGAGTCCAGAAAGGATTATAAATAACGATAATCGCGCTCCCGGTAGAAACATTGACTGACGTGTATGTGTAGCACGCTTGTTAGTGGGTTTGCTTGTAGATTTGTAAATTGGATAGGAATATTCCAGCAATGGAAGTCCATTTTCTTCATCTAGTTTAGATTTATTTACCTGCCGACGGTTTTGTGCTTGTCGTCTGCGTACAATTTGAAGGCAGCATCGTAATGGCCAGCTGAGATACCAAGATATTGTCATCATAAAACGGGTCACATAAATAATTGATACTATAGTAGCCGTTATAGAAAGTCCGAGAATAGAAATAATAATCCAGTGGTAGGAATGGTAGCACGAGACATTAATCCACCGATCCATACATATATGACAATTGATTAATTTGCAGATACCCACTCGAGCACAAGGTAATTCTTGAATAATAGGATGATCAACATTAGGTAGCCAGATTTCAATTGTAGTGTTTCCGATTGAAGCTAACATGTGGTTCGTAAGTTGAAGTTCATTCTCTTCGGATTGGGGTATCATTGAGACATATCCAGGAGTACGCATAGCTTTATTATATCTAGGATTTATTCCTGGAGTCACTATTCGTACTCCCATAGGTATGCAGGAATATTCGCATTTTCCGCAGTCAGATCTTGCTTCAGTACGAGTTAAATCGATCTTCCGTGTCATAAAATACATAGTCCCCCAGCAGTCTGCTGAAAATGGTTCCTTTAGAGTCTGTATTTTATGATGTAGTGATGTCGAATTATATTCGCAATGGCAGGGATTATCTCGCTGTAGTATATTAGATTCGGGAAAACATCCAATGTTGCGGCAAAACGTATCATCTCCAGAACATTGACGTCGTTTGCAACGGTTCTCAATACAGTGACCAGTGCAGGTATAAGAGCTCAGTGAGTTGATCTGCGCGTCTTGAGTGATATGTAGCGATGATAATGGGAATAACTTGTTTCGGGCGATAGCCACAGGAACGTATTCCAGAGATGTTGAAAAATGAGTGCAGGTCTGTAAGGTATACTCTCCCACTGCACATAGGGTTGATTTGATTCCGGCAGCTTCCAATAAAGATGTATCCATGAGTGTATCCACACCTTGACATTCGAGGTGATCCAGATTTAATTTTGTTGTGTTGTTACAGCCTAAGGATTGGGGTACGCATGACCGGGCATCCGAGGATACCATATTGCCTTGAGGACAGCTTTGTTGTCGTGAGCAGATTTGACCATTCTCTAGAACATGAAGCCAGTTGACGTCATCGTGGCAGATAGGAATTTCATGTAAGGTAGGCCATGCTATGTCGCAGCTGGTAAAACGAGACATTAGGTTAGGGTTAGGCTCGTACAGCGCGGATGTATGTCCAGTGGTTATCAAGAGAAGTGCGGCTGAAGTTTTCCATCTTGCTAGTTTGCCATAGTCCGTATTACTGGTAGTACTGTGATGGCTTCCTAACATCTGTGAATATGCCTTGCGGTAATTTTTGTTCGTCATAGTATATATAATGACATTTAAAGTTGGAGAAATCCAGACCAAGGTAATGGCTACGATGTGTAGTATGTGCGGAAGTTTTTCAGTTGGATCCCAAACTTTCATAAGCATAACTGGCAGAAAGCATAGTGTGTAGGTTAGAACAATGAATGCGATTGTTGCTGTAAGATCTCCATAGGTCTTCTTAAAGTTTCTTCTATTTTTCACCCTGTTGTATGATTTTCGTACATGGAGATATATCCGTATGTAAGAGTATAACATCGCTATTGCTGGCAGTAGAATGAAGATAATAAATATGAATGACTTCGGGGTCTTGCCGGCTTCATCCTTAATGATTGTGCAGCTAACAGCGTTATCGTACTTTCTCCCGAGGCTTCCCCAAATGTTGAAAAGCAGAGGTAGCTTCATAGAAAATCCAAAAATCCAGATAGAGATGATCATAAGTAGGACGTTCAGTCTTGTGTAGATGGAACTGTACATCTCAGGGTGGACAATTCGTATATACCGATTAATAGTTATGGATGTCATGATGAGAAGCGCGGCAGCTGTAGTACTGTAGTGTATAAACGGGTATACTTGACACATTGTTGAGTCATGGATGAAGTTGGGAATTAAATATTTGAAGGCATTGACCGGTATATAGAAGACACTGGTGATCAAGTCAGAAATGTGTAGTGATACAATGAACCAAGTAGTGTGTTTGGCCATTAGTGTTTTATCAAAGACAAGAGCACAAATGGATAGCATATTACCAAGAATACCAGTAATAGCACAAGTTCCAGCGATGATTCCCACAGGTATGTTATATTGTGTATAGTTCACAGGTTGTACAGCAGTGTGATTTAGAGTGTTGTTATCAAATGTATTATTCACACCTTGTACGCTTGTTGCTTTAAGTGCCAAGATAGTGAGCATGACGTGTATCCAGGTCCAAGGTGATATTGGAGGTTTTCTTGTGGATGCTTTGAGGTGATGGATCTGAGAAATTGGTTTATCTGGAAGTTCAACAGCTTCGCAGGGGTCGTCATCCTCCAGTGGTAATTTAGCCAATCTGGTAATGGGTCTTGTATATTCCTTAATCACCCTTTTAGGTCCTGTCTTTGTGTATTTGTATGTTCCAGCTGTTTCAATTGTAACCACTCGAACGAGTCCGTCTTTAGCAGGTAGTGTATTTTTAATTCGTCCAATCCGCCATTTCATTGGGAGTGTGTCGTCTTCTAGAATCAGCACCATATCCCCAATTTCCAAATTTTCAGTGATTAAATTCCACTTATTCCGTTTCTGTAGTGCAGTTATGTATTTTGCTTGCCAGCGTTTCCACAAGTCTTGTGTTCTCCGTTGAATGAGCTGATATTGATTTAAACGGTTGAGCTTTAAATGACATAGGTCGTGTTCCGGTATGGCAGTCAGCGGAGATCCAATAAGAAAATGGCTAGGTGTTAGGACTTCTAAATCATCAGGGTCATTTGTCAATGGTGTAAGTCGACGTGAATTGACCATAGCTTCTACAAATGTCAAAATAGTCGTGAATTGTTCCCAATTGTACGAGTCTTGGGATAGCAGTTTGTGAAGTTGGGTTTTGATAAGTTTAATGACAGATTCCCAAGCACCTCCTTTATGGGGGGCTACAGGAGGGTTGAATCGCCAAGTTATCTTCTCCATTGCTAGATCAGGAAGGATTGTGTCAGCTTGAAGTTTTACCTGTTGTAATTTGTCAAGGGTTGCACTTATAATATTGTGAGCTCCAACAAAATTAGTCCCGTTGTCAGAGTAACAGTATGCGGGTTGTCCAAGTCTTAATATAAAACGTCGGAAGGCGAACAGAAATCGTTCATGGCTCATATCTGATACCAGTTCCAGGTGTATAGCTCTTGTAGCCATACATGTAAAAACGACAATCCACACCTTATACTTAGCCAAGCCTCGGCCTTGCATGTTTTTTAAAACATATGGCCCGGCGCAGTCAATGCCAGTATGAAGGAATGGTCGTGTTTGACAAACTCGAGCTGCTGGTAATTGGCCCATTAATTGAGTAGTTGGACGTGCTCGGTATCGAAAGCACGTTAAGCATTTATTGATGACACTTTTAACGTATTTAGCGCCATATGGGATCCAAAATTTTTGGCGAAGTTGGTTGTGTACGGTTTGTTTAGCTCCATGGGCCAAACGATAGTGTTCGTACATAATCATGGCTTGAATAAGGTATTCATCGCCAGGAATCAATATCGGATGTTGCGTGTCAAATGGAATATCAGCATTCTCCAATCTACCTCGCACCCTTAAAAGCCCTTCAGGGCCTTTAAATAATGATAAGGCCTTGTACCGGCGGTCACGAATGGCGTGGTTGTCATCAACAGCAAGGATTAATTCTGGATATCTTTTCTCTTGGATCCACCGTAGAATCAATGTTTCCGCTTTGTGTAATTCCAGGGGAGTATAAAGTGAGTTGGCCTGTTGTTTGAATGTCCTGGATTTTTGTATGCGAAGTAGTAGGGCTGTGACGGCTACAGCCTTTCGCCAAGATGATATTTGTGATATGCGGTGGAGAAGAGTCGATGCCTCTGCTTGGACCACAGCTAGAGTGAGAACTGCCTTTTTCACTTCGTCGTTAACTTCTTTAGCATTAAATACTGGAATCGCATATAGTGGTTCAGACAACCAATGTGGTCCACACCACCAGAGCTGATTGTTTGCAATTTCTTCGGGATTTAGACCTCTGGAAGCGCTATCCGCTGGATTTTCTTGTGTCTGGATATGGTGCCATTGAGATGGTGTAGAAGTTTTATGAATTTGTGTGATCCGATTAGCCACAAATTGTTTGAATCGATGAGGTTGAGAATAAATCCAATTCAGACATACAGTGCTGTCAGTCCAATAGTGTGTCGGAAGTAATGGAAGTGACCATGCAGTCTTGACATGATGGACTAATTTTGCCAGGAGAACGCATCCTAGCAGTTCCAGCCGAGGAATTGTGACCAATTTTAGTGGAGCTACGCGAGTTTTAGATACAGCTAACCTGCAGATTATTCCATGGTCCTGTTTGCCTCTGAGGTATACAGCGGCTGCATATGCCTTCTCGGATGCATCACAGAAGGCGTGGAGTTCCCAATCCACTTTACCATTGTACATTAGGGAGCGAGGGATATTTAATTTTTCTAATTCCTTGAGGTTCAATGCGTAGGTGATCCATTGTTGGAGTAATGTATCCGGTACCGTATCATCCCATTCGATTTTTGACATCCAGATTTGTTGCATCAATATTTTGGCCTTGATAATCACTGGTCCAACGGATCCAAGGGGGTCAAAGATTTTAGAGATGTTTGATAGAATCGATCGTTTGGTTTGTTTTCCCTGTAGATCCAAATTTACCTTGAAGGTGAACATATCCGTTGCAGGCTGCCACATAATTCCAAGAGTTTTAATAGTTTCCGTTTTCTCTAAATTCAGTGGCAACTGAGTTTCGCGACACTCAGGGGGTACAGATTCGAGTAATTCTGTAGAGTTAGAGCTCCATTTGGTGAGTAAAAAATGTGCGCCCTTCAACATATCAATGAGTTCTTGCATCGTTTGTTTGGCAATGTTCAAATCGTCCTTACTGGCGAGAATATCGTCTATGTAGAAATCATCTTTTAGTGCGGCAGAACCAAGAGGAAAATTGTTGACCTCATCTTCAGCGATTTGTTTGAGCGTTTGACAAGCAAGAGACGGAGAAGCAGTCACCCCGAAGGAAATGGTCTTCATGCGGTAATGCTTTAACTTATCGGTAGGCTTTTTACGCCAAATTATTCTTGTTAAGTCCCGTTCATCAGGATGGACTCTGATTTGTCGGTACATCTTCGTAATGTCCGCGCTAAATGCCAGGGGTCTGAGACGGAATTTAAGTATTTGATAGGACATATCAGCCTGGACAACTGGACCAACGTACATAATGTTATTGAGTGATGTCCCATTGGAGGTCGCGGCTGAAGCGTCGAAAACTACCCGTTGTTTAGTGGTGGTACTGGATTCTTTAAAGATATCATGATGAGGCATATAATACACAGGTCTATCCGTGTAGATTTCATCATCGGGTATGAGTTCCATTTGATCAAGATCTAAGTATTCTTGCAATTGTTAATGGTACTTTCTTGCTCGTTCTGGATCCTTTTGTAAACGTTTCTCTACACTCAGCCATCTTTGAGTGGCCATTTCTAAAGAGCGTCCAAGAGGTTCATGAGACGGTATGAGAGGCCATTGAACCTCATATTGACCGGATTGGAGACGTCTCACGGTTCGGCGATAGTAGGCCTCGCAAAATTCTTCTTCTGGAGTGTAATATCGTTGGTAGGGAAGTTCTTCAATGTTCCAGAATTTTTCAATGTTAAATGGTGCAATGTTTGGTGCGTCCGTTGTGGTGTGTACGTGACTCATTTTTTGGGGTTGCTGTCGAGTACCACCCACGATAACATGACCCAATGTAGTTTCGAAACTACTAGGAGATCCTGGAAAACCTTGAATCTTCTCGGATCCCCATATGCGATCCACAAAACCAGCTCCAAGTAATAGGTCAATCGGGCCTGGTGTACTATATTCAGGATCTGCTAATTTGAGGTTGCTTAAATGTTTCCATACATGTGGAAAGAATTTTTTGCCTGGTAACTCAGATGTAATTTCCTTAAGAACGTAAGTATCGAGTTTGTATTTTAACTGTGGGTCATGAATGGATTGTAGTGTGATTTGAGCTTGACCCAAGGCAGGTAGTTGCTTGCCTCCGGCAACACGAAAGTCCAGTGAACATGGTGTGAGTTGAATTCCAAGATCCTGTTGAAGATCTTTAGTAATAAAAGAGCTTTGGGAACCCGTGTCAATAAGACATCGTCGGGTCACAGATCGTCCTTGATGGAGAATATTGACCATAGCGGTAGGAAGTAGAGCATGTGTTTCGACGGTTTCAGGTGATAATTCAGTCGAATGGCTGTGGTTGATAACTACATTGACAGCAGAATGTAGTTCAGTATAACGTTCAGTTGGATGTAATAACGTATTGTGTTTTTTGTGACATTCCGAGCATGTGCGTTTGGTAGGGCAGTCACGACTCTGATGGTCCCCAAGGCAATTCCAGCATTTCTTATTGTCCTTGACCCAATCGGTTCTTTGCTTATAGTTCATACTGAGGAATCTGGGGCATGATCTGGTCCAGTGATCCTTGGCAGCGCATACTTTGCAGAATGGATCACGATTAGTAGTCCTTGAAGATTGAGAAGTAGGAGATTTACTTCTTTGATTTGCTTCCCGTCGTTTTCCTGGTGACTTTGGACGACCCACTCGTTTTGTAATGGTATGAACAGAGATGCGTCGTGTCTTAACTGATGTTCGGCGTTTGCGTCCATTATTGCTGGAAGTCGAGGAATCCCGTGATGGCTGACTCATGGTGGAGTCACACGAAGTATATCCGTCCAATGCTGTGTGTATGTGTACACGTCGAGCGGAACTATCGCGTCGAGAACGGTTGAATTGTGTACTAGGTGGTGCAATAGAGCTGTTATCCTTGATGCCTTTGGTCATTCCACAGTTTTTTGCCATCTTCAATAGAAATTGTATACAAGTCTCAAGACTAGGAATTGAGTTATCCGGAAGACTCTGATTGAATTCAGAGATCGTTCGACTATCCAGGCGTGCCATAATGAAGTGAATATAGAGTACTTCGGCTTCAGATACAGTGCCCAAGTTAATCTGAGATAATTGAGCACGAGTTGTTCTGACCACATTGACAAGTTTATGAAGTCCTCCTTCTGTTTGTGACATCAAGGCACGCAATTCAAGTAGAGGTTTGATCGATAATGCGGCTTGTTCTCGTGGAGAGTTGTAGCGTGTCTCCATTCTTGTCCATGCGATAGGCCAGTTACCTTCCGTTATTTGAAGGTCGGAAATATTTTCTATGGCTGTGCTATCCTTTAGTGCGTCAATGAGAAGGCGTAATTTATCCACTGCAGCGTAATTTGGTGAAGATATGACCAATGCTGTGAACTGACCCTTGAACGCGGCCCATTCGTTGTGAAATCCAGAAAACTTAGGGAGACTCAGTTTAGGTGTCTGCAGTTGGGTAATCACGGTCGCTGATTGGAGATCGTGTGAGATTTTGACTAATTCTGTTCTGACCTTGTTGTATGCAGTGTCTAAATCCGTTTGAGTGTTGAGAGCTCGAGTGAGCTGAAGGTCTTCATCTACGCCAGTTGAGGCCGCAATGTTTCTGAATAATTTAAAGCAATTCGTCATTTGGTTGGCGATTTCCGGTCCCATAGCTTTAAGGTCTTCAATGTAGAGTGCCACGTTAACAGTTGTTAGAAGTATAGGAGGATCCGCGCTATGTGCGGTCACCCGGGCTTGAATAGCCGCAATCCGGGTTTCCAAGGCATTGTGAGTTGCTAGATGAAGTTCTTTAGCCATTGTTGTACCTGTTGGCGGAGGTGGAGGCGGTGGCAGAGGCGGAGGCGGAGCTGTTGGCCCTGGAGGAGGCGGTGGCGCTGGAGGGCCTGGAGTATTGCCGTTGGTTGTACTGTCTTGTTGGTTATCTGGTGTTGATGGAACGTCGTCTGACGATTGCCTGTTTTCTTGTCTGTCCGGGTTTGGTTGCTCTGAGTCGTCGTCAGAGCCTGAAGGATCTGAATCTGGGTCGCCTGGATTACCTGAGGTCTGTTGTTGAGTAGTGTTGGTGTTTGTAGTATTAGTTGTGTCGATTATCGTGATGTCTGCAACGTCGATATCTTCTAGCGTGTCTTCGTCGTCTTCAGTATTAGATGACTCAGAGCTGTTACTGTAATCAGGTAACTCAGCTAGTGTAAATCTAGATTTATATCCTGAATCATTTGTTGGTGTGATGGTTCGTGGTGTTTTTGGAGCAGGGGTATCGTAACTGTAAAACGATGTTACTGCTGAAGTTGATGATGCAGGTGATTGTGACGATGAGGCTTGTGCTCGAACAGGTGACAAAGTAGAGGGACCGGCTCGTGGGTGTGCTGGTAATGTAAGTGATTTAGCAATTTGCCGTTTGCGGAATTCTAGATACTGATATTAGGCGTCTTCAAGTTGCGCATTGGCGTATTGTTCATTAAATGCTGTTGCGATTTGAAATTCGAATCTGTTAAGGAGTTGATATGGAGTAACAACAAAATTAAGGTTGCGTCTCTGATAGACTGCAGAGACGATTTGATGAAATCGTTCAAGATTGAGTTGTCTGCGGGCAGCAGCTTTCTCCTTGGATGCTTGTGACGTCCCTCGGCGACTTGAGGAAGAGGTGTTTAGGCTGTCTTCAAAGCCTGGTAAAAGTTGTCCGGACTCAGATGTCGGTTGTTTCTTACGACCTCTGGGTTTATATTCTAATGGGGCCGGGGCCACTTGAGGTGATCGTTCGTGATCCTTGGGGTTATTGCTACGTAAAAGCCGTATCTGAGGAGGCGTAGGTTCATCTCCTGGTTGCATGATCCATCATGGTGGGGTAAGTGATGGACACAAAAGTAGTGGAGGGATAGTGTCAAGGAGAGTGTACGTTAATAGGGTACTGTAACTCTTTATAGGTCGTATTTGTGTACGAACCTGGTGTTGCCCTGATAGTCAAATGGTCCTAGACTGATCAGGAGAAGTGTTGAATAGAGTGTGCTGTACGTGACACAGAACAGGCCAGAGTAGTCGAGGCCAGAATGTCAATCCCACGATGTCCACGACGCGTCGACTCGAGGTGAACGGGTAGAATCAGCCTGGTCCAGTTGAAGAAGGTAGTCTGGTACGTAAAGCGGAGTAAAGATGGATGGAAAGATTGCAAAAGCCGTTAAAACGCACGAGCAGTCTTCCACCCCCAAGAAACAAAGAAGAACACGAACAAACCGAGAACCGGGTAACCAAGGTTCGTTCGGGGAGCCAATATAGTTACGGATATTAGTGACGATAGTAAGTAGTAATGAGTATGAAAGTGAAGTTTAAGTTTAATCGTGTTCGATGCTTGGTAATAATACAAGACAGTTAGAACTGGTTGAATGCTAAAGTGATAGTGCTTTATTAGTTATTAAGCTGGGTTTATATACCCATAAGAGTGATAGGAAATTGGTGTATGAGTAATGGCATTACAGTGACACATTCTTAATTAACATGCATTACAGTGACACATTCTTAATTAACATGCATTACAGTGACACATTCTTAATTAACGTGCATTACAGTGACACATGCTTAATTAAAATTCAGGAAGTATAATGTTTTACAGTAATGAATTTAAATATGTAGCATGAATTAAATATAGAAAATAATTACATTGCATTAATTAAAAATAATTACATTGCATTAATTATAGGAAATGCTTACTAATTAGATTACAAACTTACTAATTAGGTATACGAGAACTAATTGGCAATAAACGTTGTGCGAAGTAATTAGTCATAAGAAAATCAATGAGTCAAAGAATATGACTAATTGCAATGAGCGTGATTCATGAAATTAGCGTAGTTATAATAATAAGATGTAAGAGCAATAAAGATAACTATCGATCATTTCTGGGGTTAAAAAGTCCTGTATATACATAACTATACCACCACCATTTCCGCCTTGTCTATTAGACAGAAATGTGTTTAATGCTATTTTTTCTAGTATGTATTAATGTTTAGTCGAATAGACATATACATGAATATTTGTAGTACATATACTTTTGTAATTATATACTGAAATTCTGTTTCATTAATAAGTCATTTGCTTTCTTCTAATTAATTAGGTATTAGCTTCCGTATGATTAATTAAGAAGTGACTTCTGTCTAATTAACTGTGGAAGACTGCTCGTGCGTTTTAACGGCTCCAGCGATCGTTCCATCCATCTCTACTCCGCTCTACGTACCAGACTACCTTCTTCAACTGGACCAGGCTGATTCTACCCGTTCACCTCGAGTCGACGCGTCGTGGACATCGTGAGATTGACATTCAGGCTTCGACTACTCTGGCTTGTTCTGTGTCACGTACAGCACACTCTATTTAACACTTTTCCGGATCAGTCTAGGACCATTTGACTATCAGGGCAACACCAGGTTCGTACACAAATACGACCTATAAAGAGTTACAGTACCCTATTAACGTACACCCTCCTTGACACTATCCCCCCACTACTTTTGTGTCCATCACTCACCCCACCATGATGGATCATGCAACCAGGAGATGAACCTACGCCTCCTCAGATACGACTTTTACGTAGCAATAACCCCAAGGATCACGAACGATCACCTCTGGTCGCCCCAGCCCCATTAGAATATAAACCTAGAGGTCGTAAGCAACAACCGACATCTGAGTCCGGACAACGTTTACCAGGCTTGGAAGACAGCCTAAACACCTCTTCCTCAAGTCGTCAAGGGACGTCACAAGCATCCAAGGAGAAAGCTGCTGCCCGCAGACAACTCAATCTTGAACGATTTCATCAAATCGTCTCTGCAGTCTATCAGAGACGCAACCTTAATTTTGTTGTAACTCCTTACCAACTCCTCAATAGATTTGAATTTCAAATCGCCACAGCATTTATTGAACAATACGCTAATGCACAACTTGAAGACGCTAAATATTAGTACCTAGAATTCCGCGAACCGCAAATTGCTAAATCGCCTACATTACCAGCTCACCCACCAGTTGGTTCTTCTACTTTGTCACCTGTTCGAGCGCAAGCCACATCTTCACGGCCATCTACTGCAGCCAAAACATCGTTTTACAGTTACGATACCCCAGCACCAAAACCACAACGAACCAGCACACCAAAAAAGGATTCTGGGTAACAGTCTAGATTTACACTAGCCGAGCTACCTGACTACTGTAACAGCTCTGAGTCATATAATACCGAAGACGACGAAGACACTCTAGAAGATATCTACGTTGCCGACATCACTATAATTGACACAACCAATCACACAAAAACTAACACTACTCAACAACAGACCTCAGGAAATCCAGGCGACCCAAATTCGGATCCTGCAGACTCTGACGACGAAGCGGAACAACCAAACCCGGACTGATAAGAAGACAGACAACCGTCAGACGACGTGCCATCAACACCAGACAATCAACAAAACAGTACAGGAAACGGCAACACTCCAGGCCCGCCAGCGCCGCCACCACCACCAGGTCCTACGGCTCCACCTACGCCTCCGCCTCCACTAACAGATTTAACAATGGCTAAAGAACTTCACCTAGCCACCCACAATGCATTGGAAACCCGGATTGCGGTTATTCAATCACGGGTGACAGCACACTACGCTGATGCTTCTACTCTTCTAATGGTTGTTGACGTTGCGCTCTACATTGAAGACAATGGGACCAGAAATCTCTAATCAAATGACAAATTGCTATAAATTGTTCAAAAACATTCCAGCCACACAAAGCGTTGATGCAGATCTTTAACTCACAAGAGCCCTCAACACGCAAACAGATTTAGATGACGCATACAACAAAGTTCGCGTTGAACTGGTTACACTATTTCATAAGCTCCAGTCGGCAACTTTGGTTACTCAATTGCAAACACCAAAAATCAGTCTTTCTAAGTTTTTGGGACTTCACAACGAATTGGCCGCGTTTAAGGGTCAGTTCACAGCATTGGTCATCTCTTCACCAAATTACGCTGCAGTGGATAAATTGCGCCTTACATTGACGCACTGAAAGATAGCACAGCCATAGAAAATATTTCCGACCTTCAAATAACGGAAGGTAACTGGCCTATCGCATGGACTAGAATGGAAACACGCTACAACTCACCACGAGAACAAGCCGCATTATCAATCAAACCTCTACTCGAATTGCGTGCCTTGATGTCACAATCCAAAGGAGGACTCCATAAACTTGTCAATGTGGTCAGAACAACTCGTGCTCAATTATCGCAAATTAATTTAGGCACTCTCTCTGTTGCCGAAGTACTATATATTCACTTCATTATGGCTCGACTAGATAGTCGAACAATTTCCGAATTCAATCAGAGTCTGCCGGATAACACAATACCTAGTCTTGAGACTTGTATACAATTTTTATTGAAAATGGCAAAGAACATAGGCATGACACAAGGAATCAAAACCAATAACTCTATAGCACCACCTGAACACAATTTTCACAACTCCAGAGAGAATTGTCCCGGAAACACAATGAACTCTGACGATTACAATTCTGGTGGCTCTACAACTAGTACTACTTCCACGGACACTGCCACAGGCAACACTAACAGTGATTCTTCTACTAGTCACACTTCGAGTGAATCCAGTTGTGACGAAGAGGAAGCTCATCATTCAAATAGGTCTCACTAAAAACCCTATTCAACTGACTCTAGACAAGATCGTTCTAAAACTCAATTTGTAATGCATGCCACAGTAAATTCTACTGGACACAATTTGTGTAACTCTACAGTACGGAATTCCGTCGTTTCTCGCCACGAAGATAAAACAAAGAAACAACTTGTTCCACAACAAACTGCACATTCCGTAGCAAAGCGCGCATTGCGGTTTCATTCTCCAGAGCCTCGACGCAAACGTAACCCAAAAAGGCGTCAAATGTGTAAGGTTTGCGCAGCCATTGATTATCGCACTAAGGAATGTTCTTTTATTCTTAACATGGACCTTCAACAACGGATTAAGTGGGCTGAAACGAGCAACAGATGCGAAAACTGCATAACAATTCTGGTGGCTCTACAACTAGTACCACTTCCACGGACACTGCCACAGGCAACACTAACAGCGATTCTTCTACTAGTCACACTTCGAGTGAATCCAGTTGTGACGAAGAGGAAGCTCATCATTCAAATAGGTCTCACCAAAAACCCTATTCAACTGACTCTAGACAAGATCGTTCTAAAACTCAATTTGTAATGCATTTATTACTTATGCTTACTGTTCAGCAATTTAATAACTTTCATTTTAAATTGCATATTCTAGTACCTTGTTATGCCCCTCTATTACGTGGTGCATTCGACACCTTGTTTGTTATTTGCTCTGTTCTTCAAATGACTTTTCTGGCCAAATTATTTGATTTATATACCTTATATATATCAACGGCGGGAGTATAGACAGAAATGTGTTTAATGCTATTTTTTCTAGTATGTATTAATGTTTAGTCGAATAGACATATACATGAATATTTGTAGTACATATACTTTCCTAATTATATACTGCAATTTTGTTTCATTAATTAGTCATTTGCTTTCTTCTAATTAATTAGGTATTAGCTTTCGTATAATTAATTAAGAAGTGACTTCTGTCTAATTAACTTTCGCATTCTTAATTAAAAAGTGACTTCGGTCTAATTAGCTTTTGTATTAATAATTAGGAAGTGACTTCCGTGTTATTAATTAGAAACATATTTATTACTCACTACGGTATTTCCTACACGTTCATTACTTAATATGATATTTCTTACATGTGTAACACTTACTCATGTATTTCCTAGAAATTAATTAATTGTATAACCTAATTACCTATTAGTCATAAATTAAGTTACTAATAATTACCGTTATCAATGTATTTCCTATAACGTAATTAACTATTTGTCATAAATTAATTTACTGTTAATTAGTATTATCAATGTATTTCCTAGCACGTTGCTAAGTATATAAGCTCAAACCAATTTGAAATAAATCATGCACTCCTCGCTTACACTGCATCAACTAAACAGTCTCCAGAACACAAAGTTACCACCTAGTTAGCATTGTACATCTGTACCTTGCATTCACATACTCACACTATACACTAGACATAGTTACGCCACTATCCGTAGCTATCTATCTAACCTATGCATAGAAAACCTATTTATGTTTATGAGACCATTAGGAATGTGGTTTTTAAGTTTAGATTCGGTTTAGCATATTACATTGAGTTTTATTTTTCAATAATATTGGTAAGACTCTCTATCTTGGCTGTATTCAGATTATTAATATTTAAATGAAAGATGTTCAAATAATAATCTGTTTAAAGTTAAAAATATTGTAAGGCCAACAGGGTCAGGTGATGGTAATTTGCTCGAGCATATATCTTGTAGCCCGTCTGCAACGTTTAAAAAATCTTTCATGTATAGAGCTGTTGATACCTGGAACAAGCTTTAATCACATCTACGTAATGCTGTCTTTTCTCTAGCGGAGTTTAAAATAGAATTAAGTTCTTATTTTATATTGAGTAGGAAATGTAGATACATAACTATGTATACACCTCCTTAATTCATAGTTTAAAATTTTGTTGATTTCGTTTGTAACCATATATTGCTTAATTAGATGTTTTAAAAATACTGGACTTGATATTATGCAACTGAATACTGTGTCTGTAATTGGAAATTAGTTCAAACTATATAAAGTTTGAGCTGTATAATTTTTACACTTAAATAAAGCTCACAAACAAAGAAACAAACAAACAAAGAGGAAAAATCGGAAAATATAAACTTCAAGGTTACGGTTGTTTAACTCAGGCATGTCCATGCCAGAGTTTTTGGTTGGCAGCCACAGTGATAACATCACCTTTGACTATGGGTAAAAATCTTAGAAATATTAATTCAAAATAAGTCAAAAGTAAACGTACCCCACAGAACTAACCATCATTGTGTGGAGACAAATTTTCTAATAATTTAAAAGTGAGTTAAGAATAGTTAGAATTAATTAAAAAATAATAATAATATAACAAAGAAATACATTTTACCAAAGACCTGTGCTTATCTGCACCTATGTAGTACAGTACGTTCTAGAAAAGTCTTCTTTTAACACTAGTACCTCTGATTCGGGGCGTTAGTAATGGGGTGACGAGCCTAGGTTTGTAGGTTTAAATTTAGACTAGGGCATATGGGATGATCGAACCTACTACTTCGTCGATACCCTATTCGCTCTTAGTTTTTATTAACTTTTACCAATAGTTAGCTCAACGCGACCACCCATTTTGGTAAAATTATTTTGCATACTTATTATATGCATACAATATATGCACTTTTTTGTTGCTTGGTATTTAATACCCTGGGAAGTCAAGCTCGCTTCTCCATCTGATAAGCTGTGGGATGGGCAATTATTGCAGTAAAATGAATAGTGCAGCTGTCCTATTTATTGGATTGAATTCTTGTTAAGTACTCAGCAAAACTGCGATTTATCGATGTGCTTAGGAGTATTCTTTCTTAGATTTTTTCTTGGATTTTCTTAGATTAAAATTTCTCTGCATCATCTACTAAAGAAAAATGGCAAAAATAAAGGTTTAAAAATTTTTTATATGCAATGATGAGCAAAAAAGGAGCCAACAATCACTGAAATATCTGGACTGCCAGAATCCTATAAATTGGACGTGTCTGAATCTAAATGGATCTATCAGTAAATTCAAGATTTGATTCTACAAATTTGACTGCCTCTGTTTCACAGAAACAAAGCTGCAGGTAGCAATGCCATCCGATGCTTATAGAGGAATGTCCTGAGTTACAACGTGTGGATCTTCAGATCATGACGTAATTTTTGTTGTACACAATAATATTAAACCTCACGACCCCAGAAAGACCATCACTGTTAGAAATCTTAAAAATGGTACTTAGGAACTTGTAAATGCTGATATTTAAAAATACCCTGGACAGTACTTCACTGTTTAGACAACGCTGATGAAATTTTAGGATCTTTTAATTTATATGGTAATACTGTTATAGATAAATATGCTGCAGTGGGAAATAGAACAGCAAAGACAAATTCAGTAGGTTGGCTGACTGGTGACTTGAAAAGGTTGATGCACTATAGGTGCTATATTAAAGCTAAAAGCATGAGCAAAAGAATGATGAAATGTGTAAAGAGTATGTGTAACAAATTATGTTAAATATTAATTTAAAAAGAGTAAGACTTATTTTAGGAATAAGTTTAATGAGTTTTAGAAAATGAAGACAATCTAAAAATCTACAATTATTTGTCTGGAAAGACTGAACCACTCAGGAAAATTTGTGAGCTTCAATAAGATAATGGTCAAGTAACAGAGCAAACTGACATTTGTGACAAATTAATCATTTGCCTTTGTAGTCCAATCTGAACCAACAGATAACCTAAAAGGTTATTATAATGAACTAAAATATAAACTGACAGAAATTATTCCGTTTAGGAAAGACGATATTATCAGTGCATTTTATAAACTGAAACTTATGGACTTGGCCTCAAGATGATGTACTTTATGTAAATATGAGTAACTATAAAATCTTTGGCTGCTTCATTGGCGTTGATGTTTTCTCAATTTTTAGTTTTAGTTGTGTTCCCTACTGCCTTTTAACACGCATCTATATTATCTATATATAAAAAAAAGGGCAAAAGAAAAGATTCTAACTCATATATCCTATCTCAAAGCTCACAATAGTATGTAAATTGCTTAAAAAACATATCTAAAGAAGAATGTTGGATAGGATGCTGACAGCTAGGCTAGTTGATACAAACCAGTATCGTTTCAGACCTAGCAGGTTCTGTCTCATTAGTAGTATATAAATGTAGGTTCTGGCACACCGACAAAACTTTTTTCACACGAAACACCATTTCTTTCTAAAAGCTACCTATATTTCATGTGCATTCACATGACTAAATATTCATTTTTCCAACCATAAATAATTACAGGAATTGTATTCATTTTAGTAGTATTTTAATTAAAGAAGTTTTAAGTTTGTTTTATTACAGTGTAAAGCCATTCATTACAATGTATTGATTTCAAAAGACGGGCACTATGTAAACTAAAATAATATAAAGAACTATAAAGATATAATTACAATTAGTATAAATAGTGCAATATTCCACTAGACTGGCGCGAGCATTCAAACCCTGCACATGGCTTTTGCAACTCTCTATAATTAAAATTTTGATTTTTGTCTAAATTACAAAGTTTTTGACTCTTAACTATTCTCTCTTGCATTGTAATGCAAGATGATATATCTATCTACTTAACTATCTTAGTTATATTCATGTAAATATCCAATTTTGTGCTAAAAAAAGAATTTAAAATCAGTAACCACGCCGTCACTTTAGGCAGGCTTATACATTGCACAATGGCAAAGGAATTAGAGCAACTGACAACACTCATCACCAATTTAATAACTGTAGTTAAGGATAACCACACTTCTGTCTCCAAAGACAAAAAAGAATCACAATGCAATAAAAAAAGACATCCGAAGCATTTAAGAGTCAATTGCTGATCAAAACACTAAAATCAAAGCTTTACAGGATTCAAACGACAAGTTAGTCACCTTTCAAATCGACATTCAAGGAAAATTGGGATGTACCACAAATGATCTCTACGACATTCGCGAAGTCACTCAAAAACCTAATCTTTTCGTTTTTGGTTTGGATGATATAAGTGCCCGCAGCTCAATCAGTGACATCGAGGATGCTGTGCAAAACTTTTTTTGTGATGAGCTAGACATAGAAATGAAAACGTTTCTCTCATTCAAGTGCAAATTTCGTGCAAAAATACAGTCAAACCCAAATTCAAAATTTTCTGTACTTTGTACATTTTCATCAGTGAAAAAAAAGCTAACATCATTCGCTCTAAGCGTTTTAATCTTAAGACAAACCATTTAGAGTATTTGACGACCTCTCACCCGATCAACTTAAAGTCAAAAAGATCTTACTGGAAAAAATGAAGGAAAAAAACACTAATGACAAGGTCGCACGTCTATGAAAATCTCATTACCTTTTAAAAAAAGACACGGATGGTGTAGAGCATTTTTTTACCTCCGACGAAATTCAACTGTTACCCATTTACACAATCAACGGATACAATCCGTCGTGTTTTAGCCAAAACTAAGTGAAACCTTGGGCATCTTATACCACAATCGACAAATATTACATTCTGGAAAGTTGAAGGTTTAAATACTTTTTTTACATTGAATAATTCGGACATTCTTTTCCTGCTAACTTTCATTGTCTGTCTTTACAAAACATAGCATACCCAGTGCAACTTATAATTTCATAGTATTAAATATGAACATTACAAAATCATTCACAGTCCTGCAACTATGTAAATCAAATATTCACGGTCGCGCTAGTGGTGGCATGTGTGTGTTGGTTGACACCCAAACTTAAAATGTTAACAATGTACATACTAACGAAAATTATTTTGTGGTTCTTGATCTAAATAACAATATTACGCATAAATCTGTAATCATAACTTGCTGTTATGTTCCGCCAGGAAACCCTCATGATTGTTGTTGTTGTTGTTGACTTGTTACTTGAACTGGAAAACATACTTCTTGACGTCACATAGCGGTTTCAAAATTTGCACGTTTTCCTAGTTGGAGATCTAAATGGACGGATAGGTGAACTAAACCAAACAGACAAAGAAACAACAGAATTAACAGTTCTATTATTCAAACAAAAATCCATGGACTAGACGACTAATACAAGAGGGCAAACTGTTACTCAAATAATGGAATCATTTGGATTTTTTGCGTTAAACGGAAGAACACAATCCGACTCTTCTGCTCATTTTACTTTTCTTACAAAAGCTGGAAAAAGTGTAATAGATATGGTCTGCTGCCTTCATAGCTCGTTATCAACTGTTATAGACTTTAAAGTTCTTAGCGTTGATGAATCAACACACTTTTCATGTTCACTGAATATTAAGTCCACTGTAACGATCAGCAAACAACTTCCGTCTTCCTCAAAATCAATTCTTTGGTGGGATCGATTTAAAAGTGAAAAATATTATAACCACTTGGAATTAATTTCTCCTGTTTAAACTTGTGACGTGAACCTAGCCAACACCCTATAAACTTCCAAAGAAACCAATGCAGCTTTAACCAGTGGCATGTTGCGGAATGCCAAAATTAGCAACATTACCTCACATAAGCAGTGGTTTGATCGGGAATGCATAAAAAGTAAACGACACCTACGAAAACTCCTTCGCAACCTAAAAACTACCTACAGTACACAATCATTTGAGGATTATCTAAACTTTAAATCTGATTACAAGTTGCTTTTATAACAGAAAAACAAAAATGGTGGGATCAAATTAAAACTAATCTCTATAACGTAAAATCCACTTCGGAATTTTGGCATACAATAAACCTGTTCAGAACAAGAAGTACAAGCAGAAAAGAACTAACTGCTCAAACATGGGAAACGTTTTACGACGAAATCATGCCACTAAAAGAATTAGACGATAAATTCATTTTTTCTCACTCATCCGAAGAATTAGATACTTTAATCACAGAAAAAGAATTGTGGAAAAAACTACATAAGTTAGGAGTCAGTGGTAAATTAATTCGTTTACTTAAAAGTTTCCATCAGAATTCGTCACCATTGGATTTCTTCAAGGGGAAATACCCTTTACTATTCTGCTTGTACTGAAGTGACGTAGATGACTTTATGCTTTCAAATGGCGCATCGCCAGTGTCTATTGGACGTACAAATACTATTAATCACCTAATATTAGCAGACGACACCTGCGCTGTGGCGGAATCCAAATTCTCTTTACAAGGCAAAATTAATATATTAGAAAAATATTGTTTATTAAATCAATTGACGATAAACTTAACTGAAACTAATATTATTATTTTTCGAAAATCTGGAAGGTTGTGCAGGTCTTATCGTTGGTATCTCGGAAATTTACTAATCTCTAGTGGTAAGTGTTACACGTACCTGGAAATTACTTTTTCGTCTTCAGGAATATTCAACAGAGCGGCATCTGAAATGAGAAGAAAAGCAATCTAAGCTACTGGCGCTGTATTTGCAACGCTTGCATCGTCTAAAACTGACTCGTGGTTCTGCTGGCTAAAGTTATTAAATTCAATTATTTTGTCTACGCTTTTATATGGGTCGCTCATATGGGCAAATAATCATGCTGATTGTCTAGAAGTAGTTTAAATTCAATTCTTCAAGAGACTTTTACGGCTTCCACAAAACACTCCCTATTTAATTCGAGCAGAAATCGGAATAAAACATATCAAGTGCCACATCACCAGGCTGACATTATTATTCTGGGCCCAAATTCTCTCTAACCAAACAAACAGAGTAACTAGACAGTGCAATGATCGACTGCTTACACTGAATCGCCTTAATGGTACCAACATTAAGTATAATTGGTATCCAATATACAACAAATTCTTACAAACACGGGATTCAACTTCGTCTGGAAATCTCAAGACCCTGACATTGAACATCAAAATATTGAGAATATCGTAAATGTCATTAACGACCAGTGCATTGCAGAGCATATGAAAAGAGTTCAAAACGTTTATCGTACGACGAATATTTTAAACTAATTAATACAGACTTTCATTGCCGACTATCCTAAACTTAATATTTCGATTACTTTTATTCGTGTGTTTTCCCAACTGCGACTCGAGTCAAATGTTGTATCTGTTAATGGTAATTATTGTATATTTAAACTTGACGAGCAGTGTAGATTCTGTGAAACCGATATCGATGACCCATATCATTGTTTCATCAAGTGCCCAAGATTTAATACATTCAGAACCCAGATTTTGGGGGAATATATGTATTCAATTAGAAATCGCCGTATTTTTGCCAAGATGCTGTGCAACCAGTCTACAACATTTGTAACAAACATATTCAAATTCACTGTTAAAAATGCTAGAAATACGTAATTCTTAAATACCTTGTCTCTTTACTGTATTTTTTGTGTTATGGGCAATGCACTTGAAACATTAAATAAATTTTATTCTATTCTATGCTACAATATTCCAATAATACGGGTGGTTGCAAACCAATAGAACCATAAAGCAGCTTATACATATAATAATATTTAATAACATATCTTGAGTCTATTCAAGAATACAATTAAAGTAATATATAACTCCTGGTTCAGTAATTCAGTAATTTCTATTGATGAAATATTTCTTTCAGTTTTAAATACATCAGAGTTTTTAGCATTATTATTAATACAACCAGCAATATAACGACCAACTATAGGAATATCACAAACATCCATACAAATCTATGTCCCCTTTAAATGCTGCTTCATTACTAAAACAAATACCAGTTAGTAACCCACACCCTTCATTTAATTTTCCTAATTTAAGCTGGCATGTAACATTTGGTTTAGCAATTAAATTTACTGTTTTAGGAATATTAAACGTCTTGGAATTTATTTGCTCTAATAATCTTGCTTTTAAAGCCGCAACTGCCTCGTTTATAAGTATTACTTCTGTATTGATTCAAATGTCTAAATCAGTAAATAATGAATCTTTTGAAGTTATTTCAGCTAGTTTATTACGTTCTATTATATCAATAATTAATATAATAAATTAGTAATATTTTCTTTCTAAAGTTTTCTTTCACTTTTAGCTATCTTTGTATATATTTTGCGATTGATATTACTATCTTCTTGAATAGAATTGATAATTTGAGTACGGTTAATTTTTAACGCTGTGCTAATAATTTTACATTTGTTATGAAAAACATTTATTTGATCAGTAATATTACCTTTTATTTCTTCAATTACTCCTACTAGGTTCTTTATTTCACTAGTATTATTAGCTAAACTATCTTTTAATTCATCTCTCTCATTATTTAATTGTTTAATTCCAACATCATTAGTTTGTATTTTGTTTAATATATTTAAAAAATTTGAAAATAATTCATTAGTCGTTTTTCTAATATATCCAAATTTTGAAATTATTTATTATAAAGTTTGTATTTTATTGCATGATGAAGTGTTACACACGCCTTTATAGAATTATCATTATAAACAATATTATTCATTAACTGTAAACATAAAGAACCACATGCATTTGTTCCAATTTCTTGTAATTTATGAGTTGAATATAAAATATTGGATTTTAAATATTTACATAATTCTAATGGTGGTCTGTGCCCAAAAGATTCAAAGTGATACTGTTTTTTAATTTTTTAAACAATAATACATAGTGGGTTCCAGGGTTATTATGGCTATCAAGGTTTAATATTCGGATTTTTATATTTTTTGGTTTAAATTGTAAATTATCTCTTATTAATTAACCTCTAACAGCATGAGTATTCCTTAATATTGTCTTAAATAGTTACTTATTTCTGTAATTGTTAGTGCTTTTAAGGATAAGGTTTTAAAAAAACCAGCTACTGTTATCTTTTCTATTTCAACATTAAATGTCTTTGTTTCAGCTAAATTTTTATCTTAAGATTTTTTATTATTTACTGCATTTACAACTTGACTTACTTTCCCAGCAGCAGCCCCTACCCCACCAAAAATAGCAGCTGCTTTAGTAATCAATGGAATTAAAGCTTGAAGAGGCAAAACACTTCCTGATTTAATATGTTTTGATAAATCTGTAATAATATTTTTACACTGATCAGCTGATAATTTAGGATTGAACTTATTACTATTAATTTGTTTTACTTGTGCTAAAGTAAGCTTAATAGGATACCCTTTTTCTGCATTGAATTGTTCTTTATTTAGATGTAATGTAACACCTTTCTTATTTGTGAAGGCATTGCCAATAGCTGTATATTAGCTTTCAATTAAAGAAATATTATTTACATTTATATAAAAGAAAAAAAAAAGCCCTTCAGGGTGCTTAATAAGTATTTATGTATCCAACCTGCATTTTTTTGTCACTAGTTGTCGTCATAGACATTGCTTTTTCTCTAAATTCAATAACATAGGCTGTTGTACCTGCTGGTACATTTGTACTAAACTTGAATACTAATATCTAGTATCTTTTTAAGTCCTGAAATGGTAGTTTAATTACGATCTAAACTCATTGCTCGTAAAACAGGAAATTTTTCTACTTGTTTAATTATAAATTTAAAATATGTTTTACGTTGAATTGCTAAATAACTTGTTATATGAGTTGCCATTTTTGTATTCAAATTAATTTAAATAATTATCTATTTTAATGAAGTTATGTTAATTTACTATCAGCAGCAACATCTGGCTTGTGCATTTGATTCAAATATAGCATTCCATTATTTACAAGATCTATATGGACTAAAATTCTCAATCCAGATACTTTTTTACCATGAAATCCAAAGATGTGTGAAAATAAAATTATAAATCATGCTTTGTCTTTGTTTTCTGTAGTCGTATTTGTAAATATTAAATCATGCCTATTAGCAAATCCTAGATTTTCCTCTATTACTGCAGAATATTTGTTGTCATCAAAGGACTAGCATTAGGAATGACCCATTCTGATGTTTTAGTAATCCTTGAATTAAACTAGTGTGTCCTACACTTGTATATTCTTTCACTACGGTGTCATCAAATCTTAGTTTAACCTTATTAAATAAAAACATAGGAGCATTATTAGCTAATGTAATTGCCTCAGGTCCACCATATCTTGTTCCATCTGCTTGTTTTACTAGATCAACTTCAATAATAAATTTACTATTTTTCAATCACATATAATTATCAACACTATCAACCCTAATTGTTATTTGAGTAGCTTTGTTTAAATGAAAAGTTTCCTGTGGAAAATAATCCTCAAGTCTATTAAATTTTACAGCATTATTGCTTAAAATTGGTGTCTGAAGAACTAAATATTTTTTAACTACTTCTTGTGTATTCATTTATAAACAAAATGCGTTTACTTTTTATTTTTGTAATATGTGTTTATCTGCTCTAGTCAAAGCGAAACTCCTCTAGACAGTGGCTGTTTTTTATTATAATCTAAAGGACTATGCTCTAGTTTATTTTTATTATCTACACAGGCTTTGCTATTCTTATCATATTTTAAATATTCAATATTTGAATTCATTTATCAATACTTTAAAGATAAAGTAATTGTTATTTCATCACCTCTAATATTATTAGATTTTAATTCTTCATCAGCCAACTTTACCTTTATTTTTCTAATATATTCCTAATCTACAGTATAATAAACTAATTGTCTGGCTTCTTCTAATAATTTTATAACCAGGTGGTACTTTTGGTATTAATAAATAGATATACCTAGATGATTGACCAATAATCCTAAGACTAAATCACAATGTACTAGTATTAAGTTAACAAGATTAATATTAACAGTTGTATCTAAAAACTATCTATCCGGTGTTAGTTCTTGGGGCGCAAAATGTAACGTTTTACTAATAGAATTACTTGGAGTAAAATCTACAACATAACCAGCTGGAACTTTAATTAAACATTTGGCAATAGAAGTATCTGGCTTTATTTGTATAACATTACCTTAAAAAATGTCTTTATCTTCTTTCGTTATGACATTATTATTAACATGTAAACACATTTTATCTTGGATTTCATTAGCCATACTTTCAAATACATAACTATATATTTCTAAAAAAAACAATAAAATCACCAGCATCTTTTTTGTATCTGAAATTATTATTTTTTTCATCTATATTAGGTATTGTGTGGTATGCACGTACCTTTTTGAGGCTATTTGAGCTCCATTTCTAAAAGAAAATGGGTTCTCAAAATAAACAGTTATGTTGTTTTCTTTTGTATGTAAAGTATATCTGTTTAACTTTTATTATTTGATATTTTGATTTCTTGTAGAATATTTTCCAAGACTTTCATAATATTTTCATCACTCATTTACTATGTAATTTATTTATAAGTATAAAATATAGATTTTAAAATGCCTCTTCTGTAAAATATGATTTAAATTTATCTAGTATTTGAGTTGCTAATTTTATATCACTTTTATCGATATTTGTTTGACCTGCTTCTTTATTAGCTAGATTTAATTCTAGCTTCGATACAAGATTATCTGGATCATCTATGATAAAACTAACATTACTTTTAAGTCTTTGACTAAATGCTGTTTTAAAACTTGCTTCATCTAAAGTAGTTTCGCTCTGTGATTTTTGTTTAGTAATTACACCTTGTTTCTTAAGATAGGCAGAAATAATACCCCATTTTTACCTTTAGAACTTCCTAATTTACCTTCAGATGTATAACAAGCTTTAGTTTTAACTATTAGCTACGCATATAAATCAGCATTATGCACATTAAATTTTGTTTTATCAGGATGTATTTTAGTTAATAGTTCCCATACTCCAATTGTTATTTTATATTTCTTTCCTAATAAATGCAAAAAATTATCACCTAAATGTTGGATTTTGTTTTTGCAATATAATAACCATCTGTGTACATATCATCGTTTACTTGAAGTCTCATAGATAAAGCACCCTTAGATAAATTACCTAAATATTTAAAAAATAGAGAACCCGCTTTATATTTTTGAAAAATAGGTTCTCGAACATTATCAATTGCTAACTGTGCCTCTCTTTCTTCCTATACAGATTAAATTGCTAAAGCTAGATTTTCTAACAATTGATAATTAACGGCTTTTAATTCTTTTATTTTGTTTATTGATGATGTGCAATTTTTTTCAACTGTAAATGTTTAGAATTGACATCTTTTTGAAAAAAATCTAATTCTTTTGAAGCTGATGTTGCTTTATTTTCAACTGTATCTGTTTTTTTGTGTTGCTTCAATAGTTGGTGTATATTTTTTCTATTTTTATAATTTAAATGCATTATTTCCTGTTTTTTCAACAATAGATTGTTCTCCTAATTTTTTATTATTTTTATTTTCTTTACTCATTAGTCGTTATTGGTGTTTAACTTGGTCTGCTGGACTTACGTATTTACTCATTCATATAATGTTATGTAATTTAATGTAATGAAATGTAATGTAATGTAATGGCTTTATTGTAAAGTATGTCATCCAAAAACACTGATTTCCACAAACAGGCATATAAAATAAATTATTTTGACTGTTTTGCTACATGTATTTTAGAGTTTTTTATTGTTTCTAGGGTTAAATCAACCCAACTATTAAAATTATTAGAATACCCCTTTCATTTTACTAGGGCTTTTATAATATTAGGATCTTTTGTTTTCTTTGTCTGTATAATATATTTATATTCAAAATCTCCTTCTTCTTTATTGTATGGTGTTATTTATTTTGCATACTAAGTTTCGTTAATTTCTTTATTATGATAGTCTACTAGTTTATAAGTTATTAGATCTGTAGGTAAAACTTCACTCATTTTTAATATTTTTTAGCAAATTGGGGTTTATACCCTCTATTAAATTTAGTTCCAAATACATGTGTTCTTAATGTTTGCCTAGGGTGAAGTACTTCTAGAATTTTTAAATAATTATTATTTAAATCTTCTTATCTAGATTTTTAGCCCTAAAGATTTAAATACTTGTAATTTATTTTCTGGTTTACTTGCTTAAATAGGTGTCATTTTAATAATACTATGCTTTTAATAATTATAATTTTAATAAGATGTTGTACGACATCAACTCATCTAGTTGTTTGTTGTTTAGTCATATATTTATACATTTTTTGTTAAATTGTTATTGCAAATCTTTTAAAAATCATTGCTTTTGTTTTAGTTTTGGTTGCATACTATATAATATTATATTTTTCTAAAGAGATTAAGTCTTTTTACCATTGTATTTGGTTCCTTTATTAGAATGAATTCTAACAGCTACACTTAGATTTAATCTAAGGAAATTGTAATGCAGTCAATATAAGTTATCTTAAAATACATAATATTTATTGTTTAATTCTATAGTTCTAGGGTTACGAGCTAGTTTTAGCTGGCAGGCTACATTGGGAATGAAGCAGGATAATAGCCGGCTGTTATTTTGGGCACTGGCTGGCTAAAATAGCAAAACTTGTTAAATTGAATTCTAAAAATAATTATATAACGTCAAAAGTTCTGTTTTTAGACCTTTTTTAGGGTATAAGATCAAAACAATAACAAATATGGTTATAGGACTAATTTATGCAATTGAATGATTGTTGTTTTTTGTGTAACTCGTAAGAATTATTACATATATTCTTTTTAAAAAATAAAACAGTGGGATAAAAACCATCAATTAGACAGAAAAAAAATCTTAGAATTATTGAGGCTGTATTACATACTACTTGCATATGATTGTAATATCTGCTTTAAACTTAACTATTAATGCCTATAATGCAATTTAAGGCAGTTTTTAGCCATTTTAGCTGGTTTATTACAAAAATTCATAATTTTGTGGCTTTTTTTGCAATCCTATATGGTTTTCATGTGCTAGCGTAGTAACCCCATCAATTAAAATACATTTTTTATCATCAAAATTAGCTTATTTAATTTTGGATTAGTTAAAAGTAAACACATCTAATTTATTCGATCTAATTTATTTAAAATTTACTTCATCTTTGATTTTACCATTCAATGTTTTTCTATACGTTTTCATCTCATAGTTATTAACAATATGTTTAGGTATACCCGTAGCCCTTTTCTTAGTAACAAATTCATCATCACATTGAATACAATATGAAAACTTTTTAGACGTCATTCCTACAAATTTTTTTACAATATTTTAATTAGTTTCTACTTTGAAACAACCCAATTTTTTTATTCATTATAGGTAAGTCAAATTTATTGTTGATTTTTAAATCACTAGTATCATACCACAATTTAATATTATTCTTTATATCTTTATAGTAATCATAAGTTCTAATATACAGCATTCAACCATCAGTATCAGTTTGAATTATTTCTACATTTTTACCCCATTTAAGTTGCAAATGTTCATATACATATTTATACATCTTATATTTTGACATTTCTAAAACAAAGAATCCTGCAAATATTGGTTTATTAAATAATATGTTCATTTTATTCATATGTATGGCTACTAAATCTTGAAAAAATATTGTTTCACGATTAAAATTAATTTAACCAACATATTTTAAAGCGTTTTTTTACTAGTGCAAAATTTGATATCTTGACTTTTTAGTATATTTTCAATTTGTTTTACCAAATACAGAATTAGTTATGAGTTTAAAGAACTCCTTTTAAAACTCGGATGTTGCTTTTTGTCTTTATTTTGCATTTCCATGATTATATGGTTTAGAGAGAAAGACAACTTTATTAAAATAAACTTGACACTGTCGTCCAACGACGATAGCCCAAAGGACTCAGTATACGTTAACACAATTTTGTTACATATAGTTTATGCTGTTTGATGTAATTATTATATATTAGATTGTTAAAATTATTATTCAGTAGACACGCAGGAAAACAAATGATGCACACATATTTGAACTGATTTTTTCAAAACGGAGATCACGATGTCTTCAATAAGCGTACTAGGTAGAAAATGGGTTTTCATGAAGTTAAGAAAAAATTTTGATATCGTCCCTCGTGCCCCAACGTAAAGCCCTATCACCTGGATTTCAGTCAGACCCAATTTCTGTTTGAAGTAGGGGATGCATGGGTCATAAATTTCCTTTTTCTCAATATTTACAGCCTCTGATTGATTTATATCGTTTTGTTCCATTCGAACTGTGGGGTCAAGTATAATTCCTTGCTTTGTTGTTAAATTATACGCAATTATGTCAACACGCCTTGAACCATCACCAGTACATTCGACTTCTTGAAGAACTTTCCACCCTAATTTTTGCATAGCTTCAGCAATTAAACGGCGAACTGCATGATGTCGGTTATTACGAATCAGCTCTCCACGGTGACACTTTCCAAGGATATGTCCTATCGTTTCAATCTCCTTACAGCCATGTCGACAGTAAAGGGATCCTTGGTCAGGTCGAGGGATTGCGTTAATTGGTAATACATTGCCAACCATTTTTATGGCGGTGATCCATTCCGATGAGGAAAGTCCATTTTTTGAATGTATCCATTTGTTGGCATATGGACATTCTTTGAACTGAATTACACCTTGCCCTTTTTGAGGTAACTTACACCAAATATCGTACTCGAGACTTCTTAAATGATCTCGTATGAATTTACTTTTTTTCCCCTTACATTCAGTCATATCCTGCCTAACTTCAAACGAAACGTCCAGGAAATCCAAACATTGAGATTTTTCAACTTCTAATTCTTTCACTTCGTGGATTAAAACGTGGCCTGACGATGACAGAATTTCAAGCGCATTAAAATTTTGAATTCCTGCTTCCCATTTTGCACGAATAAAGCCTATTCCCTTGACTTTTGAGCTGGAGTACAACATGCTGGTGGGGGTGCTTGTAGGAAGGCAAACAATTTCTTTCACACAACTAAACAAAATTTATTAGACAATTTTGAAAGTGGTGCCATTTGGAATGGGTAAATTAAGGTGGGCCACAAATAGTCTTTGAGTACTTTCAACTTCTTCACTTTAAATATATTTTGTTACACAATGAAACTTTTTTAGTACTAATTTATGTTGTTTAGCTTGTTGTGAAGTTCTATAATCACATGTCAATCTTTTTTATACTCTAAACTAGCTATTAATTTTTATATCTCTGACTGTTTTATGCATAGGGAAAAATGGATAATCATAATGTAAATCATGTAATTTTTCAGGATATTCTAAGTCAACTTTAAGTTTATATTCAATATCACTATCAATATTTAATTTTTTTAAATTTTAATACAAACTACTAATTTCTTCTTTATTGCACTATTTAAACCCATTAAGAGGTAACTTAAACGACATAGCATCACTATATAAATTATTAGCGTCCACCGGTTCTAGATACGATGAAGCTTTAGTTGGATTATGATTACATATTTATTTATTATAAGCTATCACATACCTTTTCATTAAACCAGATAACCCACCCGTTATTTCTTCCATAAACATGAAAAGCATATCTGGATCCGTTAAAAGTTCTATTTCAACTTGTGTTGTTTTTAACATATCACTCCAAGGAAATCCTAGGGTTGTTATATAATGACTAGAATCTAATTTATGATTTTTTTAAGCTAAATCTCTAAATGATTCGAAAACATCAGTCAATATTAAAACATCACATTTTGAATACATTTCCATATAATCTTTAAATGTATATCCATTACTAGATTTATTCTTAGAATAATTCCATAGCTTTTTACCTCTTTTATAATCCTATTCTGAATATTTTTATTTTTTAAGTTATAAAAATCCACATATCTAGGATAACTTTTACATCTAGTGTTACATCGTTTACTAAAAGAGTCTAAAAATAAATATGTAAACACTCCTTTTTGTGTTAATATTTTTTAAAGTTCAACTAGTTTATCTTTAAAAAATTGTAGTGAATTTTAAAAATTCTTAATATTATCTTTTTTCAAATTAGCTGCTAACACATATGATAAAAATGGTACAAATTTAAACGAATCTTTAAATGTAAATGTAGTGTTTGTATTGGGTATTTAAACGGTTAAAGAATAATATTTTTCTTCTATTTTGGGTATAACTTGTAATTCTTGGCATGTTTTATTTGTCATCTTATGAAGTTGCCTTACAAAAAATTAAAAATCATAGTTTGTTTCATCATGAAAGAAAATTGGTATATTTAACGAAGTTCTTATATTTAAATTACATGAATTATGAGCAGCACCTCTAAACGTTTCTGTTAGATGACAAAGATCTCTAACTTTTTAATTTTATTTATTATCAATAAAACCATGCTTGCAAAAATGACATACAGTGACTTCAAGAAATATTGCTTCTTCATCATAAGATAATTTAGGTAATTTAATTTTTTAAATCTATCTTTCAAATTTTCATCCAATTCTACACCTTCATCACAAAAAGCTTCTATAAAAGTAATAATAGTGTCTTTGCTACAACACTTAGTATACTTTTCAAATTTAGTATGAATATTATTCTGACTAGCAGTAGTAAAAGCATAAGCACATGTTTTATGTTTAAAGTTTTTATTACATTTAGTATTGTTTTTATTAATAAAGTCTTATGGTTTTGATACAGATTCCAGATCAGCATAATACACTATTGGTGCTCTTATTGTATTTTTTAAATGCTTTAATTTTAAAATATTAGGTTTTCCATACTTTTTAGGTATTTGAGGAATTGTCTTGAAAGTTTTAAAATAATTATCACATGCTAAATAATGTGATTATAATACTGCTTTATCATAAGTATAAAACAAAAATCTATCACAAATAAAAATTTGTTTTTTGTTTTGTTAGTTGTTCTCTTACTAATTTTGCCAAATGTTTTACATAAACAAGGGCTATTTCCTTCTTTATTAGTTAATAATAACAAATTACCATAGTTTTATTTTCTACTTTTGTGTGGACTGGTGTCGTAAATAATAACATTGGTACCTTCTAGAATGTAGAGATTAATTGATATATTATTTTGTAATCTAAACTTTTTTATACCATCTAGAGTTACATGAAATTCTATTTCAGTAAAATCAAAATCATTATTTTATTCAGAATTATTACATAAAGAAACTGTTTGTGCATTTGTTTTAATTTGGTATTGATGTTTATAATATAACATACAATATTTAAAGCATTTTTAATCATCATTTTTAATATTAACACATGTTTTCCTATTAGATATCCATGTTGGTAATTCTTTATAGGATGACCCTTTCAAAGGTTTAAATTCTCTCAATTTAAAATCAATTTTATTAATTTTATGTAACAGATAATAGGCTTTATCATTTTTTTTTCAACAAGAACAAGAAACTGTATGTGAATGTGGGCGTAAAATGCGTTATGATAAAATTACGAGGCATAGGAAAACATCGCGTAAACATGCAAAACTTATGTTGTCTAATTCCAAACTTTATGAAATGTATTGTATCACAAAAAGGTGCGTGTATTACACATTTATACTAGAACAGTAGATGTACTATTGTCTTAAGAGATACTAGTACTAAATTAACAAATATTGAAAATTTTAATGCTTTACAAGATAAAAAATTAAAAATCTTATTATTAAGAAAAATTATTGAGAATGAACCAGCAGTCTTTGGACTTGAAACATTTATATCAGACTATGTCCTCAAAGGGCATAAAATTTTAACAAAAAATTAATTTAATAAATAAATAATAAACCAATATTTGTTTGTAATAAGAATCTCAAATTTAAACATAAGCTATTTCCTAATATATTTAGATCTTAAGTAATTGGTGAAAGTTATTGTGGAAAAAAATGCCTAGTTATTGAATTTTTATTGCAAAAAGGAATATTGAACTTTAATAATTTTATTTTAGTAGGGAATAGTCTCCAACAGGATACATGTCAAATTATAATTAAAGCATTTGAAAATAATTTATCAAAGGAACATGTAATTTATTTATTCCAAAATCAAAATCAAATACAAATAAAAAGCTTATGTTAGTTACAACTAATAGAAAAATTAAGTAAAGGATTAAAAATTCAGGATAAAAATAAAATACATATAACAGTATACAACACTAAAGATGCTATACCAGATCCTAAAAAAATTGATTCTAAATCAAACAGTATTATAACTTTTGATGATGTAACGAATCGAACAAACCAGGGTATAATGAAACTTTATTTTACCAGAGGTAGGCATATTAATATCTGTGTATTTATCTTAGTCAATACTATTTTGAATAAAACAAAAGGTCTATTAAATTAAATTGTAATTTTTTAATCTTATTTCGTTTATCAAACAGTGACATTCAAAATTTCCATAAAGACAGAATAGCAATTGACATGCATTTAGATAAATTTACTGTTTTTTGTCAGAAAGGTTGGAAAAAGCACTATTCTTTTATAACAATTAATTTTACTTTATATGCTAGTGAAAAGCAATACAGACATTATTTAGATGATTTTTTTATTTCTAGTAAATATTTAAAACAAACACAAACAGAAACAAACGCAAGCGAACAGAAACGAACAGAAATGCAACAGAAACAAACGCAAACGAACGCAAACAAACAGAAATACAACACAATAGATAGTGTTAAATCAGATGCTATAGAAAAACATGCTGGTTAACTTTTAGATTTTTATTTAAAAATCAGTTTCTTATAAAATAGAAATAAAAAATTGTAACTATGTAAAATTGAATGAAATGCAAATCAGTGAGAAATATCCAATTTCGGATTGTGAAGTGGTACATTCTGAAGCATATAAAATAGAATAAGTTAAACTGTGTATATAAATTGATACCAAAACTAATAGAAACATTTATTTACCAGCTCGGTGTATCAAAATGCTTACAAAGAAATTAAAAAACAAAATTGGTAGATGTTTAACTTACAATAGTTTAAAATCAGGTAAACTTTATCAGTACCACGATATTAATATTACTGATGTTGATCTTATTTCTGTTTAGTAGCCATTTATTTTATTTAAAAACAAAAAAACCTAAACAATTTTGGAAATCCAAAAAAACCAAAAAACTTCTATAAAAACCCGATTTCTTCTAGTCTTCTATTCAACATCGTACAGAGCTGCATTTTTACTACAGGATACCTCTTGAAATTTTTAAAATTGCTCGATTAATAAGCAAGTAAACCGCTAATAAGAAATATACGTATGTATACACACACTATCTTATCCTAGAATGACCAACAATGATCTTTTAATAAATTTGACCTCAGCTTTGACCTTTAAAATGTTGACCATTTTGGAGTATATAAGACATTTTTGGGGTAATCTGAGACAAAAAATGACATGGACCTTTCGATTACGAACTTGACAGTATTTGATGGAACTTGACAATATGGACATATGGATGAGTTATAATTCTTAGAATTGGCCGAATTTTATCTGTTATGTTATCAAGTTTTTAAGCTCAGTCTGCTCCATTCTCTCCTGTGTTGTTGGTAAAGTTTAAGTTGCTTAAATTTACACTGTTTATAAACATAGTAAACTTTATTACATAGAATTGTATTCAAAAGTATATAGAAAATCAAGATTTAATTGAAGAAAACGTCACTACAGTGCACCCTTAAGTGTAAGAACTAAATAATACTATATACTAAATTGTACACTTTTTTAAGTGCTCCAAAGTTTATGTAAAATGTCTGTGATACCTTTTAGTTTTTAGTGTGTTTTTTGTTGTAGTAAAGATTTGTAACCCCAAATATTTTAGGTGCTTCACTGACTTACGGGGGAACTTCTTCACAATCACAGGTTACTACTTACTTTAAATTTTTATTGTATTAACTAAAATGTGTTAAGGTAAACACGCTACAATATGTTGATTGACTTCATGCTGAGCCTCCAAGCCAGCAACAGGGGCTTTGTCACTCGTGCTCCAAAAAAGCTAAACAGGCAGCCAGGCTACCTACATAGCCTCGAAGTTGGCCAACTTCCAACTTTATGGTGCTGAGTGGACTGACACTCGTGAGTACAATTTCCTGGAAACTTCCTGTGACCTCTACAACACCCTTTCCCCTCCCCCCACATCTCCTACACTGTGAATAGGAATAAAATTACCGCAATTCAACAAATTCAACAATTTTTAGCATGCCAAAATTCTTCGACCCTTCAGCCTCGTGTATTGTTTGCTGTATAATTAATAGAGCTAAGTCAGGTATTTACTGTACAAAGTCTAACCTATACTTTTATAAAAAGTGCTTAACCCGGTCCGTGGCCGAGGGGTGGGAATCCACCGTCCTTGATAAGTCTAGTTTTCCTTTTGGTTGGCTTGACTGAACACGCCGGGGTAGCCGATCTTTCCTTTCCGATGGGAATAGAAAATAAGTTGATAGGCTTGGCTGAGGAGTTGGGTCTGAGCGGCGGAGTGAGCTACTAAGCGGGCTAGTGTGTACAATTACAGATATGCGGAAATGTTTACATCTCCAGTGGCATAGGTAATTGGCTTAAACGGAGTCTTGCGAGATTTCGGCTTCCCTGCGTACTTCGGTATAGTAAGCAACAAATTCGTTCGTTTCTCTCTCTACACTCTGAAGCTCAAGTACCAGCTATTTTCGAATACCGTCACACGTGATTGGAACTGTCAGTGGGTGACGGGACAGACAGTACCATTCTCAGCTGAGCATGAAGAACTCGGCTGGTTTGGATGTAATACTGTTTGTTTCGTTCCCTTCACTCAGTGGGAAAATGTTCTGACCCTCTGGAGTAGTCCAGTATAATCTATGCTTCTCAAAATGGGCGGCCGTTACTTAGGCACCGAATACAATTTCTCTTAAATATAGTAAGACTGAGCACTGCATTATAGTGGTCCTGTGATTTCATCACTTGATCCACCCTGCAAGCTCATAGAGCAAATGAGTATGAGAAAACAGTGGACCATAGGCAATGCCTGAATGTCATAAGCTGTATAAATACTACATACATACATACAAAGTGCTTAGAATTAAGTGATCAGAAATTTAAAGTTCATTGTGACACCAATGACTGGATCTGCACTGCTTGTAAGTACCATAACTATTGTTTTGCTGTAAATTTACTTCATTCTATGGACAAGTGTCATAGAACCCACAAAAGTAAAATACTGGTTTATTGTACTAAATGTAGTGATCCTTTTGATTCTACGACTCTGGGTCGAAACGACATTTCACCGTACGACATTCTGTCGACGACATTGAAAAGCAAACGACAGTAGGTCGACAGACATTTCGTAGTACACTCCTCGTCGACAGACATTTCGTTGTACACTCTTCGTTGGAAGACATCTCGTTGGCAGACATTACGTCTAATCTACTAAGACGAAGGACAATGAGTCGAAAGCATCTTCATACGGTATATTATTTTGGCTTATCGATTAGGATTCAAATATTATGATTCTCAGAACTGCCAGCTTTGTGCAGCATTATAATTCACATTACAATGTACAGATATTTATGCAAGTACTTATGGTAAGTAAAAAAAATAAATGAACCCACATAAATGATAATTTTAAATATTTCCATCATATCCAAAATCAGTAATTCTAATTTGCATGCTTTACCTCAAGTATAAAATCAGTCAACATTAATGCAGTTATTTAAATGTTCAGCTTGACACCAATTTCCAGAACGAGCTAAACCTAAAATTATTGTCAGTTGCTCCCTGTTATTTTCACAAGTTGGTTATTAAATATCTCCTGACCCAACTGTCATTAAAAATGGCGTTGGATCAGGTTTGTAGCAACAAAACTTAGTAAGTACAAAAACTTGAAAATATTAAATCAATTTATATGCATTACAAAGTCTATTGCCTGATTTTTAATTCGTTTCTGCTGCACGATATGAAATCAATTATCACCGCATGCTGCATCTAATAACTACTTAATGTATGACGGTGTAATATTATTAGTCGTAGTGTCTACCAACGCAATGTCGTTCGACGTACAGTCTTCTACGTAATGTCTACCAACGCAATGTCGTTCGACGTACAGTCTTCTACTTAATGTCTGTCGACGCAACGTCGTCGACCTAATGTCGGTTCGACGAAAAATTTTTCGGCGGAATGTCTGGCTCCGAAAAGTCGTCGACGGAACGTCGTTTCGACCCAGTGTCGCTAGACCATCCTTTTTACAGGGCATGTATTATAAATTGCTCATCTAAAAACAATTTTAAAACAAAAACTTGGGTGTGCATGTCCTGCATTTTTACATTTCATGAATGTGAATCAAACGACGACGTTTTCAATGTTGACCCTTGTGATACTAATTTCCCCCTATTAATGAGTAGAATACTAGTAGACATACCCTCAGTACAAATAACAAATGGCTTTAAAATTGGACATATTAATATTAATGGCATATGTCATAAGCTTGATCAAATTAATCATTACATTAATCACTTTAAATTTGATGCTCTTTGTATACACAAATCGAAATGCGCCTTCAACAAAACTTATAATTTACAATTAAATAATTATAAATACTTGCAAAAAGACAGAATTAGGCAGGGCGGAGGTCTTCTAATCTACTTTAAGGAAAATTTGAACGTTTCAGTTGTCGATGTCTCTGACTTTTCAAATGAAGTGGAAGCTCTTACTATCAGTATTAAATTAGAATATTGTAAACCTTTCACGATATCGGTTATTTATAGGGTTCCACATTCACACTTACATACTTTTCTGACTCAACTAGAAAATTTCCTTAAAGCAGTTCGACAGTTTGCCTCTGGAAACTATGTATTAGGCGACTTCAATATAGATTTGAATAAGTCCTCACAAAGTTGCTCAGTTTCGTCGTTGCTTTATACTATCGTGAATCAGGAAGCATTCTCACAACTTATTACTGAGTGTACCTATACTAGACGCGCTAATAGGCAGATTTACCAATCTCTGCTTGACCATATTTATGTAAACAACTCTAACCGTAATTTATGCAAACAATATGGATTTGTTGACTTAGGAATATCAGACCATGATCTAACTTTTGTTGTAAGGAGACGATTTAAACTTACAAAATATAGTCGTATGCAAATTACATGTAGAAACTATAAGAACACAAATTTCGAAAAGTTGAGTAGAGATTTAAATACTATTTCATGGCAGACTATGGATATGTTTGATACTATTGATAGTAAGCTAGAGCATATGAACTTACTAGCCAAACAAGTTATTGACACTCACTGTCCCACAGTCAACATTAGGCCCTGCTCACCTCCTTGGATGACTGTTACATTGAGAAAGCTAATGCATAGAAGAGACCACTTAAAACGGATAACTAGAAATACAAACGACGAGTCTGTATGGTCTATATATCGGTCTATGCGTAATGCGTATTACCTCCTCTAATAAAATGCACAAACAAAAATACTTTGATAATAAAATATCTAAATGTAGTAACTCTAAATCTATGTGGAATAATTCCACATACTAAGAATTTACTGGACAAAAGAAAAGTACAACTTGTATTCAAAAACTAAATATTGATAACAATGTAAATACTAATTTTAATGCCATTTGTAATAAACTAAATAAGGCTTTCGTTGTAAAGCATGCTGACGAAAGTTCATTGCTACAAAACTATGCTAATGATTGTTCAAAAAATATAAGCATGCATAATGAAATCAACACAAGTTTTGACGCTTATACTAACATACCTAGTATAACTTGTGACACTGTGCGTATGTATATTATGAGAGCTAAAGCTAAAAGTGACAATAGCTTAAATTGTATTCCCCCTAAAATAATTAGGTCGTGTGTACATTCCTTTGCCGGTGTCATACCTGGTCTTTTTAATATGTGCTTTTTAATATGTATTGACCCACGCGGAGGCATGGGTCAATACGCAACGGAATGGAAAAAAGCAACTGTCACTCCACTTCTATAACCAAACTCTAATCCACTTGAAGCAATGTCATTTCGACCGATTTCAGTACTTCCTTTTCTGTCTAAAGTTTTTGAAGCTATCTTATCTGACCTAATTTTCCAACATGTTAATTTTAATAAACTTTTAAACGATAGTCAGTATGGATTTAGGCACAATAGGTTCACTGGAGATGCTGTTATTCATTTGACTTATAAGATTTTTTCAGCTTTACACAGAAACAAAGTGGTTGGAACTATATTTTTCAACTTTCAAAAAGCTTTTGATAGCGTATCTTATTCTAAATTAATAGCAAAGCTAATAGATAATTTTAAGTTGCCACTGCCTATTGTTAGAATACTATGCAATTACTTAACTGACAGTATGTACTCAGTCAAAATAGGTTCTCAATTATCCACTACTTCTAACCTTTATGGTGGTAATCCTCAAGGATCTGTACTAGGCCCACTGCTTCTTATCTTATTTATTGACGACTTATCCAAATTGCTGGATGCTCAAAAGTGTCTATATGCTGATAATTTAGCAGCTAGTGTAATTGGTACCCATAACGAAGAACGAGCTAAACTTGTTGTTGTTTTTAATTCCTTGGTTAGCTGAACAAATGAGAACCTGATGAATGTAAATTGGAAAAAAACAAAGTGCATGTTGTTTTCTCCAACTAAGAGATATAAATGTAAAAACAACATAAATATCGAATCTAATATTACTGAATCCAACATACAAATTGAGATTGTCTCTGAATTTAAATATCTTAGTGTATGGATTGATGAAAATCTCTCATTTTGTAATCATGTTATTGCCACTGCTAAATAAATGGCTATTCGTTGTAATTTACTATTAAGATATAAGCGCTATTTAGGTTCTGTAACTATACCATTAATATTCAATTCAATTGTTATATCGCTCATGGAATATTGTCTTTTCATTTGGTAAAAGGCAAATCTATCTGGAATTCAGAAAGTAGTTAATAATTTCTTTACAACATGAAATTCACCTTTTAAATGTGATATGCATAATTGCTATGAGCAATTTAATTTACTTAAGCCTAATAAGTGGTATATATATAGCGTTATAAAAGCAACTAAGAAAATATTTTGTAACAATAATACGTCTTGTTATCTATCATTATTATTTGAAGCTTTAAATCAAACGTATGATAGGGAGCACAAAGACACAAAACTTATTATACCTAAACATAAACGTAATCTGTACAAAAACTCATTTGTATACAATGCGACTAAATTAGGGAATGATGTACCCCGTACTCTTAAGTACGAGAACCATTTTGTTAAGTTTAAATTTAAATTAACTCACTTTATTTTAAAATCGCGCTATAATTTTTATAGCTTATAATGTAATTACTTGTCAATCGCAATACTCGCTTTGTCTCTGTTACATCCACGTTTTTTTTAATGTTTTCTTTTAATATTTTATTTCACTATAGTTTAGAATGTCTTCTCTGTAAGACCAGCAATTATGCTTAAGAGCAATGACAATAAAGCACAATCAATCAATCAATCATAATAATAAAATATTAAAGTGTATTTATCTGTTGATTTGTTACAGTTGATAGAGGATTTTCTAACCCCCAAACACCAAAAGGTGCTCTTAAAAAGCAAACGTGTTTTTTAAACAGTAACTATCCCACATATATTTTTTAAATTGTAACTTGATCGTTCTACTTTGCAAGCGCTACAATTTAAGTGTAAATACTTAATTTAAAAAAATTTTAAAGGTGTGAAAACCGTCAAGGCGCATTATTTTAAAAGAAAAGTCAAAAATTAAAAATCTGTTTTTTGAGACTTAAAACAATTTTCATTGTTGCTCCTACTATAAAAAAGTAAGTAACTATAATAATTATATTATTCAGTCTTTGTTTAAAGTGTGAAAAATGATAAAAAAGCTTTAAAAGTAGCGTCCTGACCTAGATGTGATCTCTGGACTTCGATACAAAAACATGTTTTAAGTAATTTACTAATAATAACCTTTCTGTTTTGTTTATCTATAGTTTTTATCTTTACACGTAGGCAACTGACAAGTTCTAGATACGTTTGTATTTCAAACACACTACATCATCAAGAAAAAGATCTCCTTGAAGACTAAATATTTAAAACCAAAGCCTTAAAAAAATTTAAAAGCTCTATATAACAGACTAAGCCAACATTAAAAAGCAAATTTCATTAAAACTAGTACGCTTTAGTAAACAATTAATTTAAGATAAAAAACATTTCAATAATAACAATAAAGTAATCTACAAAAAAAATAAAAAAGCTCTGTATCACGGACTAAGCCAAAATTAGAAAGCAAATTATACTAAAAACAGTACGCTTAAGAACAAAAAATTAATTATTCCTTTTTTCGATTTTTAAAGCCATTATAGCTCATTGAAGTTAACTTTAATAATATTAGTAATATTTTACTAATTTATATACAGACCTGTATTTAGTCGTCAATACTTACAATGAATAAGTAAATTTTAGTGTACCTTTTTCTCTTTTTAAAGCTTTTGTAGCAAAACTAAAGGTGATTTAAATTATATTGACACTTTATTGTTAAAATACATACGCCTAACTCTAGTTTTAGTAAAACATGAAAAAGTATTATAAGGTTATTTTAAGTGAATTACATTTTTTCTTTTTTAATCTTTTATAGCAAAATTAAAGGTTACCGTAATTATATTGGCATTTAAGTGTTAAAAGTCATACGTTTTACTCTAGTTGTAGTGCAAAGTCCTTTATTATGGATTTGCCTATTCGCACCCGATTGAAAAAAAGGGTTATATGAACTTATTAATCAAAACCTTGAGTATGTTTATGAAATTTTGATTTCTAAAAAAAACAAAAAAAGGGTTACACTATGGGATTATGTGTACCCAAAACCGTTTATTATTGTTTCGATTATTCAAAACAACGAGTTGTATTACTCTATTGCTCTTAATAGCAACGAATGTAATGCTTAAGCTTGAATATGCAAGCAACAAATTGTTCTTGATAAAACTGCAGTTTCTGGCCTATTTAAAAAACAGAAAGCTTTAAAGAAAGAAATTGAGAATCTTGATTTCTGCCTAAAGAAACTAAAAATAAAAATGATTTTTTAAACAAAAACTGTGGAAAATGGTCTTCATTTTTTGTTTCGTGAAATACCCAACAAAAATAGTTTATTTAAAAATTGGTTATAAGCGTTGAATGTAGTGTGTAGTGAATGTTGTATGCCTAATTATATTACTGTTGTTAAAATATTGGTTTTAGTTGACTAAATGGATGTTCAACAATCCACCTTGAACAATACTGAAGATGCCCAAATTTTAGAAGTAAAGCAAAAAAAACAGAATTTGCAGCAATCAGTCGAGAAAGAAATAATGGATATTATTTTAAATAATCTTACACTTGCTGAAAAAGTTAAGAAACAAGAAAAAATTTGACGTTTGAAGACAAGTATCCCTGATTTGGAAGTACAACTAGAAGAAGTGACTGTAGATTTAAAAGAACCCACACAACCTGAATCTACTGAAGTCTATTGTCAAGCCTGAGAAGAAAAAAAAGCAAGAATTTAAACAAGTAAATTCATCAACTTAAGAGACTTTGATTATAAGCCGTTTAAGAGAAGCAGAAAGTTTTTGTTTTAATATGAAAAACCAAGTTTTGTTTCTTAGTGATCAATTAGGACAGGTTCGTTGTGCATATGCAAGATTAGAACAAGAAACAGAAGTGAGTTTTGAGTATTTTAATAAAAAACCTAATGATCAGGAAGTTAAATTTAATAGTTTTGTGCAAGTTTTACACCATTAACATCAAAACCAAGAATCAAGATTCGATAATTTAGTGCAAGTTTTGAATCAAGACTGAAAAAAAAAAGAATCAAGATTTAATAATTTAGTGCAAGCTTTGAATCAAGATTGATAAAACCAAGAATCAAGATTTGATAATTTAGTGCAAGCTTTGAATCAGGATCCAAAAAACCAAGAATCAAGATTTGATAATTTAATGCAAGCTTTAAATTAGAACCGAAAAAACCAAAAATCAAGAATTCATGAGGAAAAACATAAAAAAAAATAAAATCTATAGAAAAAAGATTGTAGATTTGGAGAGAATTGTTTTTAGTTTAAAAAGTAAAATTTCAAGTCTAAAATTTAACAATACTCAGGACTCTTCTAGTAATGATGAAGAAATCATAAAATTTTAACAATCTCATGCAAATCTTGAGCAAAAAAAAGAAAATTCGCGGGGGGAAATCAAGCAATATCAAAAAGCTATGACTAGAAATAATGAAGATCAACTTAAAATTTTAAATTTGAAGCAAAAAATACGAAATCTTAAACAAAAAAGCACAAATTTAAGAGACGAATCACAACAGTATCATGAAACCGGAATTGAAGCAAATCAAATGCTAGCTGATGCTTAAGATGAAATAGAAAGACTCAGGCAAGAAATTTAAAATAGTTTTGTGCCTATCACTTTTCTAAACAATCAAAAAATAGCAGAAAAAAATGCTACAACGGATAAAAGTGATTCAGAAATGAAATGAGATGCCTTTTTACAAAACAGTTCTAGATCATCGTTAAATTCCTGTGAACACGTATCACGATCACCAACAACACTATAACCAAGAAACTTTGAGCAATTGCCAACAAGATCGAGGTCACATGTAAGAAGAGGAGGAGTATATGCAAACTGTAAGACTTGCAAGACAAGGTTACTCAAAAAAAAGTTTACATCTTAATAATAAATTTTGTAGTGCACTTATTATACATGCTTCTTGTCAAACCAAATACTTAATCATTTAAAAAGTAGAAATAAATACACTAGTGGTTTAGAAATAAAATTTCCCTTTAAAAATCGTGGTGAAACTCGTGATTTTGCACCATCAAAAATAAAAAACATTAGTAATATACAGGAAATCTAACGAGGTAAATGTCTTCCGTGTGGTGACAAATTAATTCAAAGCAGTATGCGTATTAATAAAAATACGGCGCCTCGCGCCAGATTTTGCGGCCGTGGGCCCGAAGTAGATGCTGAGCTTCAACGAACATTGGCTTCAACATAAGAGAAATATAGCTTTAATTTCACTAAAATATAATCTAGAAAGTAAATTTTTTTCATTGAAACGGTGGTGGGTACTCAAAAATTTTAATTTTTCAACATTTTTCTCATGAACGTTGTAAATAAAATACAATCAGTTGGTTAGTGCAAATGCGGCTTATAGTTTGCTTAATACGGCATGGCAGACAAACAGTCAAACCCATTTTAGTACATAGTTCATGAGAAAAGTCTGTATAAAGGTGGTTAAAAATAGTTGACAATTTGCTTGACATCAATTAACGACTATCCCTGACTGTAACATTAGCACTGAGAGGGCAGAGGGGATGACAATAAACTCTCCAGAAAAAAGGATGTATTATGTATATGCAACTATAGGCGTGCTAAGCCGGGTATAAATTGACCACGGGGGTGGGGCGGGGATAATTAGGTGATAATTTTGTTGATATCTTTTAGGAACCATGGGGTTATATAAAATAGTGCTATTTAGACTACGTTGTTTATGGACAATCCCCATGCGTCCTATTAACTCATTTGTATGTAATATGTACCAAGTTGCACACCTATGTTCGATATTTTTTTGTAAATTTCCATTTATTGTGTTTGATTAATATAAGTAAATGTTATTGAAGAATACATTTAAAATAATATATAACTCCTGATTTCTATTGATAAAACATTTGTTTTAATTTTAAATACTTCCAGATTTTTAGTATTATTATTAATACAACTCGCAATTTAATACAATTTCAGTAATTACTTATAGTTGGAAAAATGAATGTTTAGTAATGTGAATTCATATGAAATATGGGTGGCTTTTAGAAAGAAGTAGTGCTTTTCAAATGTTAGGGTTGTTAAGTTTCGTCGGTGTGCCAGAACCTACATTTATATACTACTCTCATGACTGTGCTAGAAAGAGTTTTTGATATATTTAGGTAAATTGATGTGCGTTTTGGTAGGTGCATAGCAATATTCATATATCTAAGAAAAGTAATTGATTTGGTCATTCAAAACATATTGTTGAAAAAATTTAGGAATAATAATGGGCTTAATGATAATATGATTAAGGTTTTGACTAACTACATCTATAAACGTAAATTGTGTATTCAAAATAGGTCCTACTTATCCGTTAACCATGCATTATATGCGGACGACCTTATTACTTATATTGCGGATGCAATCATAATTAAGCTAGAACAACAATTGCGAGTAGAACTAAATAATAGTTTAAACTGGATAAGTTAAAAATAAATTTAAGACAAAATTTACGTTATTTTATAAAGCCCATGACTGTGTAAATTGTAATAATTTAAAAATATAGGAAGGCTAGTGGGCTTAGTGGTGCATGGTGCATGTCGAGATAGGAGTTTTCGAGGAGCGAAAAGCATATCTAGCAATACATTTTGCATGCAAGATACTCTAATCCGCTAGTCCTTCACGTGGCTGTTTTCTGCTGGCTCTCTAATGTGCTGAGAAGAGAGGAAATAGAGGCAAAAGTGTGAGATAGACAGGAAAGTAAAAAGTGGCTACATGATAAGCGACTATGGACATCTGTGAGCGGAGTCACGAGCTCCTTGGAGCACGTGAGAACTTCGACCGGGACGGAGCCGAGTCTTAATGGGGCAGTCATAAAGTCCCCTGTGCTTAACTTGTGGTACGTCACTAGAACCTGTCCGATCACTAGATGTCTTCTCTTCCTTAATTCGATATAGCACTGTCAGAGGTCGTCTCATAGAAAACAGCCTCATACTTAGGCAAGGTGAGGAGAGGCATAGTCCGTATTCCTTTGCTGTGGATCTAACACTCCACGGTAAATAATACTGCTGCTGGACTTTGTAGGCCTTGTTAAATAAACAGTAACTCATGTCTCCTTAACTAGGAGCTTAAATATCGTTGTCTCTAACCGGTCGGCTTTAGGACAGCTTGTAAGCAATATAAATAACTTCCTAAGTAAGTTTAAGTATAATTTACAAGTCTGCAATACTCAAAGAGTACACTTGGACTAGTCTGTATATAGTGTATCTCTGAAGATTAAGCATTAGAGTAAATTGTTTCCAAGTGTGCAATAGGCTTTGGCCTGAAAGTACGATACTTGTAACATACATACATACATACATACATACATACAATTTAAAAATATATTGCGACAGATTGGAAGTTAAAATGGTGAAAAGCTTAAAATATTTAAGAATAACTCCTGACTACTTTAGATTTTAAAAAAACATTTAAAAAATGTGAAAACAAGGTCAACAAATGCTTTTAATACTATACAAAGCTTCTTACCCACACTAACTGGTTGAGTCTGATTGTAAAAACTTTGGTTAAATCGACCCAATGAATAAATTATTATTATTAAATGTCATGACTGTAATTGACTACTGCAGTAGTGGTTAAGTGTAGGTTCTGGCACAGCAACGATCTACTATCTTTAATTTTACTTTATGGAGGCTAGGCTTTCTTTGGATCTACTAAAACTGCAACTAGAGAGAAAAACTTTATTAAGTCACTGTTGCACAATTGCAATAGCTTTACAGCTCAGTATACAAGACAATATATTGTTAAATAAAATTTAAACATTTTGAAAGAAATTCAACACGGTATATTGCATAAATAAAATCTAAGTATATAAATGATGATTATAAATCATAATTGATCTTTAAAGAGCGTGCATTAAAATATCATCCACAACTGCAGACGGTATACGGAAGGATTTAGCCCACTTCCTAAAAAAGTTTGTAATGGTCTACAATTTACAACTAAAGTTACAAATAAAAACCCAGCCATGTTCAATATCACTACCACAACAGAAAGGGCACTTTAAATCAGTTTTTATACTTGTATATTTAATAGTGCTGTTAGTTGTTTGAGTGGGTTAAGTAACTTTACTTTTTGGTTTGATTTATTTCCTCAATATTTCTAAAGCATCCTAAGCCATCCAAGTTTTTCTTTGTATGTGTCAATTACATTATTCTCTGTGGCTAAAGCACGATTAAATCTTTCTTGTCTTCTAGTTTTATTCGTGTAAATTTTGGTTCTTAATTTAGGTATTTGCCTTTTAACTGTGTAACTATATTGTTACTTTCTTGGTCTAAGAATGCTTCTGATTCGTTTTGTAAATAATTTTATCCTAGTTTCTAAATTCTCATATTTATTGTGTTGCATTTGTAGACAAAGTTCTAAATACCTAAATGTATTTATCTGCATTTGCAAATTACTGTTTAAAGCTTTAATTTAATTTTTTCCATTTGCAATTCAATGTTGAAAGCTTTAATTGTTTTATTCTGCATTTTAAAATCACTGTTTAAAGCTTTAATTTGATTTTTCTGTATTTGCAAATTACTTTTTTGAGCTTTAATTGTAATTTACTTCATTTGCGAATTACTGTTTAAAGCTTTAATATGATTTTACTGCATTTGAAAATAACTGTTACAAACTTTAATGGTATATTCCTGGATTTGAAAATCACTGTTTAAAGCTTTAATTCTATTTTCGTGCATTTTCAAATCACTATTCAAAGCTTTAATTGTATTATCCTGCATTTACGAATCACAGTTTTAAATTGATTTTCAGGCATGTGCAAACAACTTTTGAAAACTTTAATTGTATTTTCTTGCATTTGAAAATCACTTTTAAGCTTTAATTTTATTTTTTGCATTTGCAAATTACTGGTTAAAGCTTAAATTGTATTTTCCTGTTGTAATTGCTGTTCTTCTTAATGCTTTATCCTATTTTTGATAAGTATACTGCATATTTTGCACAAGCATTTCCTGTTGTAGTTGTTAAATAAACATTTCATAATTATGATAAGGATTTACTATGGATTCCTGCCTAATTTTCTGTACTATGATAGCGTCTTCTTCTATAGCTTTTTCCACTACGATAGCCTATTCTACAATCACTTTTTTTTATTAAAATAGCCTTTTCCAGTTCTAGAGATTTGTCTGTTACTACAACCTCTTCTAGTTCTAGAAATTCTTCTAGTGCTATAGCCTCTTCTAGATATTAGTCTATTACTACAGCCTGTTGTAGTTCTAAAGATTCTTCTATTTCCATAGCCTCCTCTAGTTCAGGATATTTTTCTTTTTCCAAAGCCTCGTCTAGTTCTGGAGATTCTTCTACTATCATAGCCTCTACTACTGCTAGAGATTCTTAATTGTAAGTGGGTTTATATCTACTAGTTTCTTTACCTATTAAATATCAATACAATGTACTTCTGTATTTACGAGAATTCTGAGAACAGCTCTGATAATTAGTTTTATAATCTAATTGCAATTATAACTTTGTCTTTGTCTGAAGCATATATTATACTACCACATTTGAGCCCATTTAACAACTTTTATACCAACATAAATCTCTAAGCATGCTGTCATATTCAAGACCATCATATTCATAAATAAATCGAAGGAAAACATTATAAACAAACTCTGAGTCATTATCAGTAACATGAAACTCCAGTTTAATAACTAATTTTATACGAACAGTAGCTGTTAAAAATTCCTGCAATCTATTTCCATACCTTTTAAATAATAAATTTTATTAAACTCTTCACCAACAAAATTCTTTTCTATACGTTTTACCTCAGAAGTATAATTACTACCTAATTTAATTGTGCAATTATATACTACTTTACTATTTTGCAAAAACTGGATAAAATGTCGTTCCATCTCAATATAAATAAATGATTGATTAACAATGTAATTAACCATAGCTGTTGTGTCGTGGTCTTCTTGAAACACAAAGCGTAAATTAGGGTCAGCATAACCTAATGCTTTATCAATCAACAAAGGTCAACATACCATATTACTAGACACATAAGCACCCATTAGAATACAATCATGGGTACCTAAGTCACTAAGAATATGATTATTATAAGTGAGAACATCATAATCAGTATTAAAATGAATAAAATAAATTTAATAGAAGTTCACATTATTATCGGTAACATAAGGCCTCCCTTGTATAAGAAATTTTATGCGCATATTAACTAATAAAAATTTCTGCAGTTTTTTAAGTTTCTATAGAATTACGATTTAAATGATATATGTCATCATCATCTGAACCCCAAAATGATTCTTTTATATCTTGTAACGCAGCATCATCAAAGCCTTTTTAGTTTTATGGCGTAGTAAAATAACATCACTATTTTGACGCACTTTTTTAATGTTTTTTAATCTCAACATAAATAAATAGTTCATCAACAATGTAATTAAATTTAAGTAAACATTAAACATTAGTTAAACAAAACATTTAATCAAAACATGGAAATCCAAAAATGCCTGGGTAAAGATCTTATTCAGTTTTACAATTTGTGTTTGTTTTAGAATGAAATTAATGTTTTTGATGTACTATTGAAAATAAATAAGCCCAAAATATTCAGCTATAATGACATCATGATATTGGTAAAGCTAAATAAATTTCAGACCTTGAGAAATTAAATATCTACCAATATTATTTTTTAATGGCTTTGTAAGCATTTAAATACACCGAGCTGGTAAATCAATTATTTTATTAGTTTAAGCAGCTATACTAATACGCAGTTTAACTTTATTAATTTTATATGCCTCAGACTTTATTGTTTACATCCTAAAATAGAATATTTCTCTTCAATTTGGATTTTCCTGAATTTTACATAGCTACAATTATCAATTTCTATTTTATACGATATTAATTTATAAGTAAAATTTAAATGCAGTTAATAATTGGTCTATTTAGGATAATTTATAGGAATATTAAAATAGTATAAGATATGTCTGTATCGCTTTTCACTAGCATCAGAGGTATATTTAATAGTTATAAAAAAATAATCCTGTTTCCAAATTTTTTGGCCAAATAGCAATAACTCTTGTAGATCCATATCTATAGCAATCCCATCACAATGTAAGTTTTGTATATCTTTATAGGTTATTCTAAATTAAATCAAAATATTAAAATTTATTCTAATTGATCTTCAATTAAAGACTTAGATATAATACACATATATTATTGTGTACCTGTTGTGAAATAAAATTTCATTATATCTTGGTTTTAGTGATTTGTTAAATCATAAAAAATTACATTAGTTTTTAATTTAGAATTTCTTTCTTTAGTATCTTGTATCAGATCATCCATGTTATAGGTTGACACATTAATTTTACTTTTCTCCTAAATAATAACTATTTTCCTACTCTTTTCATTAACTTCAACTTATACACTATTTTTACGTATTAAATTTTCATGTTTGAAACAATTTACAACCCATTTTTTTGATTAATTATTTTTTAATGCTTTAATTAATATTTGATATGTGTCATGTTGGAAACTGTCTTCTACTAAAATCAAAAATAATATAGTACAATTTTCCCTTGTTGCAATGGTAATTTATAAACTAGACAGCTCTTTTCAGAATTACTTTCACCAATTACTAAAAATCTAACTATATTAGGAAATAGAGGATTATGGTTGAAATATTGTTGCATCAGTCATTTATTAGAATCTCTATTTTTAAAATAATAAATTCATGTCAAGCCAAAGTCCATCCAAGTACGTCGTCTGAAAGACTTGTTTTAGCACGCTGAATTTTTTCATAAAATTTGTTAATTTTTCATCTTGTAAAGCATTAATATTTGTAAATTTAGTGCTAATATCTTTTGTTACAACAGCACACCTGCTGTTAGGGCATAAACGGGTAAAACATGCACCTTTTGATTTATAAGCATGAGTAAACCTTCTGAAGTTAATTGAAAAAGGGTCTCGCTGGGTCAATATTCTTACTGTTCACCGTATATCTTAAGCCAGGTAAGCCTTGAGTAGTTTACATTTAGAATTATTGCATTAGTTGAAATGTAATTAAAGGGTCTCATTGGATTATTCACAGTACCTTCCGAGCCAGTGTAAGTAAGCATATTAAAGGTTTACAATGTTGAATAAAACAAGTGTGACTCTTCTGTTTTTAATATGTTATTACTGTGTGGTATTACTAAGTGGTTTAAAATATACAGAATCAGATTTTTTGTATATTTTTAAAATATCTGCATCTCAAATAATCGTACCTATATGCAAAGCAGTACAACATCTCAAATAATCGTACGTATATTCAAAGTAATAAGTACTATTAGTACCAGAACATACATTTATATACCGGTAGTGTGGATATGTATGTTCTGGCACAGGTACGAGTAGTCTTATATTTAGAATCCATCAAAAATCCAATAATAGAAATTATACAACACAAAATATCCACCAGATTTGTAGACCGGGGCGGGCCCAAACTATATGCTAAACTTCAACAAAGGTGCAAGACAATTTATGTTACGTTAAAAGATGTTATTAAGTTTATGATAGCTCCCTTACTATCAATAAGCCATATTCGAATGTGCGTAGCATGTATACGAATGAATTGCACTATTCACAAATGACGTCATTCATGGAAGCTCTCCTACCATCAATAAGCCATATATGGAAGTACGTGGCATGTAGTTAAAAAAAGCTGAAATATTTTTGATAATTGTATGATTTACCAATAACGTCATTTATAAAGCCTTCTTTACTATCAATAGGACATACGAATGTGCGTAGCATGTAGTTGAAGATAGCTGAAATTTTTTATGAATTGTACTATTCACAAATGACGTCATTTATGGAAACTCTCCTACCATAAATAGGCCATATATGGAAGTACGTGGCATGTTTTTAAAAAAAGCTGAAATATTTTTGAGAATTGTATGATTTACAAATGACGTCATTTATGGAGCCTCCCCTACTATCAATAAGACATATACGATTGAACGTAGAAAGCAGTTTTAAAAAAATTCAGGAAAAATTTTAAAGTTGAAACTGGGGGTATTGGGGGTACCAAAAACTATGATATTTGAGAGACGACATTATGGACGATCTCTGAATATCTATAACACTAAATGACGTTAATATGGACGATCCATGAATATCTATAACACAACAATTTTAAAGTTGAAAATGGGGGTACTAAAAACTATGACTCTTCAAGAACGTCATTATAGACGATACCTGAATATTTATAAAACTAAAAGACGTCATTATAGACGATCCCTGAATATCTATAACACTGAAGGACGTTAATATGGCCGATCTCTAAATATCTATAACACTGAAGGACGTCATTGGAGGCTCGCCGTTCATTACTTATTAAATAAACCCCTGGTAGAGCCAAATATATTGTATTTTGTGTAACTTCACTATTCCAAAATGATGTTGTAGTTAAGGTGCGTAGATGACAGTGGTCATACAATATTTCGTGGATATACTTACATACTATGTTGCAGGCATTTGAGGTAGGACCAAAGGTGGGACCTTACCCACAAAGTAAGCTTACAAAGTAGGTAAGGTAAGAAATTTAGGCAAAAAAGTAAAGTAAGGGGTAGGTAAGAAAAAAATAAAAGTAAGGAAAAAAATATTCCTTACCGCGTTCTTCCCAGCACTATATATTATCGCAATAATTTTACGATATGCAATAACATTAATTAATAAAAATCGTTTAATATTTCGACGCAAATGAAGTCACTTACATTAAGAGTGGGTGACTTGAAAGCATTTGACACACCGTATTATAGATACAGCCTTTTAAGCAACGCTAACAAGATAAACATGGTAGCTGGGTGAGTCAAAAGTTTTGGATTTATGTCTCGCCCATTCAGCCGTTTTTGCTTTTTTTCACGGCCAAAAACTGTGACATAGGTCCATTTAACTGTTAATTGCAGAGCAATCGTTAGTTTAAGTAAAGTGAAATACAATATAGACCTGCCTGCTAGCATTTGCGATCGTTTAAAAAAGGTTTCAAGACAGTGGAGTAAACAGTTTGACCTGTAGCGTGGGGCTACCAGACGGACAGACGGGCAGACGGACATGACCATTTTATTAGATGCTTAAGCTCAGTATCTAAAAACTATAAATTTTCCTATAAAAATCATTAAAATATACTGTTTTTTTAGGTTGAGGTCGTAGGTCATAGGTGCGCCAGGACATACTGAACTACACTACCTGTTTAAATGTGTATAAACATTTAAAACCTAAATTAAATTATAATGTAGAAATATTTCAAACCTATACTGATGATTTAATGCTGCAAAACAGAACTTATGATTTTTATAAGGATATAAAGAATGATATTGAATAGAGATGTCAATTGTGGATGCTAGTGATTTAGAAATTATTAATATATTTGGATTGAAACGTTGTACTAAAAAGAAACTAGGTTGTTTTAAAATAGAATTAATGAAAATATTGTTAAAGAGTTTAAACAATTAAGATCTAGAATGTTTGTATATTTTATTAAATTTAATGATAAATTAATTACTTAGAAAGGACTTAGGGCATACCAAAACATTGTTGATAGATGTGAAATTGAAACTGATAAAAACACAATAAATAATGAAATTAAAGATTAGGTAAATTCCAATAAACTAAGTTTAGAAAAATAAAATATGTTAACTTTTAATCAATCAAAAATTAGATTAGCTAATTTTAATGATTAAAGATACATTTGAGATAATAAAAAACTACGTAAACACATTAAATGTAAAGAAATAGGGAGTATCGCTAGATCAAAATCATTTAAATTGTAGTACCGAGGCTTTTAAACATTTATTCCTGTATAGAAGTATTACTGAGTGGAATGAGTTGCCTCATAGTGTAAAATGTATTGATGAATCATGTAATTTTAGATCAGTACTTACTGATCACTTTATTAGCTCAAGGACTCCTATTGAGTATTTGGTTTATCAACCACCCTGAGTGTGAATGTAATACTATGACTGATAATTTGGTAATATGTAATTGTGGATAGTGAATATTTCTTTTAATTTAAACTTATTTTATTTATTGTGTAATTATAATGGTGTCCGTCGGTTGAGAGCAGAACATTTGTGCTGATGAACTTGACACTTGATTAAAGATCGCGTAAACTCAAACTCAAAATAAATCACTTAAAAAAAATCAAAGTTGTAGTAGTAGGTGTCCTAGAACCTACACTGTAGAATGTAAAAATTTGTAAATCTTTAAAATTTTTAAATTTAAATAAATAATATTGATTTCTGACTGTTTTTTACTGTTTTCAAAACCCATGAGATCGCAGTCGTAGTTGTGTCTTCAGAATCGGCCATGCAAAATTATTGGGAAGATCCAGAATGTGGAGAAACAGAGAAAACATGTAATAAAACTACTAATTTTTGTTTAAATAGCTTAAAGTCATAAAAAAGTGTGGGAAGATGAGAACAAGATGACACTGAAGATTTCTTTGCTGCAAAATTAATATTTGTGTAACAGATGGTGTCATTTTTTAAATAATTCTTTGTTGACTCTGGACGCAAATCAGCACGCGGTAGACTGATTAAAAAATAAATGACTACAAAAATATGCTGACAAAGAAAATTTGGATATAAATTCTGCTCACGACGCTTTGATAAATCAAGGCAAATTTATAAAAAGAACTGGACAAAGAATTGAAAAAAGCAGCAGGCGAATTTACACCCTACAGTCTGTCAGAACTGACTCAAGTTGCGATAGCGATTTTGCGGAAGGGTACTCATTAGAAATGAATTTTAGTGCAAACGAGACAGCTGAAACGGAAAATCACACAGATCCTATACCCAACATTGAACAAGTCTTACTTAGCCTGGACGTTTGTGACAGGAGCTGCGGCTTTACAGCTAAATCAATAATAATTTTAAAATTTGGGATTTATTTTTGTAGTTCTAGTACGGGTCATCTTAATCAAGAACAATTTAAATTTTAAGTGATGGAATTGTCATACGGTGCGGAGTAGCACGGCAATAAATTATTAGATCACGTTCCAAGCATGTATTTGATTAGTATGGTTTATTTTATAATAAAGTTTAAGTTTACTACGTCTAAAAAAAGTAATGTTTAATTAGGAATTATTCAAGCATTTTTATTGGGTTCTAGGTTAATGCCAAAATTTTTGGTATGTGTTATGAGTTCAAGAACGTATTTTGATGTATCAATACAAGGTGTTACTTCTAGATACTCGACTTTTATCAATAATTCTTATTCCAATATCGCTCTCGAGATTATCTCTTGACTTTACTGAATAAAACGCTTGTATCTACTGTTATTATTATCTATCTTTTGTGCACCGAAGCGTTCTTTATTCTCACTCTCGTATCTGTTTTACTCACCAGTCATAACGAAGCTGATGATTTTGGAGTTAGCTGTGTAGATCAGTCACCAGATTTGGTTAAAATTAGACTTAAGGTTTCAACTAACTTCAATACATGGTGTTCGGACAATCCTATAATACGTTATTTAAATATTTAGGAATCAACTTTGAAAGCAAACTCACATTTGATTCTTACTGCTTTTAGGTGCTTAAACGAATAGCCTTTAAATGCTCTACACGTTTTTAGTGATAGAAATTTACTACCCAGAATCCTATTCCAATTGTATTTAAATTACTCGTTTTCTTGCATATAAATTATGACCTTCCTATTTGGAGATATGCTTCTACTTCCGCACTTGATAAGTTTCAAAACACCATCAAACATTTCCTTAGATGTATTGTGTGAAGAACATAGTTTGAATTTAATTTCTGCAAGGCAGCTTGGGTTTCCAAAAGGTCGTTTAATGCCCAGTATTGACATGTATATCTTTTATGAAATTTATCGCTCACAAACGGTTCCTAAAAGAATTGTGTACATTACATTGTCTAACTTGCGAACGCTAATTAATCAGACGGATAAGCTCGATTGTATTTTTGAAATTCTTGACCATAGGTTGAGAAATCTAAGGAATAATTTATTTCATAGAATACTTTGCCTGTATTATTCATAAGGAAAAGAATTTTAAATCCTTTTAGTTTGAATTTAGCAAGTGGCTTAAAGCTAATCGTAATAATATTTACATTTAAGATAATCTAGTACAATGTATTTATATTCCGTAGGTTTTATTTATAATTATAATTGATAGTCTATTCTTGGAGTTTATTTATACTGTATGAATGTGAAAATAATGCAATTACTTACCTATGTTCGAGTACTTCGCAGTGCTGGAAGCTTAATTAATATAGATGGATGGGCTTTACAAATAAACTGCACAAAGAAATAATCGATGAGAACTAATAGTTTTTTAAATACGTGGCAAATATTTATACTTCAAATTTATGGTTGCCATTCAATGATACCCATGAGCCAAAAATTCGTTAATTTATCGGAATAAATGGATTATAACTGAAACATATTTTCCTGCAATTACTTTGTTGGGGAAGGAAAAATTCCGTCCGCAGGACGGGCCGCGTCACATGCAAGCATAATTTTAAAAAAGTAAAAATTTCAAGAAGTTGATTTCTAGTTTTCTAGACTATCAACTAATGCATGTAGATACAGTATTTAATGAATAAATTATTAGTATTAACGCTTTATTATTACTAAAAAACGTTTCTCTTTTTATTGTATTGGTCACATGGACGTAAAATATTCAGCTGGTGTAGGGAATTTGAATAATAATTTGTGCTAAATAATTTTATCTATCAGAGTAACGAAGCCTTTGTAGCAGGTACACAGGTATATCGCAAGTTTTTCTTGCTTCTTGGGCTTAATTTTGGGCGTGTAAAACAATCAAATTCGTCAATTTCTTCGATTCTTTTCAAGATTACATGCATTTACGACGAGCCATGGCCTCGGCTTTAATCAGCTTGGCAACGCTTTGCTGCCCCAGCACACACATGCACAGCACCCTTAAATACTCATTTTTGCTGTGCTGAATGTCCCGGTAAAGTTTGCTAAAGTTTGGCTTTGACATAGAATGCTTGCACGACTTCCTTACAGTAAAAAGCTCGCACAGAATAACAAGGTCTTTGGATGGAATTTAACTTAAAAATAATGTTAATAAATGGTCATCGACATTAACAGTCATTCTTATATCGACTGGTTAAGGTCTGAAACGATTTGCCTGTTTAGCTGAGGTGTATTGATCAAGCCGTAAAAAGCTTTTAACTCATAACTGGTGAGCTTGCAATTGCTAATCGCAAGTCATGGGCTTTCACAATGTATAATCCGCCTGAAGAAATTTGTATTTATTGTTAATTTGTTAACGACAATTTTACTCTTAAATTTCTTTAGTCCTGACGCTATGTTATATACCACAAAAAGTCATCGTGGGCTCCAAATCGTTCGTGCAACATGGGAGGCGTTCATCCAGCAGTATAATATTTGTGTATCTTTACTTTCATCACAAGATAAATATATGCCGTATGTTCGTAAAGTAGAGGACGAAATGCAACAGTGCATACATGCTTTGAAGTTGGATAAAAATGAAATTGAGGCACTGGTTACTGCTCATCCTAAAACTAAACCTGGTCAAATATAACGAAAAAAGTTGCGGGACCAGGAATATGATAAATGGTGTGAATTACCCCAAAAGGGTATGAGGGTCAAAGTCTTTCAAGAATATCCAACAGGGAACCGTATTATTATAGATAAAGTAGGACTTACAACGTCTGAATGGGTGTCAATTTTAAAAATGTCTTCTAATGTGTATCCGGTTAAGTCAATTCCAGGTCGCTGCCTAGGTGAACCTTGTTGCCGTCATTGTAACAAGAGAGAAACCCTTAGTCATGTCCTTGGTAGCTGTCCTAGAGGTGATTTATTGCGAAACACAAGACATCATGAAATTCGGTCTATTATTGCGAGGCATTTACGTAAAGCTTTTTCTGGCGCACAACGGTTTTGGAAAGTTCACGAGGAGGTCACCTGTACAGATACTAGTCAACGAGTTGACATTTTGTGTTATGATGCGCCGTCTAAAGTTGGTTACATTATAGACCCAACAGTGAGGTTTGAGAAAAATGAAGACCAAGCCAAAGAAGTAGATCTGGAGAAGCAAACGATGTATAATCCGTGCATCCCATATTTTATGAAGCAGTATGGATTGGAGAAAATGGAAGTTATAGGATTGTTTGTCGGTGCCAGGGGTACTATCACTAAGTTTTTTTTTTTTTGGGAGGGGCGCGAACATTTAAAGTGACAACAAGTACTTTCCAAAGCTAAAACAATACGAAAATTAAATCACAAATTCCTTGGAAACGAAAATAGTTACAACTCTCTAAGAAGCATTAAAGTATTCCAAAAATTATACTCTATCAGAATCAGATCAAAGTTTTTAGTGTCAACTACTAATTTGAGAAATTTGAGGTGAAATACGAAATCGTGATATTTCTCAATTCCTGCCTCGTGCTGAAAAAGAAAACCAAACAAAACCTGGAATACACAATCGCCCCTCTACTCCACTCCTCTACCAGAAATACACGCAACCAGTTCCTTCTGCATTGATACAAATATCTCACACAGTGGAACCAGTAGCAGACAAGTTGTATGTTTTATTAATCTTAATCACACTATAAATACAAAATACTAAACATATCAAGTTGAAACCATGGATAAAGAAGAATATAACGAAATAAAACAACTGCTGCTACTCCACATCGAGACCATCAACAAACTCCATTCTGATCAAAAGAATGAAATCCAAAATATTATACAGGAGATACAATCAGTTGGAGAAAAAATCAACATTCAAAGTATGGAAACTAAATTATCGGAATCTATTATGGCAAAGGATAAAATAAAAGTCAACCAGTGTGATCCACGTGAAAAAAGGATGGATAATCATCATCATGGCATGGACATAAGTATAGAATCCGACAAAGCTTGCCTAATCCAACATGACACAAATGATCAGGTCGGTCCGCCAAATGCAGGAATTCATATTAATGAACATACTATGGAAATAAAGCTCATAAGTAAAGCTTGTGCAAAAAAACTAAGAAATAAAGACGGTAAACCATCATCCATCCTTATCCAACCTCCCAGTAATTACGCAGATATAGAAATTGTAATGAAAAGACACACATCAAGTGGATCAAGGTCTGGAATAAATAAATATTCAACCGAAGGTGAAAGGAAAGTCGAAAAGAAAATCCTAGTAAAAATCAAAAAGTTAAGAGAGGACGGGAAGACAGTCAAGATAAAATCTTAACTTACTACTCCTTCTCCTAAAATATTCCCTATGCAACCGCAGTAAATCCAAAATTGAGGGAAATAAACATCGGAAAAGCGTCTTCATGGAAGTACATCACAACATTGAACAATAATGCAAAATGACCAGATCAAAAAAGAATAATAACATTTCAAAATAATACTGCAGCAACATCAACAACTACAGCAACTTCTCACAATATCCATGGATGTATGAATCAATTACTCTAATAGCTTAGACAACATACTAATTCTCCTACAATGATTCCCTTAAACCTGCAAATTCGTGCAGTTAGAACTTGTCAAAGATTATATTTTAATTATATGTTAAATAATAATCTAAGTTAAATAAAAATTACAATAATAATAATATTAATAATATTAAAAAATAATATTAAAATACAAATTATCAAACATAATGCATTTAATATGCGTTAACCAATATATGGTAAAATTAAATAATTAATTTCAAATTAAACTCTGTTAACTTTGTGTGATGGGTGTTATGCCTTTAGGCACAATAAAGTATTCAATCAATCAATCAATCAATCAATCAATCACTAAGTTTTTTGAAGACTTTAGGAAATCTTTTATATTGGCACATTCTATGGTCAAAGAAGTTATTTTGGCTGCTGTCCGAGGATCAAACAGGATTGCACATCATCATTTATATGCCATAACTCCATCTTAGAATTTTTATCCATGATGTACTATATTACATTGCATTTATGTGTAAATATTTTTTGTAAAACAATGTATGTTTGTTACTGTGTCGTTTAGGCAAGTACGATTGTGTACCAGTGTAAATAAAATTTTTACGTTCTCTCTCTTGACATGTAAACTTCATTGCTGGAGGTTTGTAATTTGTTTTATGATGTATGTGTCGTTTAATAAAAAACAGTGTGTTTGTATGTAGCTGTGCTTAGATATTGTGACACAGAATTTAATTCATGCAATTGACAAGCTTTATTATTACCTATATATATACCATATGTCACACTCTACACATTACATATCCATGTATATATATATAGTACATAACTCAACACACAAGGGAATACACACACTACATACAACGTACAAATAACAAGCTGAGACATACAATATTCTCTAGCATTACAGAGAATATTCTAAAATATTATTTGTCACAGCAGTGATTTTAGTCGCTCACTAAAAATCACCCATCCTATCCTTTCTACAGTGACAATCCTCACATCAACTCCTCGAAGAGGAGAGGATAGAAGTTTTATTGCTTTGACCTCAATAAAACGTACACTCCACACAAACACACACACACACAAGTACATACAAGTACATACTATATAATTCTTTGTTTTAACATTCAATCACTGTACCATTGATCTCAACCAATACCAAATACTAGCCTCAGTGCATTGAAGTGAAATAAAGAATCAGAACGAGAAATACCATGAAGGAGACCAGAGCATAAATTATTTCTGCCTCTCATCATTCATACTTTATTTTTCGAGTTTCATTCTACCACTCCGTGGTTAATGAACATTCTCACACATCTTTGAATTTCATATTTATATAGAATTACACGTTTCAGCACTCGTCTTTACCCTGTCAATGTAAAGCCCGTGGACCGCTACAACTACTTTCAAACCCGGATTCGGACCACAGCAACAATCTCAATCTCCAAAACGGATTGAAACTACGGATTCTTCACCATAAGTCCTGGCCAGGCACTTAAATCCGTACATCAACCAAGGAAATTTTAAGAACTAAAGCTCCGCTTTTTTCTTTAAAAATTATCCTATCCGGACAATCCTCACAGAAAAGCAATCAAAGTAATAATTGGATCGTATTCTCCGAATAGATCACTTTTATTTACTAAACAAATAGAGGAAAAATAATTGTAACTATCTCTCCGAGATTTTACATTTTTATTTTACAAACCGGATTTAAAAAGGGCACACAATAACCCTGTAATTGTCGTAACGTCCTCTCCGAGGAGTTATTAGCACAATTTACAATTTAAAAAGGGCACACAATAACCCTGTAATTGTCGTAACGTCCTCTCCGAGGAGTTATTAGCACAATTTACAATTTAAAAAGGGCACACAATAACCCTGTAATTGTCGTAACGTCCTCTCCGAGGAGTTATTAGCACAATTTACAAGTTAACAAGGGCAACAATAACTATAAGTCACCGTACTATCTCTCCGAGATTTACGAAGGACTTTTCAACTCTCACGAGGGAACCACCACCCTCCAGTCACCGTACTATCTCTCCGAGATTTACGAAGGGCTTTTAACGTAAAAGAGAAACAATATCTATATGTCACCGTACTATCTCTCCGAGATTTACGAAGGACATTTTCTATTTTTTTGCAGCACTCACGAGGGAACCTACACCTACATTACAATAATAAATTTCTCTCCGAGATTTTATTAAGGAGGGCTCCATACTTTCAAGTACCCGTACTATCTCTCCGAGATTTACGAAGGACTTTTCAACTCTCACGAGGGAACCACCACCCTCCAGTCACCGTACTATCTCTCCGAGATTTACGAAGGGCTTTTAACGTAAAAGGGAAACAATATCTATATGTCACCGTACTATCTCTCCGAGATTTACGAAGGACATTTTCTATTTTTTTGCAGCACTCACGAGGGAACCTACACCTACATTACAATAATAAATTTCTCTCCGAGATTTTATTAAGGAGGGCTCCATACTTTCAAGTACCCGTACTATCTCTCCGAGATTTACGAAGGACCTTCATTCTCACAAGAAACACACCCCGTCGCTACAATTAATAATTTTCTCTCCGAGATATTATTACATACAAAATTACAATTGGACGACAACCAACAGAGACACGAATAACGTTCTCTCCGAGAAGTTATTATCTGTGTTCTCACAAGGGACTACCCCTAACAAATACAGAGATTTATCCCTCGGATAATTGCTGCAGCTAAGTCCAGAACTCACAAGGGAACAACCCCGGACTACAATACAATATTCTTGAAGCGGATTTCTACCAGTCAAAACTCACAAGGACCACACCCCGACATGGCAGACCTACAAAAAGATCCGGAAATAGAACGTCTATCCGATATCCTCAAACAACTGATCGTTCTACAAGCACAACTTCAACATTGCCAAAACCAACTTCACCCTCTAATGGCCAGTCGTAACACAACGATAACGACTCAAAATGATGATTGGAATCAAATAAAACAGGAACTCATTGCAGTCCACAACAAAATCACTACAAAATGCCCTCACATAGGACTTGCAACAACCGTCATCCCCTCAAATGACGAGACCACAATGGTCATACAAGAGACGGCTGATCACCGTCCGCTCGATAAAACAAATACAATAGATAATCAAATCCACGTTCCTGACAGACCAACAGTAAGAAGTTCTTCAGCTGAAAATGATAATATAACCATTTTTGTCGAACCCGGAAAACTTAGTCCTGTACCAGTAAAACAAACTGAAGACCACAATGGTTACAAGTTAAATGCAATGGCCACCCAAGAGCTACAGCAATTTCAACATACAGACTCTTCGCTCAGCAAACCCCTTTTCAAGGACATGGTTCTGGTGCAAAAGGAAGACGTCACGGCCAAGATAGTGCACAATCTCGCCGCCACAAAGCCAATCACAAAAGGCCCAAACACAATTGATTCTGCAGACGGTTCCACCGTGGCAGTAAATCAAAAACATGTTCATACAACCCACCCACAAGTGGAAAATCACAATCAAAAGTCAACAAATCCTGAAATTCTCCCCTCGGAAAAAGCAACAATTGAGACTACAACAACCAATACAAAACTCGAGACCGAGGCGCGGCTAACCGAAACCGTACCAACCGAAACCGTAAAGACCACGCCCACAAAACCCGCCACAAGGGACAACAAACTGACAAACTCAAAAGGCAAACTAACCTTCATGAAATTATCTGGCGACACTAGCAAAGAAGCTTTCAGGCAGCTGGTAGAGGATAATTTAAAAACCTTGGGCAGAGATACAGGGAGACACGCATATTTTCGATTCGCTCCGGAAGTCCCCACAGATGGCCTGGATGCTATACAACAGTTGGAAAATCGCGTAAAAATGTATGAGAATCTTAAAACACTCATTAATGAAGAACCTAGCTATGAAGTTCGATTGATGAGCGAAGGACGCGTAGTCCCCACACAAGGACTTGACGCGGTTCTACAACAAGCGAAGGATACACTCAACCGTTACAAATCGGATTCTTCAACAATTCCACAACTAATGGAAAAAATGAGTCAAGTTGCTCAGTCGGAGACACTCTCCCCGGCACAAGAGAAAGATATCCCGGTCCTTACAATGAACCTAGAAGGCAATGAACCAAGAGATACCTTCAAATTGACAGACATGTCCACTGATCAACTAATTGATACGCACATAACTCAAACTGTCCTAGCCTATGAATACGGACATGACACACTCAAAGCTGACCAAGTCTATGATTTCCATATGTCTCAAGAAATTTATCGTGAAGAATTAATAGCCTCAAGGCTCGAGCGAGACAGACAATCCTCATGGGAAAAGAAATCAAAGGGAACGACAAAACGACCCACTGGACCCTGGACAGGAGTTCACCTTAAAGGGTACCATATTACCTTAGTGGAACACTTGACACCCCAGGAACAACACAAACTACTCAAAAGACAGAATGTCTACTATGATCCAGACTCTCGGCACTTCACACTCAAACCCATAGACAAGGTGGAAATTAAATATGCCTGAACCCTCTGAGGCCCGACGAGCACAACTCAAACAAGTTTTTGCTGCATCTCTAGCACTCCATGCATCTTCAGTGGAGGCTAGACGACAGGAGGAATTCGACAAAAATCCTCTCGGCAAATACATTATGGACAAAATACAAGCAGATTCCATTACCAATACAACCCCAGAATCGCTTTGCGAACAATGCGGCAACAAAGGCCACCTCATATGGAACTGCGTCTACACTACTCGATCCTCTAGAACAAAACGGACACAATATGTAGACCAACAAGACAAGATACAACAATGGATCGCTGAATATTATGTGGAACAGGCACAACAAGCTGAAGCTGACGTAGAAGCACATGCGGATACCGTCTCGGAGACACGATTTCAAAGCAATCTACCGACTGACACTGAGGACCAGTATGATCCAGATGCCCTACAACCTCCAGAAACAAGGAGGGGTGATAGCGATGACGAAGGTCTCATAGACCCTCTCACGCTCTGCGAAATCTGTCCAAAATATGATTTCGTACCAAATGCTTGCCCAGGACCTGATGTCCTTAATCCCGATTATTTTCGAGGAAGAGAATCACCACGCATACGAAGCATAGATCATCTCCCATTTCATCCCCTACCAGAACCAGTACTGGAATATGAATTAAGAGAGATGACCACAAGCTCTACACTAAAAGCAATGATACACTGGGACGATTACAAACTCACCAGTGACAATATACCGTGCTCATTATGCACCGGCCTCGGTCATGTTGCTCGACAATGCCCTGACCGTGCAGACGCCACTACGTCTGAAACTAAACAGGTTGCGTGTGAAGATAAAGGCCGCCTACAACGACAAGCGAATCATTACAATCAACAAAAAGCGACCCTGAAAGCTTCTAAAACCTACAAACTGGCCCAAGCAGTCAAACAAAACAGCTTTTATGATGACAAAAAAATCCAAAAGAATACTATACAAGCTCCAACATAGCCATTCAGGTTCAACGTGTGACCTATGCAATGAGATAGACCATGCTACCTTATTCTGTGACAATCTCCTGTTTACTACAAAAACCAATCTAAGAAAATTCCAAGAGATCACGGAGCAACTCACTTCCCAATGGGAACGCGAATTTAACAAAGACTGTGAGTCACAGCTACCTGAACCTACGACCGAAGAACCCCCGGCAGATTTTCAAGCCCGGGCAATTATGGTCAGGAGGGATACAGCCTACCCCTCACACAGCACAAAAAGACAAAAAACGGACTTAGACACCGACACCTCGACTCAAACCGCTGACCAAGAAGTCGTATCAATTTTCCAAAAGGTACTAGCCAAAGTCAAAACCCCAGCTATTAAACCTTTAATATATCTGGACGCTCAGAAAACACAAGACGAAATTTATGATGAACACGTGTACAACTTTCACAAACCAGAAAATATTAATGGTACACGCCGCACAGGTGTACATCTAGATGCGGATGGTCAACCAATACCCTCTCGCTTACACCGAGCTCACATGGCTGTGTTCATACCACATGTAAACAATATCCGGCCGACAACACAAGAACCGGATACTGATCATTTTCATCCTGTCACCAAAGACACAACTTCCTCCTTGCCCAATGACTGGAGGATAGAACTGATCAAACACTCAGAACCATATGCGTACAAAGCAGTCAGAGACAACTTTATCTGACCCTGCGACACTGGCGCTAATATTCATTTATGCGGTCGCAAGGAATGGTTCTCCTCATACAAACCTTTTTCAACAGGACCAAGAGCAATACAGATAGCAGACAACTCACTCATTTTTGCACAAGGCTACGGCTCAGTAGTCGTTTCTGCTTTCAATGGAAACCGATGGGATCCTTTTGAATTACAAGATGTCTGGTATCTCAAAAATGCCGCAAATCTTTTTTCCGTTACCAAAATGGTCAACGAAGGAAACATTATATATGAAGGTAACAAAGAGAAGATTGAATTCTTTCACCTTAACCCTCACACTATGGAAAAAACCCTGCTACTCAAAGGCATGACGACCATTGAGCCCGGAAGCTCGGGACAATTAGTTATGCTGTTTAAACCAATCAAACAATTACCCGTAGCCATGATGACCCGTGGATTATCCCTGGGACGTGTCCAGAGATGGCATGAAAAACTTGGACACATCAACTATCGATACCTGCAGAATACCCTGCGCACAGGTGCAGCTACACTCGGAACTGGAAATGTTCTTGAAGAGGTTCAGGATTGTATCATATGCAATCGCAGCAAGGCCACAAGGAAACCCTTCCATAGCCAAACTTCTCAGGACACTTATAAAACCGGAAAGTGTATTCACGCTGACCTGGTACATGCAAAATTTTCCTCAATCAAGAGAAATCGCTATTTCCTAATCCTGAAGGACGACCACTCTGATTACAGGAAAGTATCCTTTCATTCGGATAAGGAAGCAATGACCATTCTACCTGTCATCCAAGAATTCTGTGCTTGGATCGAAAACAACAGTGGAAACAAAGTCAAATATTTCAAATCTGATGGCGGCGGAGAGTTCAAGAATGCTATTCTTCAACAATGGTGCAAGACCAGTGGCATTCGCTTTCTCATTACTCCTCCGCACTGCCCTCAATCAAATGGCAAATTGGAACGAGACGTGCGTACAATCCGTGAAACTGCGGTCTCACTCCTACTCGAAGCCAATCTACAAGCTAGATTCTGGGAAGATGCAGTCGACACTGCAGTCTACCTTCACAATCGAGTATGCCATGGCAACCGAAAAACAACCCCATTTACTATGATGTGTAAGAAACCAACAATACTCTCTAACCTACACATCTTCGGCTGCCCTGCCTCCGCCACGTTGTTAATCAACGTAACTGGTGGGAAGGCAAGACAAGAGAAGGCCTCTTTGTCGGTTACAAAGAGCACAGCCTGGAAGTCAGACTCTATGACCCTAAGACCAAGTCACATTTTTGGTCTCGTCATGTGGATTTCTTTGACTCCAGAATACCGGTACAACCCCTACCAGCACATTTATTCAGAGACGACCAATTCTTTGATGCCCATACCTATGGTGGAGACCGGATTGAAAACCTTCGACTATATGTCACTAATCAAAGGAACAACGCAGGTGACTTAATTACTAGTCAGATTCCTCTGTTGGAAGACAATTCCTCAGTGCCCTCTATGACACATCCTGTCAGTATACCTGTCGTTACTCCACTCACTACATCCACAATTGGAAATGAATTGGTACCCTTTCAACAACAAACTCAGAGATCACCACAAACGGCTCGACCCATACCAATCACCATGGGAAATCGATCTTTAAAAATTCAAGGGACACCTCAAACCAACTCTACACCTGTGGCCCCTAAAGTATCTAACACTCCAGTTTCAACTCAGGACCACCGGACACCAAAACGACCAATACCTCAGCCTATTATCATCAAAAAAGGAACTCCCGTCGCGGCTTCACCCGCTAGAAATGAGATTACTCTGGTTCAAAAAAGACTTCGCCAGGAGGGAGATTCAACCAACAATGATACTTCCTTATTTGAATACTCAGACAATGATGATGAAGAAGAAGCTGAGACAACTTTGGACAGAACCACAGACTCGACTACTCCAGGTTCCGCTCGCACTACTCTTACACCCACAGACGTTAGTACTCTTTGGGCTCCAAACCATGAAGCAACCCCAGAGGACAACAACCCAGACGTTCCTGTTACACAAGGTGATGTAGTCATGAGTGAAGATCCACTGCTACCCGATAATGATCAGATTCAAAGTGAACAAATTCGGAGAGTGACTACACGTAAAGGACGTGTTGTTAACTTACCCAAAAGAATTGCTACTGATTATGTACTAAATTATGCACAAGCAATTCTCCAAGAACCAGTCAAGGCCCTACTTGCAAATACTCTATATGAACGCCTTGATAATCAAGATCGGACTCACAAAAGACCATTCATAATTCCACAGAATTACAATCAAGCCATGAAAACCCCGGACCGTCACTACTGGAGGGAAGCTATGAACTCTGAGTACAACTCTCTACTTGCCAATGAGACCTGGACTCTCGTTAAGAAACCAGAGAATCGACAAATCATACGTTCTATGTGGATTTATGGACACAAAATGGCTGAGGACCGATTCAAAGCACGACTAGTTGCTCGTGGAAACTTTCAAAAACCTGGCGTGAATTACAAACAAACCTTTGCGCCGACCCCCAGATATGAAGTTTTCAGACTCCTGCTCGCTGACGCAGGTTTCAACAACAAATACATTTGTCAATTTGATGTAGAAACTGCCTTTCTATACGCTGAACTAGAAGAAGAGGTTTACATGCACCAGCCCCAAGGATACAATCAAGGATCTGACCTGGTGTGTCTTCTCAAAAAATCCCTCTATGGACTGTGTCAAAGCCCCCGCAACTTCTACAAAAAAGTTAAACAATTCATGGACTCCTTCGGCTATAGGCAGAGCGACTATGAAAAATGCCTTTACATTAAATGCTACAAGGACAAACAAGGCAATGATCACAAGTCTTACATCTGCTGGTACGTAGACGACAGCCTAGCCACGTCCACACATCAAAAAGACCTGGATGACCTCACTCAGGCACTCAAGGATCGTTTCAAAATTACAGAGACTAACGACATAACCCATTTTCTTGGAATGGATTTGAAACGGACCGCTGATTACATCTAAATTAGTCAACACACTAAAATTGAGGAACTCGAAATCAAATTTAACCTCAAAGGATGCAAAACAGAAAAAACACCAATGAGCAAGGATTTCAACGGTGAACGAGAAGGTAAATGGACAAAACGAGATGACCTTCTTTACCAGACCATAGTTGGATTCTTACTCTTCATATCCAGAATATCCAGACCCGATATTTCTCAAGCAGTACAAAAACTGACACAATACTTTGCTAAGTGGGATGCAGGCCATTATGAAGCAGCTCTCCGTGTAGCTCGCTACCTCATCTCAACCAAGGACCAATGTCTCCGCTACTATAGGAATGACCATGGGAAATTCAACCTTAGCATGGAAGGGGTCCACCTAAACATGGGACCGAATAGGACAAAATGGGACGGGACCAAACATGCAAAAAAGGCTTATTTTGAGAGTTCGGTCCCATTTGTCGTTTTGTACGAACAAGTCATATAAACAGACAAATGGGACCGAATAGGACCAGGCATGATTACTGGCGTATACATACCTGTCTTTAAACAGGACCAGATGGGACCAAGCATTTGTATGTACCCGTGCACAGCGGCCAGCCGAGATATGACAAATGGGACTGGGCATGCGCATGCGTAAAACACTCAGGGTCGTTTCACAAATTACATAGGCAATACTGGAAGTGACCGCGGAGTTTAAAAACTCTAGCAGTATAATTAATATATTGTATGTAATTTAACCTATGTAGTAATAGTGTACACTCATTGTGTCTAACAAAATATTTATTACAGTTAACATTATGAGAAAAAACTATGTCAGAACGCAAAGTAAAATCCAAAGGCTTTTTATAAATATTGTAGCACTAAGAAGAACAGGATTGCTATACCAATGCTTACAAAAAGCAGCGGGGAGATTACAACAACATTTACAGAAGTAGCCGATGCTCTTGCCGACGAGTTTGAGAAGGTTTTTGTGCGTGAAAGTGTTGAAAGTGATCAAATAAGTGAAACTGCGAGCGCCAATGATACTTCCCAAGCTAACTGTAAATTGCAAGTAAATCAAATAGACGTGTACAATAAACTAAAACTATTAAATCCCTATAAAGCCCCTGGACCTGACGGAATACATCCTATGGTTTTAAAGGAATGTGCAGGCATTGTGTGTATTCCACTCGCTTTAATATTTCAAGCATCTTTTGACCAAGCAAAGCTTCCCGATGACTGGAAATGTGCTAACGTGACATGTATTCACAAAGGAGGGTCAAAAGGAGATCCTACAAAATATCGACCTGTTAGTTTAACTTCAGTGTGCTGCAAACTGGCTGAGCAGTTTATAAGGCAGCAAGTGTTTGCAAAGTGCGACTTTGCAAAGCACCAACATGGATTCTTGCCTAGAAGATCATGTTTTACGAACTTGTTAGAGTTTTTTAATGACGTCACTGCACTCACAGATGAAGGTTATGTGGTTGATTGTATTTACATTGACTTTTCGAAAGCCTTTGACAAATTACCTCATCGACGCCTTGTCCAGAAGCTTCGCGATCGCTACAAACTTGACGACTACCTCATCAACTGGATAGCAGATTTTTTAAATGACCGGACTTATCAAGTCGTTGTCAATGGACATGCGTCAACCACTAGATCGGTTATTAGCGGTTGTCCACAGGGATCTGTGCTTGGCCCTATTTTATTTTTACTGTATGTAGATGAAATGGGGGAAATAATCCAGAGCTCAATTAAGCAATATGCAGATGACTCTAAAATATATAGAGCAAGAAAGACGGACAATGACTTTCACCAGCTGCAGCGCGATCTGAACAACCTTGAAGCGTGGTGCAATGAAAATTTTATGGAAATTAATACAGCAAAGACCCATGTTGTTCACTTTGGAAAATTCAAGGCTGAGCACCCTATATACTCCTGTAACAACCAGCCGCTTAAAAGCTCTACCTGCGAGAGGGACCTTGGGGTTTACATTAATTACGATTTTAAATCAACGGACCACTGCCAATTCGCAGCGAAAAAAGCAAAATCCATCTGTTTGCAAATCAAGCGTACATTTAAGTACATGGATCTCAACACATTACGCAGAATAATCATAACTTTTATTAGACCTATCCTGGAATATGGTAATATAATTACGGACCCGATTTTGAAGAAAGATAGTGAAGTGATTGAAAAAGTGCAGAAGTTGGCTACTCGTCTTCTACCAAGTCTGCGAAATCTATCATACGAAGAGCGATTACATAAGATAGGAATTCTTTCGCTGAGTGAAAGACGAAAAAGGGGAGATCTTATCGAAACTTTTAAGTTAATTAATGGAAAGTATGATATAGATCCTTCTACATTTTTTGAAATTGATAATGAGAGCCGACATGCTCCATTTTTAAAAAGTAAAAAAACATCAACGAGTGCCAGGCATCACTTTTTCACACAGCGTGTAGTTAGGGAATGGAACATGTTGCCTAGTGAAGTGAAAAATGCGAAAGTGAATCAGTGTGGTGTAAATACTTTTAAGAACAAACTCGACGAATTTAAAGGATGGAATTTTAAGAAATTTCCGTCTGACTCAAGCTTTTCAGAGTGATAACAGTTTTTTTTACTGTAGTGACAACCGGGATGACAAAAGACTATGTCTTAAATCCTTTGGATTCTGCCCGGGATATTATTATTATTATTATTATTATTATTATTAACTGTCGGCGACGAGAAGGTTTTAACCCTGTATGGTAATTTAGTAGCATAGTTTGTCCATTTGTTTTATTTAGTTTCCAGTAGTGAAGATTAGCAGCTTCATTTTGGATCTCGGGTCAGCTTTATCACGTTGTACACGCTTAGAAAAATAGGAAAGAATTGACTACTTTACTGTTAATTTCTAACTAGGTACTTTGTTGTTACTCCGACATCCACAGTGAATCCTGTTAACCACGGTCAACAGGATTATGGTTAGTGATTTACAGTGAAAACTGTTGGACTGAGTATACTAGAACAGTGTTGGATCACGCAACACTTATCTTGTTGAACGATTTTATTAATTCAAAAATAACACTAAAAACTGAATTCGTACCCCTGGATTCGAACCAACACCGTTTGGATTATGAACCTGGCTCCTTCACCACTGGACTGTCACAACACATTAACAATTAGATACTAATTTAACATACATATACAGTGATATAAATGCTTCAACAGGTTTAGTGTTGATTTAACAAGTTTAGTGTTGGGTTTTTTCAACACCAGTCTTGTTGCATGTAGTTAAGTTTTCCCTACCCTTAAAAATTTTTAAATTTACTACTAAAGTCACCAGCTTAACCTGTTGCCACGGCCTAACTACATTCGTGTCAAGATCTTTTTTAAGCGTGTAAGTAATCATTATTATAATACCATAAATATTTTTGTTGCTTGTCATTGATTGTTGTGTTACGATGAACGAATAAGTATATTCAAGAGTTGTAATTTTGCCTTTGTAACTTGTCGTGTAGCGCAGTTGTGTAGACTATTAATGTCCTAAAATCCACCTACTTTTTTGATTTACGTAAATAATTATTGTGACTTTATGTTCAGCACTAACGCATCAGGCGAGAAAGGAGTTGTACAAAAGTTACCCGCATGCCAAATTAGCGCACACTAAGACGGGGGCGAACGATAACGATTGCGATGTGACGAAGTCAACATGCACACTCTTGTAAGTTACTAAAACAATAATATCTCAAATTTTTTAACTTGTCGTCGTGTCGTGAAACATTTTGTGTGTCCTTTTCAATCCAAAACAAATTGCCTTCATTTTATTGTTTTACATTTTGAACAGTTTTATTTATGACAAATTAACGGGACCAATTTCAGTGCGTCGGAGCCAAAACCTGGAGATGTGACTGACATAGCGGCTGGGATATTCGCTACCATTACCATTCCTACCCCCCGCACATCCGCAAGTTTCTAATACGTCATGCAAACAACCCTATCAAAGTCGTTCTCGTTCTTGTCCTCGTCAGTCGTCGCTCGTCCCTATATATTGTCGCACATTTATTGAAAGTTGACCTCTCCCATGGCCTACGTGGCCTTCCAATCTTCGATCGTTATCGTCAACGCAAACAAAATATTTCGTGTTGTTGGGGTGGATCCAAAAATCTCTCAAGAAAATTAAGTTAAAAAAACACTAAAAAACTGGATGATATTTTTATTAGTTACAAAATTTTGATTTATTCCGGTTGTCAGTGCCGGTACCCGTGATCCCAGAAAAATTGCCTTTGGCCTTAAAACTCAACTCCTGACGGCAGCGGCTTGATTACATAATTTGCGTATTTCTTATATAGCGCCTAGTTTAATGTTTCAAATACTAATTGTGTTAAAAGATAGGAGAACACATGCCGAAAGTCGTGGTGCGTTTTGCAATATTTTATAGAACTCGAAGGATACAGAGACGAGATGGAAGTCGCGAGATGAAATAAGATTGATAGGAACGGGTAATGTATGTGCCTAATTTTTAATTTTCCTAATTAACTAATCATAAAGAACTTAAAAGAACTTAAATCATACTTTAATTATTAATTTAATTAATACACTAATTAATTAACTATATATCATTCGTGAACAACCAAAATTACTTATTTCCAATTAATGCTACTTACAATCAAAATGAGTTATAGATGTTATAAGCAAAAAATGAAAAACATGCGTACATAAATTTAATTAAGAGTTTTGGAAAGACGTGGAATGGAAATGATTTACTTTCATGTTTTTTAATAATGTAAAATGTTCTATTTACATGATTTTGAAAAGTGTAAAATTTTCTATTTGCATGTTTTTTGAAAAGTGTAAAATGCTCTATTTGCATGTTTTTTGAAAAGTGTAAAATGTTCCATTTAAATGGTTTCAAGGCATGTTTCAATATTTTTGTAGATAATGGATATTGTATTTAGTTAAAAATGGATATGGGTACTTTTGGTTCGTCACAGATGATATATTGAAACTGATATGACAATGAGGAGTTATTTCGCTAAAAGTGATTTTCAACTATTTAGCTTGTAAGGTATGGTAAGTCGTGCTGATTTATGATTCATATGATATATATATATGATCAAATTAATATTTAGTTTATGTAGCAAAGCAGTCAAGTTTTACCTATTTCGCACATATCTGTCGACAATTTATTGTTGCAGCCTGTGGAATCTCAGTAAGACGGAACTTCAGCGAATCACAGTAGCTTACAATGATGCATTCCGCATAATCTGTGGGTACAGAAGAGACTCCAGTGCCACGGAAATGTTTAGGGAAAATAACACTCTAAACTTAAGTGAAGTTATATTTGCAGCCAAATCCTCTATAAGAAATAGGCTTGTGTCCTCTCTGAACTCTATTGTTGGTGGCATAGTTCACTCCGAAGTTTACAAAGGCTGAATAAGATGAGCACCTTGGTCAGCTCCCAAGAATAGTTACTATTATATAATAGTAGGGTGTTAATAATTTATTTAGTTATAGTTTAGTTTGTAGTTCTTTTGTTACTTGTTACCTCTGAAACAGCTGAAACAGTCTTAAAGAGTAAATAATAAATAATTGTCATGTAATCATAATCTAACGAGATCCAGATCATACACGCTTAGAAAAGATCTCAACTAGCTTTTAGTTAGCTCGAGCTAACACATTTAGGTGTTAATTTCAACACAATTATTAGTTAATTTAAAAAATTTTGAAGGTGCAAAAATATGTTAGCTACAGGAAACACCGCTGTGTGTTAATATACCTACCTACACTAAATAATGTTACAGTTAACCGAAAATCGTGTTAAGAATTTCTGCCACTGTATAATAAGCTAAACTAGTGCTACCACTATAAATGAGGTATCTCGGGTCAGTGGTTAGAGAGCCCGGTACCAAATCACAAGGCTGAGGGTTCGTGCCTGACTTTTTGCATTATTTTTTAATTCAGTTAGTCACGTAACTACTTCTTGGTTACATATGCGACACAGAAAATAGTAAACTGTCTAACATATTAGTGTAAATCCCTAACTAAAATTTGTGTTGACCACTTTAACACCTTCTGGGGTCGATGTTGGAGTAACACAAAAATAAGTTACAAATTAACACCCACGAGGTTAATTTGCTTATATTTTTCTAAGCGTGTAAGAGGTAATAATTACGGTAAGAATTTCGCTCATGTTGTATGAGTCATTTTTAGTATCCCACGAATATAATATATATCATAATCATACAGTATAATAAATGTTCGTTTTCTTTTCTGCAGCGTAGATTTCCTTAAGGTTCATGTTCGTAATAGTGTGCATTATTAATTCATCCTAAATTCACACATAACAGATTATGGTACCGAGCTAAACTTGTCCAAACCAACCATGCCTATATATTCAGCATATGCTAATGCTAATGGTACTGATATGAAAGAAAATAGCAAGGACTGAATATTACGTTTTAGAGTTACTTGAACTGTGAAAACGCACGGAGCGAGTATAAAGTCAACAAAGACAGAATTTGCAAATTATTTCTAGAAACTTACTATATTATGCTTATGTAATTCTTTATTACCCCTCAGATTTGCAAGGGCACTAAAAAGAGTATTTTCAAATACTCATAATTATTATATAATATAGTAATAGTTAGTTTATAAAAAATAAGCTTATGTATAGGTATACAAAAAATGAGATATGTATTAATCGCTTATTTTCCTGAAGCGAAACTAACACAAGTGGATAGTAGATAAATAGTGACTTATTTGTTAATTCATAATATAGCTTGTAACTTATGTACTTTTCTAACCCCTTCTTTGTAATACCTCTGGACCTCCTAGTGGTCTGTCTAAAAAGAAATAAAATATTAATTAATTTTAATTCCAATCAGATTAAATTATAGATCAATTTTATTAAGGGTGGCTTTTAATTTAGTACATAATAAATGACATTGACACTAGTTCTAAATGTATGTTTAGTGATTTTAGTCCCAAGGCATATTTATAGGCTCCCTGCAGAAATATGAGGATTATAAAAATAAAGCATAAAACCAAAACTTACACTATACAATAATTCAAATTCAAAGAAAAATAAATTTAAATACTGAGTAAATTAACAAATAATATCAAGTTGGTAATAAGGGAGCTACGAAAATACTTGAATAAATAAAATTAATTAATTAATAATTATTACATTAGCCATAAACGTAATTTAAAAACATACTATACGTCAGTTTCAAATGCAATGTAGGTACCTATGCAGGTACACACGTACGCAGCTAAAAAGTCTAAATAAATAAATAAATAAATTAAAAAACATTAAACCATTCGGGAATTTCCCTTCGAACTAAACTCACAGAATACGAAATAATATTATAAAATAAAAAAATCGGATCGAGAAATATGCATAAAATATAAAAGATATTTAACACTCAAGTAAAAGGACTTAACAATGTGCTAACTTGCCTGTGCAAAGATATTTCACTGCAATAACTCGATAATACAAATAAACGGTTAAGACATTACTAGCATAACGACTTCAAATACTGAGATTTCCTATCCTGCGAAGTAAATGTAACCAACTTACAATAGTACATATTTACATTATGCCAACTTGTTTGTGTACATAAATCTTTTAGAAAGTGTAAAACACATAACGATATGAACAGAATATTCGGTGCATTCGATTCGATTATATTAGTTTTATCAGAAATGAGAAACTAAGGAAGTGATCATTTTTTATGACGATATTCATTATTTTACCTTCCATAATTGACAACTTTAGTCTGTGTATTCATACTATTGAATCTGTGAATGTCTTCATCTTTATGACTCTTTAACTCGGACTCCGTAAAATGTGGTTGGCCACCGAATCGGCTAACGAACTCATTACCTGTGACTTTGCTATGCATGACCGAAGGCTGAGAAAGTTCCAGAATTGTGGGAGGCTTGATATCAGTACCACTGACGTCCTTAAATATTGTTATTTTGTACACACTGCAACCTAACGTGATTTTTAAACCAGTGTCCTCTGACGAACTCTCTTCCACACAAGTCACATTTAAACTTTTATCTTCAACTGAAAGTGTTTTTAAAGACGTTGCGAACGATGTTCAACCCGCTTGTGAGCTATTAGACTTTGCTGAAAGCAGGCGTGCTTGGGTGAGCGGTTAGGACTGCAAAATGTAACGAAATTTACAGTCTCAGACCCGGCTTCAATCCTCGGCCACTGCTAATCGTTTACGGCTCGGTGTTGTACGGTAAACGTCACTGGATAGTTGATTGAAACCCAATCTCCTTCGGTGCTCCTTAGTGACCACTACTTACTGTAGGGGCCTAGGGAATGAGACTCCTTTACTGTGGAGGAGGGGACGGGGATAGGTGAAACAGTACAAAGACCGAGACGATCTAACGCGGTAGCCTCCTATTTCCTCGCCCACAGTGACTGGTTGAGTCTGGTTGTATGAACTTCGGTTAAATCGACCCAATGAATAAATTATCATTATTATTATTAGACTTTGCTGACTTTTAAATCTTGAAACACAATATTTTGAGCGATAAGAGAAAGGCAATCCTCCTGATGATCAGTTTCTCAATCAATTCGGATAGATTTGACCGTTGGGAAAGTTTCATTAAAAATATTCCACACGTAATCTTGTACTTTGACATTCTGAGCATGTTCTTCTTGATTCCCTGATTGAATCTGTTTTAGTTTTATAGCTTTTGCGTCAATCATGGCAATCCTATGCTGCTATTGAGCGTCAGATCTCTCAAGGTCTTTGAAGGTGAGGTAGACTGAATTTTCTGAGGACTTGCGTGGACGGTGCTAATATGCTTATTTAAAACAGTAATGTTCCAAAATTTCATATCACAAACTGTACATTTTAACCTTTCAATTTTTCTAAGACATGCGGTAAACGTTTGTTTTATCTTTTTCTTCAGCTTTTGCTCTTGAATTGTGGCCATTTTGTCCTTCCGGGATTTCTCCTTACTGTCCTTGGCCGTCGTTTCCTCCTCCAACTTTTTTTATCGTTTTAGATGCGTTTGAAACGCAGCATTTAACAAACTTAATTTTTCTTTCAGTCAGAGTGCATGCGTTTTAATTTTGTGATCTTCGAATATCGCCAAATTGGTGGTTTCTAATCTTCAATGTTTGCACTTATACAGTACCCAGTTTTTACTGTGCTCTACCAGCTCATCAGCGGCAAATAATATGTTGCATTTCTCACAGAGTTGATTTTCGGTGTAACTAATTCTTTTAACCTTGATTCGAGTATTATACCGATTTTTGTAACACAAGGTTGAATTACTCCAACTACTAGTTTCGTGAAGGTCCATAGAATCTTCTTCCACAATGGACGTACAGGAATCTAACTTCTCAGTTTGGACAAGAACACCTAGTTTACAGATTTCAATAGCACCCACACTTTCACTAATTATATTATCACTAGAGACTAAAGAATGTGTTCCGTCGTTGAATACATTTAGGCACGTTTCAACCCTTATATATCCGTTTCTTGATTATCCGAGCTTGGAGATTTCGCTACAGTGTTGTTGGTGTCGATAGGATTCGGGATACCATTTTCTAGGTTAATGGAGATTACTTCTGCGGCACATGTACTTGTTGTTTCCAAACATGTTTTCTCTGGTTTCGAAGTATTTTTAATCAACCTGTTAGTAACAATTACTGAATTAGTATATCCTTTGACACGCATTTGTACCAAATAACCTAATGTAATAATATAAACTGTGACTTAAATGCTTATCACGTAAGTATATGCAAACACATTTTACTATTTACCTAAATCTTCTACATCCTTAGGTTGGAATAGGTACAATTAAATTTGGTGAATGGAATTTATCAAAAATGAAAACTGTGTTTAATTACTTGTACCTTTAATTTTTGGAAGAAACCCTCGACGACGTTTTTTAGCAGTCGTTAATTTGACCGAACTATGATCAAAATCATTACCGTTATCAGTCACATTTACAGGTTGAGCTGAATGGAACCACGATTCATTACCATAGCTTGGGTCACATAATGCTGGACCAGGCTCTAAACTTTGCAGCCTCTGTTCCCCTTCATTCATACAATCTTCAATTCCATCATGGTCCATAGTCTCCATAGCAAATACCTGACTTTGATGCCGCTGCTGTGGCAATTGTACTTCTTGCATATCCTCCATGGCAGCAGTCTTAATCAAAAGTACATCTGCAACGAGTGGCTTCCCCAAACTTCTGCCTGCATTTTTACAACAAAACAAGAAGTTTAATCGATTATTAACTTGCTCTATCATTAACCTAAATGATGCGAATTTTGGCAATACACAAGTTTGAACTAATTCTCTATTCCAAGGCAGTTGTCAGGATACAATAAAAATTGACACTCGAAAACTCGAATGCAACAAAATATTCACGATATATTATTGGACTGGGCTGATCTATCAAAACTCCACGTCCACACATGCATGACACACAACCTATGACCTACGACAACTGGTATTACTGTCAACTATCGACGTCTTTTATAATATGAACTAAAAATGTAATCAACAATTAAAAATTACCGCTATTTAATAAATACATAAAATAAATTATGACTTACACAGAATGCACATTTACGAAATTTTTCTTTAGCCTCTTCGCACGCCTTTCCTCTTTTAACTCATTTTTATTGATTAGTACTACAGAATTACAGCCACACAGCATAACTTCTTCATACTGCTTCAGTTCACTTCAGTAAATCAAAACAATAGGTGGATTTTAGGACATTAATAGTCTACACAACTGCGCTACACGACAAATTACAAAAGCAAAATAACAACTCTTAAATGTACTTATTCGTTCATCGTAACACAACAATCAATGACAAGCAATAATGATTACTTATACAACGTGATAAAGCTGACCCGAAATCCAAAATGAAGCTGCTAATCTTCACTACTGGAAACTAAATAAAACAAATGGACAAACTATGCTACTAAATTACCATACAGGGTTAAAACCTTCTCGTCGCCGACAGTTAATGTTAACTGTAATAAATATTTTGTTTAGACACAATGAGTGTACACTATTACTACATAGGTTAAATTACATACAATATATTAATTATACTGCTAGAGTTTTTAAACTCCGCGGTCACTTCCAGTATTGCTTATGTAATTTGTGAAACGACCCTGAGTGTTTTACGCATGCGCATGCCCAGTCCCATTTGTCATATCTCGGCTGGCCGCTGTGCACGGGTACATACAAATGCTTGGTCCCATCTGGTCCTGTTTAAAGACAGGTATGTATACGCCAGTAATCATGCCTGGTCCTATTCGGTCCCATTTGTCTGTTTATATGACTTGTTCGTACAAAACGACAAATGGGACCGAACTCTCAAAATAAGCCTTTTTTGCATGTTTGGTCCCGTCCCATTTGGTCCTATTCGGTCCCATGTTTAGGTGGACCCGCATGGAAGTCCAATCTGATGCTAACTTTGCAATGGGTGCCCCAAGAGCCCGTAGCATCATGGGTGGTTGCGTTCTCTTGAATGGAACTGCTTGGATTTGGACTAGCAAGCAAGGAAACCTTGTTGCTCACTCAACTACAATTGCGGAAGTTTATGGAATTAACAATATGGCCAAGACAGCTATTTGGTCACATAATCTTCTTGCTGACATGGGATTACGTGAATGGACTGATACTATCTGGCAGTTTACAGACTCAGAATCTGACTGGAAGCTCATCTACAGTCTAGACAATCACCACGACCGTACTAAGCACGTTGACACCAGAATCTTCTGGGTCAAAGATCTCATTGACACAAATCAGCTCGTCATTCAGCATCGCCGAACTGAAGACTTAGCCGCTGACATATTTACAAAACCTCTGACTGGACCCAGGATGAGGAAACTTATGTTCTTACTTGGGATGACGACCATGAATCAGGAGGGAAAAATCCATCAGGCTCAGCTTGCACAAACCTATGCTGCAATGCCAACTATAAGACTCATCCACGATGAAAATACTGACCCTATGGATACCACAATGCCAATCAATGATGCTCAAGCTAGATATGCTAACTATACTGAAGTTGATGTCAAACCATCACATATCTATCAACCGGTGGGAAAGATTCGAAAATTTCGATCCTCCACTCCCCACATGCATCACCCATATGCACACACTGACCATCATTCTACTGCTAGCCCCTTAGCAAGAGTCCTCACCTGCCTAATATTTGCCGCTTCAATCTGCGTTGGCAGCACCTACCGGATGGACGAAACATCCCCTGTACTTTGGACCCCTACAAATCTCAGTGTAAGCATTGGATACAATGAACTCAACATCCAGATCGAGATTATACCTCCTTGCAGTCTTCTCGTCTATGATGTCACTGACGAAGATGATGAGGCCCAGATGAACAAAGCACACACTCGATGTCTCCAAGACTATGATCGACTTTTTATTCAGCCTCTACACACCATCTGTCCGTCTACTAGAGTCAACAAGGCACCACAAACCCCAGTTGACCTCTACTCTCAATACCTTTACACACCTGATGACATAATTCGCAACAAAGTGACACAAACCTTTATGTCTGTACAAACAAGCCCTGGTATTGACATGGCCTTCTACGCCATGACCACTTACAATCTAATCACCAACTATGAGCCAACCATGGATATTCGATTCAGAGAACAGACCTCCGTTGTCAACAAAGTCACCAAAAATGGACAAGTGTTCATGCCTAAAATGCAACAGCTTCAAAAGGAACTACTTCCTATGCATGACTCAGAAACAATACAACCCTTACCAACACTTGGACTTGACATCTCTGCCATTATCAACCACAAATGGAACTACACTGATGTTCTACATACAATAAATCAATCCTGGACTCATGGACAAAGCACTGGAAAATTCTTTGATTACTTCCATCTGGAACTACCACATCAAATTTTTCCCCGCGAACAAGCGATCTTTAATTATTGCACTTCTGACAAGGGCTTGGATACTATCCATCTACAATTCACGATTCCGGGTATCAACCCACACTTGTTATTACTTACCGCGGATCCTTTCAGACTTAGATGGGAGACAAATTCAACCGAACAATGCAATATTAAATACACTGGCCCGCTGCATGCAATTTTGGACTCTACCAAAAAATGTGTCTATCATACACGTATGGACGCTCTGCATGGACACAATCTGATTTCTCTTCAACATCTCCCCTGCCAACCACAATCGGAATTCTATGCCAACCGCCTGGCTTATCAGTATGCTGTATGTCATACCCGTACTGCTGATGTTGACTTCACTATTCTACAAGTGAAAATTCACAAAGGGAAATTCTATGTCTATTGCGCCACACTCAACATTACCATGGACAACAATCAAACTCGGCCCTGCCCGGATTTAGTCTTTACATTACCGTTGAGAGCAGCATTCACCATTGGCCATCGACATTTTAACAATCAGACCACTTCATATGATGCCACAGAGGACCTCCCAACAACCCTTAAATCTGTACAATGGATTCTGGAGACTCCACCTACTATGGACTCCGCCCTAGAAGCGATCTCAAGACCGACCTGGATTCCTATCAAATGGATAGCCCTTACAATTGGATCGTTCTTCCTCTGCATCTATGCTTTGCTTGAATGGATCATTTTTCGCAGTTGGACCACCTACTCACCTGCCAACCAGGAGGATGTGTACCTACCCAATGATCCTGCAAATCAACCTAATGTGATTCCACAACCCGAACCAACGGATCATCTCCTGCTTACCATACAGCCTAATAATCACCTACCGACTGATTATATGGAGATTTAACAATTACAACACAAACCTTCCAAACAAACCAACCTTACAATTTTTGTAGAGGGGCGTCCTTACAATAAAAGCGCCCCCCCAAGGAGGGTATTATTACCTATATATATACCATATGTCACACTCTACACATTACATATCCATGTATATATATAGTACATAACTCAACACACAAGGGAATACACACACTACATACAACGTACAAATAACAAGCTGAGACATACAATTTTCTCTAGCATTACAGAGAATATTCTAAAATATTATTTGTCACAGCAGTGATTTTAGTCGCTCACTAAAAATCACCCATCCTATCCTGTCTACAGTGACAATACTCACATCAACTCCTCGAAGAGGAGAGGATAGAAGTTTTATTGCTTTGACCTCAATAAAACGTACACTCCACACAAACACACACACACACAAGTACATACAAGTACATGCTATATAATTCTTTGTTTTAACATTCAATCACTGTACCATTGATCTCAAGCAATACCAAATACTAGCCTCAGTGCATTGAAGTGAAATAAAGAATCAGAACGAGAAATACCATGAAGGAGACCAGAGCATAAATTATTTCTGCCTCTCATCATTCATACTTTATTTTTCGAGTTTCATTCTACCACTCCGTCGTTAATAAACATTCTCACACATCTTTGAATTTCATATTTATATGGAATTACAAGCTTAGGTCGGAATACTAATTTTAGAATCTGACTGCTTTACTGCTACAACCAGGGACCGCAGAACCATAGGGGAACTGAGCGTATTGTCCCCCTCCTCTGAAATTTTTAATTCCTAATGTTAATAAAGAGTACATACTTTATTTTATTATGTGTCTATGCTTAACATAGGCTTGTCACCCTGGAAAATTGACCTTCTGCGGCTACTGGCTACAACAACCTACAAAAAGCAATCCACAATAAAATTTGATAAATAACAGAAATGAAATAAAAATTTAAATTATATGTTATTGAAATTCTCAAGTTACAGCTTTTGAATTACGTGATTAATAGAAATTCCACATTTATTTTATTCCCATGTTTTTAATTCCAAAGGATTAACTGCAAATTTCTTTAATGAAATTACATTTAATTTCAAGGAAAATAAATTTAAAGCATGTCCATATGCTGCATTTACCATTCGAATCTCACTTTGCCTGCAATAACGTTATAAACACCCACCTTTTATTGCAATTTTAGTACAAGTTAAAAGTCAATTAAAATGTAAATTACGCATATTAAGCCGAAACAGATTTTATCACACTATGTTCTATAAATCAAATATATTAAATAAAATAAAAATAATTGTTGTGTACTAAAACTACTAACGAAATGAATGCTAATTTATTAAATGAATGTTGTTAATGATCCACTTTGCACAGAAAAAATGGCATTCTTAAGGTCTACGTTGGTGTATGGCTTACTTTTGTCACCTTATTTCTTTTTTGCAATTGTTACAATTTACGGCATGCTAAACAAATGAAAACAAACAGACATGTTATTACTTATATTTTTAAAACACGTGCTTCGTTTTCACATTTCCAATGAGTTTTGCATGGTTTTCACGATACCACAGTTGATGCCCTGACATTGACATATTTAGATGACCACTTTGAAATGACTAAATATTTTCCTGAAATCCACCAAATGAAGGGTTAAATTAGTATTTCAACTTAATTGTGATTAACTTGTGCCGACTAACTGGAACTATCTCTGCGCAATCAGGTTTGGTAAGAATGCTTTTCAGGGAATTGAAGAAAAAAAAATTTTCCTCACTAGTTAAACTGACACAGTAAGTTTTTTAATTTTCTTCTACAAGTTTTCGACTATCGCGGGGAAACTCAACCAGAACGTTCTCCATGAGTAGTTAAGTGAACTGAAACAAATTTTGGACTGCGGCTGTCGATCGTTGCTTTATGGTTTCCCACTACCACAATTACCGGACTACCACAAATACCTAACCCTACTCTAATGATAGAAAATCAAAAAATATATCTAGAGAATTAAAGGTTAACATACACAGGATCGTCACAATAACAGGTCTAAATCTTCAGAAGGCTTCAGCGCAAATAATAGCAATAGTAATTAGTTTGGATACCATCGTTCTCTCACACAATGGTAATGATCCGTGCAATCTCCAGAGACTCTAGTCCAGCCATCCAGTCGATGGCTCCGTCAGGGCTTCATAATGCAGAAAATTTTAGTTGTAAAAATGTGGGTTGAAAAAGCATTCAGCAAGATAGGCTCAGCTCTATGGAGGAAGCGGTAGTAGGAAATTATTTTTTTAAAGCTACATAATTTTATGACTCAGACTCGAGGTACGCAGAGTAGCGTACTTGACTTATTTATTTCCAGAGGTCCAGTTGTTTACAACGTTCAGTCTTTCACAACTTGAAAAGAGTGACCACGTAGTCATCAGTTGTGAAATACAGATCAAAACAACAAACAGCAAAATACCAAAGACCTAATTACAACAAGGGAAATTTTGACCAAATAAAACAGCTGAACATGGAAAACAAACAACTGGAAAAAAGAGCTGGCAGATAGAAGTTCCATAGACAGCAAATGATTCTGTGGTAATCAGTGGTTCTGCAAAGTGTCGAAAAACATATTTCTATTGCATGCACAACTCAATAAAACCAGTGCTCGCGTAAACTGTTAAGCTCTCAGAATGAAAAGACAAAAGCATTCCACCGCTCTATGACAGCATTTGTATCCAACAAACATACATTATGGTTAGCCTACAAGAAGTTTCAAACCCGTAAAACAGGTTTAAGGAACGACAAAAAGAAGAATTTCGAGAAGAAATTGTGCGACAACGCCAAATTAAATCCCAAAGGTTTCTACCGTTACTGCAGTATCATGAAAAGCGTAATCCCCGTCCCAATGTTATTCAAGATAACAAATAGCGCAAAATTTTCTTTTGAAGAGGCGTTGAATGTACTGGTGGACGAATTTAAAAAGTTTGTTGTAAAAGAAAGTGTCATAAGCTCTTAAGAAGTAAATTATAAGGTTCAATCACCTAACGCATCGCTTCAGTCCTGAACCGCGTCCTGCCATTTTTCAACTGCGTCCTTCTATTTGTCAACCGCGTGGTCCCATTTGTCAAACGCTTCGCCCCATTTGCCTAACGCATCGGCAAATTTAAGAATAGCATTTAGTTTTTCCGAAGTAAAGAAAGGACTTCAAGCTCTTACTCTTTACAAAGCCCCTGGTCCTGACAAAGTACATCCAAAAGTCTTAAACACTCTTCTCACTGACTGCGGACCAGTGATGACCTAGCCAGGGCTTCCGCCCATCACATATAATTAAGGTTCCTGACTACCTATTAAAGTCACAGTTGAATGATTTCAACCCAACTGTAATAGCAGCCAGGTACCTGGCGCCTCAAAAAGCCACAACAGAGTGCCCATCTGTAACCCGTGTCCGTAAATCTGCAGTTTCCAAATTATTTGGAGCAATAATTATTGACTTAAGACGTACAGAAAAATCAAATCAGAAGATTGAATCAAATTAACTATGATGAACAGCATATACTTCATCATTCCTCAATTCTTCAAAGTGACTGTGTCTTATAGTTTGTTTATTTGTTTCGTTAAATATTGTGAATAAGTTTTTCGTATGTTACTAAATTTTAATATTACCTCTAATATTGTCTTGCAAGTAGTACATGAGTTGGTTCGACAATTTTCCTACCTACTTTTAATATTTTCTCGCATATTAGCAAATAAAATTATATAGGCAAAGTAAGTACCAGGAAAGAAAATCGACTTTTATAACTCAAACCCTCTAGCCCTCAAACCTATAATGTCAGATGGACCTAAGATCCACCCTGGGTTTAAATATCCTGTACTGTCCTCCCGGGTTACATATTTTTAGATTTTATTCCCCATTTTTCGGCGAAGTCTTACATATTGCTGAGTTATTTTGCTCAAATTTGTTTAATTTATTTTATTTTATTTTAAATTTTTAATAAATTGTTATCAACTTATTCAAGGCGGAGGGGTTTGATCAAATATTTCCTACCTAGTCCTATGTATTATTCATTTATAGTACAACATAGCTAATAATAATTCCGTAACGTTGTTGTACATATATTATTATTTACACAATTATATTATTATTAATGACATACTATAGGGCAGGGAAAAATAAAATTTGTTTTATTTGCAACCATGCGGATGGTAGGAAGTTTTCAATCAGGTACAACTTGTAACAATCTATATTACAACACAAATTGCTTAAAGCTTCCTATTTCCAATGCAGACTTTAAAACTCTAATTTTATCAAAGACCTGGAAATGCAATTTGTGTAGTGATAGTATAAGCAATGGCTGGGACTCAGAATCAGTATTTCTTTAAAACTTAGGTAGTAATAATGATTCTTTTTTCGTTCCTGGTGACTCATGTCTTGAAGTCAACTTAGTCCTTATCCAACCATTATGCAAAGGGTTTTCTGTGATGCACTTAAATAAATGTAGCCTGCGTATTAAAATAGATTAACTTTCGTTGATCATGTTTCAGTATATAGTAGATATACTATGTATCACAGAATCATGGCTGAATACTAACGTGACTGATAATAAGCTCGCTCTTCCTGGCTACTACTTTCTTAGAAAAGATAGTGGCTCAGCAGGGGGTGAATTAGGAATTTATGTAAAAGAAAGCATTGTGTATGAGCTTGTACCCACTGATACTTACTCAATGAGATTTTTACCCATTCTAATTAAGCTCCCAAGCACTAAACCATTTGCTGTTATTAATATTTACAGACCACATGGTCACTTGGTATATGACGACAACTTTCTGTATGAGTTACCAGATCTAATAACCCTTCTTCAAACTAGATGTATTGATATGTATATTGTAGAAGATTTTAATGTTAACTTGCTTTCTAAATGTAATAATTCACGATATTTATCGCAATGTACAAAGAGACCCAATCTTAATCAAATTATAAAGCATGCAACCAGAACCACTCTTACTACTAAAACATTATTAGACCATATATATACTAATAATGTAGGTTATGTTTCTCATTCTGGTGTTATAGATTGTAGTTTATCAGACCACGATATACCATTCTTTGTGTGTCAAAAACCTAAAATACATATAGCTTCTAAAACCATTGTGAGCCGTTGTTATAGTACCAATATGGATGAACTTAATGAGCAACTTCTTAATACAAAATGGTCTATTTTAAATAGTTTTAATATAATTGAGGAAAAGGTTGATGCACTTGAAACACTGACTCATTGTGTCTTAGAGAAATGTGTTCCTAATATTACTAGAAGGATTAGAGCTAAACCTAATGCATGGCTCACTAGTTGAATAAGGACACTTCTTCATAGGAAAAATTATTTAAAAACAAAGGCGATTAAAGACAGAACAACTACACCTGCGTACTGTCGGAGACCCGATTACTAATAAAGACCTAATATGCGATCGGCTAGACAATGCTAACTAAGCGCGTGGACTCCACACTATTAATTTAAACCTGAATCTGCTAATTGTCAAACGCTGGTAGCAGAATCTTAGTCAATATGAATTTCGTTAGGAGGTTACCGAGTTTTTCTAGGTTTAGCGATACTGATATTTTAAATTTTACTGAAATCGCTGCAAGATGTGACATGTGACCAATTAATCTGTAAATCAGCTTTAACCAATTAAAATATAAACGGATTTGAAACCGTCGCATTCACCATGCATTGTTTCTTCAAAACAACATAACTTAAAATAGTGTTTTCCCAAATTTTTGGCATCATTCACAGATTTAGCGGTAAATACATTAGTTTCCATAAGCCTTGAAGAATTTGTCTCTAAAAAGTAATCGCTATTAAATCCATCTGAGCTTATGCCGAAACAACTTCCAAAATAACCATTTTTAGGCCATAGGGTAAACGTTTTATTATGAGTAAGACATCAAACGATAATTTTAATTGGGTTCAATGCTTTCCTGTTAAAAACCTATACATTGGTTCAGCTTTCATTTAAATGACCTATTGAACCTTATTCCATCAACGCTGAAAGCTAAAACAGTGGTACCAAGCAGTGCACCGATAAGTGTGACTGCAAACTCGAGAAAAGATTTATTCTCTGGATACAGAGTCAAAATAGCTGGGTAGAGCTGTCCAAACCGTTCGTGTGTCAACTTGCTTGCATGAATAGTGGTTTGCCAGTTATACCTAGCTACTTCGATCTTTTATCCAGAGAATAGTTTTCAATTCAGTTTTATTAGGGAGTTTGCAAGTTCTTTTGCGTCGTTTAAGGTAACAGGGGCTAGCGCCTTTGTTAAGGTTTGAAACTTTAGCTTCGTATAAAATACTAGGATAAAGTAAGGTAACCAGTAAACCTGTCGGATAGTGCTGAATAACGCCCACGTTAGGTGTGGGGACCCAAATAACTCAGTTTGTATAGGGGAAATCCACCATCCAGGTTCGCTGCGGTAGTTGTACATGTGGCGGGTATTATGCTTGAAAAGACAAGTTTTGGCGGAAAGACTCCTTTTCGACACTATGCAACTCCGTATCTCTTTACTTGTGTATCCTTTACTTTTTAATCTTAATCTGTATTAAAATATTTTGCTGTAAAATGTCTTCAATTATAATTTTTTATGGCCTCTCCCCGATTGTAAGTAACAAGAATTAATTTCGGAAATAATCAATATTGGATAAAGGTAAAGCCTTAGTTTGTGGCAAATCACATCGACACGGTGCGGTGGAAGAAACTAGAAATCCACATTTGGAATTTACACAAATATATGGACGCTGTTTAACTCACATATCAGTCAGGACTAAAGTTTGTTACGAATGTAAAAATAATAGTTATTTAGACCAATTTGGCTCATACAGCAATTATTCCATCGGTTACACAAACATAGTTTATTTATGTTACGGAATCTATTTATATTAATGTTTATGAAATTCGAAGCCAACAATAGAGCTCAACAAAATGAGAACAACAGTAGTGCTTTCGAAATCTGGAATTAATGACAAAGTTTTGGAAATGATTACCTGGACACCGTCAACCGTCGCACTCTATTATATTAATTTATGTGTTCAATATATTTGTTGATGTTTTCGCTTGTTTTTAAGTTAGTGTAGGTAGCATTTAAACATTAATGTTCGATTCCTATTTTAATCTGAATTTGGCTTTTGACGTCATCTATATTTAATTTTATTTTACTTTTATATTCTGCCTTTTACCACGATTTTTCCCTTTCAAAATATGAAGCATCGTCCTACTACCTAGCATCTTGCTTCATACTATCTATTGTATTGTATCTAATAATTGTGGCGACATTACTTAATTAATTAGCACAATGGTAGTTAGGATAAGGTAGGCAAGTCAAGCGTTGTTGTTTCGAGTGGAAAAATCAGGGGCAACGGTAGACTTTAAAAGTATAATCGTATTGAACACATATACTCCGTCCAAAGCGAAATTAAATTAAAAACCAATATTTAAATGTCACTTGCGCTACAGATCAACAATCCAGTAATATAACAATAATTATATTCAACACAGAAGCAAATTGGATAGAGTGACGGTGTGCAGAGTGACACAGCGCGCCGTGAGTGTATTAAATGAAATGCTATTTTCTTTTAAAATTACTGAATACGGAAAAAGAATGAAACGACTTGACATCGAAAAGCGTAGTAATTAAAAAAATTTGGAAATACCACTGATTAAGTCAGTTTTATCATGACTGCTTGTGTTATTTTATTATTTACTTGAATGTGGAAATGAAAAACTAATGAATAAATTACTTCTTCATTTGATCCGGTTAACAAAGTAGTTACAGTCAACAGTAGTGATATTAGGTGATAGCACCTGCTTCACCGTCAAATAATTCTGTTTTCTATTGATCAAATGAATGAAACCTATTAAGTGACTAGTGTAACAAAGTATAACAACTAATATTACTATGTTAAATATTTAATTTATTATTTTGATTCCGAAAAAGTTGAGATTGAGTTTGCAAGGAAAACGGAGCCAAAACTAATAGAATTACTTCGTTAGCTTTAAGACGAGGAAAACTATTATACTAGGTACTTATCCGGTATAATGTCATCTCCACATTTCAATGTATCTAATAAACTTAATTGAACTTGATTAGTGAAGAAGAATTAATAAGGTTAAAGGTTGGGTGGATAAAATACACGAGAAGTTGCATTGTGGAGGATTATACAGATAATACTGCTTTCCTCCAAAATTTGTTCAGCTGCTCGCCACGAGCCCGGCAAGCGCTACCTGTAAGCTTGGATTTCCCCTATAAACGAGATTAAAGAAACAGGTAAGTATGCTTTAATGAGCTGACTGTAAACTAACACCGCAGATATATGGGGATGCAAAGAGGGATGGAGCAGTAGACACTTTCCTCATCAGGCCGTCTCGTAGCTCGGGTAAATGAAAAGGATTCTGGACATAAGAAGACTTGTTCTTGACACGATCACAGATTCACGATTGATTTTTATTCTCTTCAGTTCTTACTAAATTAAACTCGGTTGACAATAATAATTACAATTTATGAATTTAGTTGTTGTGGCTTGACAAAGACTACCGCATTCTTACAATTGTCAAATTTATAATTTAAGTAAATACATTTCATCATGATTTACCAATATCCTTAAACTAATGGTTCTACCCAGACACATTAATTTAAATATTCTGATACTTAACGAATTGTACTATTGATTAATTAATTAGAAAATTCCGTGATTTCTACATATGTTTAACTCTTCTATAGAATTAAAGAAAATAAAGTGTTTGGTCGCAATATACAAAATAAGGAATATTGCCGTCAATGTTTATGTCTATTGAAAACAATGATAATGAAAATAGAACTTGAATTCTACTTGAAGTCGCAGACACAAGCGACAAAACATTAACATCCGTCTCATACATACTTCACATGTAGTATGTCTGTGCATAGCTCAGCTGTCTTCATCAGCATTCCATATTCATCTAATGCGACATGAAGCTAGACTCATCAAATATATTATTACTCATACTTCACACATTCACAGATGAGTGGTATATAAAAATATAATTCTTTCTTAACCTACGAAGTTGGGGCATACAATATGCAACTTATATATGAATACCTATTACTACCTGTATGACTAATATACGTGAAAATTGTATGTCGCAATAGCCTTAACCTAAGTGGGTAAAACTTAGCCTTGCCACACAATGATTTAGTTAGGTAGTATTACGGAGGATGCATAGTTACGTCAAGCTTTCCGCACAGTCATATCTTGTAGTTAACCTTAAAGAAGAGATAACCCGCACAGCCTTATTTGAACTAAAAAGAGCAAACTTGACTGGTTAATTAAACTCGCGAGTTCATGTTTTCTCAGAGCCAATGAACGAAAGTTTATAAGACATCCCTGTTTAAGGGAAGGAAAAATAAAGTGTGGTAAGTGCAGGACCTTTAGTTAGGTATCGCCCGCACAGCTCGAATAGCCTACGTAGTTTGGTATTAGGTTCTAGCATAACAAATTTTTGAGTTAGAAGAAACAACGCCCACTTTGGCTTTCGTAACGCTCTCCGCACAGCACCTAGCTAGATTCTTTGAGGAGGTAATCTACGTATGGTTGCTGTGCGGCAAGGCTTAATTCTGGTTTTAGGTCATTTAAATTTATAGCAGCAGACCCTAATCTGAGGAACACCGACGGCTAACATCTTAGGTTGTAGGACATATTCCCCCCGAGATTTTCCCCCCAAGCAGTAACCCCGGACATTTTCTTTCTTTACTTACTTTACTTACTTACTTGAACCCTGAGCGTGGTTTGCGTAGAATTACATAAAAAAATCAATTTCATCAGAAAATTAAGGCATAGAGGTTTAATCATAATAAAATTCTTAAACATATTAGTTAGTAGTAAACTTACTCCAGAAACACGTACTATATTATTTTTCCAATATGACTAAAAACAATGTATTGAGTAATAGCCCTTGTTTCATGGCAGCCTTAAAAGCGAAATTAAACATTTTGAATTTGCCGCCAAATTTTAGTTGTCAAATACTAGGTTTTAATTTAAAGAAAAGAAGCCATAAACGGGTTAGCTGTGACGATTTACGCATAGGTATTTTTATATTGTGAATAAATTCAAAAAATTTTAAATTGAAATTTTTGAGTTTCCCGCCAAAACTTTGAATATTGTGTTAAATGAAGATTTCAACCGGTTACTCAGTAAACTTACACAAACATGATATACCATTCGAACGGTAACGATTAGGCAAATCCTAATAGCTTAGTGTGCACGCACGATAGGTATTAGTTTTTAAATGTTTTTTAAATAACATAATTGCAAATTAAAACATTTTAACGGATTGTGTCGAGTGATGTATCATTTGAAAGCTCTTCAAAAATAAGCATATACCATTTTTTTGGTGTTTTGATTGCGACCCATACAACACATTTTTGGCGGCATTTAAAAATTAAAAGACCGTGATTTTGAAAACGTTTTGTTATAATGGAGGCCCATTCCGTTATTTGAATTCTACTGGTGATTAGCTTTCCAATGATATATGGCTCGATGAAATTGGTCCAGTATTGCAGAATTTTCAAAATTCCGGTAAATTATGTAGATAGGTAGGAATAATGAGAAATTCTATGAAAATAAGAGAAAATAGTGGAGAATCCTACAATAGTGATACGGATTAACGATAGTTGCGATTGAGATGCCATTCCAGATTGACGTACTGGGATGAGCAATAAACTGATAAGTGAAAATAATGAACATATTTGACTATTCTTGTGAAAACTAACCTAAATTACTAATATTATGAATAAATAGTAAACGCAACATTTTACTATAAAAAACTGCGGTTTTTACTGGAATGGAAAGAAAAGAACTGATTCTTTACAGATGCTGAGCTACAACATAGCCACAAGATAATTTATGTTATGCTAAAAGATGATATAAGATTTATGGAAGCTCCCCTACCATGAATGAGCCATATACAAATGTGCGTAGCATGTAGTTTAATGTAACTGTCAAAATTGTATAAATTACACTATTCACAAATGCCGTCTTTTATGGAAGCTCTTCTACCATCAATAAGCCATATATAGATGTACGTTTTAGATGTACGTCTTTATAACAAAAAAATCCGGCGCTTCGCGCCGGATTTGCCTACCGTGGGCCCGAAGTAGATGCTGAGCTTACAGCGAATATAGACTTCAGTCAATCGATGCATCTTTTCACATTATTTACATAAAATACACTCTATACCCTCTAAAGTGCAATATTTTAGTGACGACATTGTTGGACGATCCTAATATGTACAATAATATTATTCTATGCTGAAAATACTATTTTACATAATGTTTGAACTGATAACGGGTGTTTTTTCAAATGATGACATTTAGACGACGTCATTTATGGACAATCCCTGTGTGTATACTGGTAAAAGTAGATTTTGAAATTATAAATCTACCAAATTTTGCATTTAGCACTAACAAGGATCCTTCAAATAGTGATTTTGTGTTGACGTTATTTATGAAGGATCCCTGTATGTATGCTTGTAAAACACGCTGTTAGGGATATCCAATCATTTGATTTTTGAACTAACGACAGAAGAGATTCCTATAATCAAAATAATTAAATGACGTCATTTTTAGATTATCCTTGCATGGCTCCTAACTTGTGTAACCCTGGAATTTGAAATATAATATATGATTAATTTATGTATAACATTTCCTGGACACTAAAAATTACGAACTGCGTGCCATTCGGTTAAAGTATGTTCCTTAAAATTGAGAACAATTTAAATGACGCCAATAATGGTTGGTCATTAACTATCTATACGCTTCGTTTGTATGTTCACAGCATAAAGTAAAAAAAGTTGGGGTGGGTTTTCTAAAATGGAAATTTTTATGGCGTTATTTATAAACGGTCCCTTTCCTTTTACGATCAACGTACGTATGTTTACAGCATAAGGTTGAAAAATCGTGAATCCTACCCGTTTTTCATTCCACGTTGAATATATCATAGTTTAATGCAATTCGTTTTTGCCGACATTCCGTACTCGATGCAGATAAGCATAGATTTTTCCGAATGTGATTTAAATACAGGATAGCGAACCTAAGATATTAAGTTCGTATGCTTGACCAGCTTTGGGTACGGACACAAATGACGACACCTAAATTTACCAAAATTACAAGCCTACCCACCCGCTTGTCACCTTTTTTTTAAGCATTGCTTAAATGGATGCCCTTACCGTGGAATGTAAAGTGACCCACTCTTAGGGAAGCAACGCCATTTGTGTCTGACACCTACTAACCTTAACGTCGTCAAAACAAAAAGCAGCCGGCTCTTTTGCAAGACACGAAACGTAGCAGGACTTTCTGTTAGAACGACGAGGAACAAAGCCAACTCGCTTACGGGACTCCATGTATCTTATGGATTCCATATCTGACACTCTCACAGATTCGTATCAGACATTTCTTAGCTCAGGCCATTACTGACCAATTGCTGTTTACGGGACTTTAGGTGTCGCGTGCTCCATTACAACCCTTGGCTTCGAGGCTTCGAATTTTTAGGACGTATTTTACGATTGACCCTGAATTCCCTCCCCCCTCCCCTTAAACTTAAAAGGGATGGTTTGTTGAGTAGACGAGCATTAGTTTGCGGTTGGTAAAGCATTAGGAATAAGAAATATTTATATTTGCAAGATTCTGACTTGTTTTAATTCTTAACACCTCCCCCCCTTTAAGAGATAATTCGTAGGGTTGGGGGTGCAAGTATTTAAAGTTTTTTATTGGTTTTAGCAAAGAAATTAGGATTTTTAGGACGTCATTTGTGGGTAACCCTAAGTACACCCCTCCTCCTTAAGGGGATACTTAGTGGGTGGGGGGTGCAAGTATTTAAAGTTTTTTATTGGTTTTAGCAAAGAAATTAGGATTTTTAGGACGTCATTTGTAGGTAACCTCAAGTACACCCCCCTGCTCTAAGATGATACTAAGTGGGTGGGGGGTGCAAGCACTTAAAGTTTTTTATTGGTTTTAGCAAGAAAATTAAGATTTTTAGGACGCCATTTGTGAGTGACCCCAAGTACACCCTCCCCCTAAGAGAATACTTTGTGGGTGAGGGTGCGAGTATTTAAAGTTTTGCAATAGTTTTAGCAAAAAAAATTAAGATTTTTGGGACGTCATTTGTGGGTGACCCCAAGTACACTTATCCCCTGATGGGAAACTTAGTGGGTGGGAGGTGCAAGTATTTAAAGTTTTGTAATGGTTTTAGCAAAAAAATTAAGATTTTTGGGACGTCATTTGTGGGTGACCCCAAGTTCCCCCCCCCCTAAGGGGATACTTTGAGGGTGGGGGTGCAAGTATTTAAAGTTTTTTAATGGTTTTAGCAAAAAAAAGATTTTAGGGAAGTCATTTGTGGGTGACCCTAAGTACACCCCCTCCCCTAAGGGGATACTTTGTGGGTGGGGGGTGCAAGTATTTAGTTTTTATATGGTTTTAGCAAGAAAAGTTGAGATTGTTGGGACGTGTTTATGGGTGACCCCAAGTACACCCTTAGGGATACTTTGTGGGTGCGGGTAACTTCTGCTGAAAACTTCTGCGGGTAGCTTGTGCCGATGAATGGTGCATGTTGCTGGTGCATTAACTGGCGCCTGTAACGACACCATTTAGCTAGTGCATTTGGCTGGTGCAAAGCGGCAAATTGAAATTTCGACTGGTGCGTGTCTGGTCCATTTAGCTGGTGCATTTGACTGGTGCAAAGGCAAATCACCCGTTTTTCTCTAATGCTTTTAGATGGCTAAAAAAGTTGGTCCAGTTAACTGTTAATTGTGAAAAACTGGTTAGTTCGATCTCTCTCAAAAACAATGGGGCACTTCTCCCTCGCATTTGTGGCCATTTGAAAAATAGTTGACGATTATTACTTGAAAACTGTGACCTGTAGCGCATAAAGAACAGACAGACAGACAGACAGACAGACGGACGGACATAGCCATTCCTATAGATGCTTAAGCTCAGCATCTAAAAAGCGATAATATTTTAGAGAATTGCATAATTCACCAATGACGTCATTTATGGAGCCTCCCTTACAATCAATGAGCCATATACAAATAAACGCGGCAAGCAATTAAAAACAATGGTTGGAAAAAATTTTAAAGTTAAAATATCGACAATCTATATGAATAAGTTCGTGACAAGTTGGTATAGTGGTTTTGAAAAGTATTCAAAAGTTGGCAATGGTGGTACCTTAAACTATGATATTTGTGGAACGCCATTATGGACGATCCCTAAATATCTATAATAAATACAGATATGTTCGTGACATGTTGGCAAAATCGTTTGAAAAAAAAAATCAAAAGTTGGCATTGGGGGTACCTAAAACTATAATTTTTATAGGTCATTATAGACGACCTCTGAATATCTATAATTTATACAGATATGTTCGTGACATGTTGTAAGAGTAGGTTGGAAAAACAAAATTTCAAATTGGGGGTACCTAAAACTATGATATTTGTGGGACGTCATTATGTACGGTCCCTAAAAACCTATAATTTATATAGATATGTTTGCGAAATGTAGGTAAATCGGTTTAAAAGTTCAAAATTTGGCAATAGGGGCACCTAAAACTATGATATTTGTGGGACGTCATCAGTGGCCACGGAGGCACGGGGTACAAGGTCCCATTACCCCCCTTGAAAATTTTAATTCCTAATGTTAATAAATGGGTACATACTTTAGTATGTGCCTATGCTTAACATAGGCTTGTCCCCCCTTGGAATATTGACCTTCCGCAGTTACTGGACGTCATTATAAACGAGCCCTGAATGTCTATAGTTTGTATAGATAGAATAGGTTGGACAAAAAATTAAATTTCAAATTGGGGGTACCTAAAACTTTGATATTTGTGTGACGTCATTATGGACGAACCCTTAATATCTATAGTTTGTATAGATATGTTCGTGACATGTTGTTAGAATAGGTTGGACAAAAAATTAAATTTCAAATTGGGGGCACCTAAAACTTTGATATTTGTGGGACGTCATTAGGGACGAGCCCTGAATGTCTATAAACTATATAGATATGTTCGTTCAACAGTGCAGTGCCAGACCAATGACGATTATGCCAATCTGCATTGTTAACGTCTGTAAAATGATAAGGAAGGAGAATTATGATTAGCTGAGCTGGTGCTTGAAGCGTGGACCCCAGTCATGAGCATGGCTATTTTCCAATTTAACAGTTTAGTGCCAGACCCACGACCACTATACCAGGCTGCCCTGTGAACGTACATACATGTATAATAATATATATAATATATATATATAATATAATAATTTTTGGGACCCAAATTTTCAACTTTCGTCTAATACTGGATGGTACCAGGCAGTGCAACTCCGCGCCAAAATTGTAGAAAAAAATATGTTTAGCTTAAACGATAGAGTTTGGACAGAGCTTTCCATCTATCATAATACTATGTAGTCTAGTCGCATAGGATATCATAAAAAGTGCGTAAACTTTTTTCCGTCAATAGGATTCGAATTCCAAACCCCGGGAAAACCGTCCGCATGTTTAGCATCAGGCCAACTGTGACAGCTATTTTCCGTGGCTGTTGCCGTTCCGTTGCTTGAGTTTAAATTTTCACAAGCGGGAAGTTGAAACTAATGTGGAACGTGGCAACAGCGACAACATTAATCCTAATTTATAATTAAAATCTAATCATTTGTAACTTTGTACGCCCCCCAACTCTAGCAAAATTCCAAAACAGCAATGTAGCTAATTTGTTTTCCTCTTTTTTGATACATAAAACATAGTGGAGTTAGGGGGGCGTCCGGAAAAAATTAATAAACAAGGTGTAACCTGATAGAATGGCCAAAAACCAGGGTAAATGTGATTTTTTAGGAGTTACAATTTCCAAAAAATCAAGTGTGTGCTAAACGGCCAACAAAAAAATATGCCGTAATAAAAATGTTCATATTTTGACAATACGTTGTTTTAAAAAATATAAAAGGTTTGGGGTTTACCCAGGTATAAAGAGATACCGTATGCATGTATCCCACTAAAACCGAGGATAAGACAGACAGACAGACCGACAGACAGACAGACAGACAGACAGACAGACCAACAGACAGACAGACAGACAGACGGACAGACCGACAGGCAGACAGACAGACAGACCGACAGACAGACCGACAGAGAGACAGCCAGACAGACAGACAGGCAGACAGACAGACAGACAGAAAATGCAATGCAAAGGCAGTTCATTTGTATCTTGTATTATCTACATTCATACACCTCCTGAGTGATGGGGTAAAAACAGTTGAGGTAACCCAACACGATACAGGACACCGGACACCGGAGACCGTGATTTCGATTTTATTATTATGTAGATTGTGCATCCTACAGACAGATACCATTATTGTTGTTACGGTTGACAAAGGAAACTCCTCGTTGATTAATTAATGAATGAATAAGACAGATATTAAATTATAATTAAGCAGATTTCCCATCCTCACTTACTAGTTTACTAGTTAGACTTATGAGTATTTTATGATGATGATTATTATAAAACGGCAACTACCTGTCCAGCCAGATTATTCAGTCAGTTGTTGTGAGATCCAACGACTCAAGTCTATTTTAACCACTGAAGTCACTTAGTCTACGAGCAATAAGCTTTTGGATTATGTTAAAGACTCAATGTGGTAGGAAGTCGCCTGTATACCGCTCCATTGAGTTATGGAATAGCTTGCCTGATGATATTAAATAAAGTAAGGCAATGAGGTTAATCATGTTGGCAATTTTAAACTTTTGTTGAAGCACTACTTAGAAACTTAGAAAGTAGGAAGCCAAACACGTACTTTATGTACCGTCCTCCGTAGCTTGTAGTAAGTATCTATGTTAATGCCTGCGTGAAACAACTGAAATGTAATTGATTTTATTTTTCTGTCTTATGTACTGATGGTAAGTTTATTTATTTAAGTATAATATATCATGTGAGTCCTTTCTTGTAAAACAGCTATTAGTTGAAGAAATTTTGACTCGGTAATAAAGCTCAACTCAAACTCACTCAAACCTATATATATATAATCGTCTCGTCTCCTATAATTTGTTCCAATTATGATATGATTACCTCCAATTTTAAAATTACTAAAATTGAATTGAGGTATAGGAATTTGTTAGAGGCGGCCCCTGTAGCAAAGTGGTTACACGATCTACACGTAACGCGAAGTAGTCGAGGTCGAATCTGATATGGAGCACATTATTTTTGTGCCCCCTCTCTCAGACGTACTCGATGAATGGCCCTCGTGCCCGCCTACGTTGGGGCCGTGCGGGGTAGAGAAGCTTGCAGAGGAGGAGAACTGGGGGAGGAGCGCGGGAGGCTATCAGACGACGTGAGGGGATACTTTGCCTGAAACCATACCACCCTGGGGACAGTAAGCCTGCAGACAAGTACTTTCAACGCAACCTCAAGACTCCAATAATCTGTCCCAATCGCTCACTCCACCTCATAGTTTGAATTGATAAGTTATTAGAATAGTTGCATACAATTATTAATTTGAATTTGAATTGTTAAAATTAAGAAAAAGCTTGTAAGGCACATTATTTATAACCTTCAATATTATAATTATTAAGGATTATTAAGATGTGTAAGTGGTGAAGTTATGCAACTAGTATTTAAATCTCTAGTAATATCGCTCCTAGAATATGGACTATGTATTTGGGGTAGTGTAGATAAGCATAAAATTCAATCAACTATTGATAATTTTCTTAAAATGTGGAAGCTGCCATATAAATGCAACCTTCATATTATGTATGAGTATTTTAACTTACTTACATTTAACGAATACTTTAAGCTTAGCTTATTAATGGAAACAAAACGCATTTTAACACTTAATTACTGTATTGCACCTTATCTCAAAACATTATTTAAAGTTTCAAATCGTTTTGATTCTGAAAGTGATGACATTTGTAATGCAAATCTTATTATTCCCAAGTACAAGTTAAAATTATTCACCCACTCGTTTGTGTACAAAGCAACATTGGCGTGGAACAGCCTACCTAAAGAAATACGATGTAAAACTAGCTTTAAGAACTTTAAGCTTAATGTACAACAATTAATGATAAGTTCTAGAACCTAAGATTATTGTTACTTATCTTATTTTATTTTATCTCTTATTTAGTTTTTACTTAACTATGTACCTGGTGTCCTCTCTGTAAAACCAGCATTTATTTGTTGAAGGGAATGACAATAAAGCACAATACACAATACAATACAAGGTTCAAATTTAAAATCATTAAAAATTACCCAAATTTAAGTACTATTTTTTTTCTATATTCTAATGATCAAAAAATGCAGTTGACAAAAAACAATTGAATTCGAGCTGCAGTTTTGGCGCAGAGAATTTTTTGAATTTACAAATTTAACATGGGGTAAACGGAGAAACACACCTACTTCAACGGACCAGCCGGATGTCAGTTTTTATTCAAATTTCAAAAAGTAGTACTTGCTAGGTAGAGAAAAAAACACTCTTTCTGGAACTGTTCCGGAAATTTTTTTAAAACAAGAATTACGGTTGCGACAGATTTCTAAAATTTGAGATATTGTAATCGTTTCCAGGCAGCACTGGAGCCACGGAAGTATGTGGCCGGAAGTTTATCCTTAACTAGACGTGTTCCACTGTTAACTGCATGCTTACTGTTATTCAGCTTTCCGTTTTCTTTGCTGGCGCACCATCATAAAGTGATACTGTCTTCGTTTTTTTCTATTTTTGTCAAAATATACATGAACCATTGTAGTTTTTTTCCGCAACTACGTGCCCTAGTGTAGTGAAAGTTGGTAAATATAGTTTTGGCGCGATTTACGTGTTTTGCATGGTTAATTGGACAGTATTTGTGAGAAAATCAACGCAATGTTAAAGTGAACTGCGTGAAGTTTTTACAGGTAAGCACTGCTGTACTTAACTATATATTTCTCTTGTGATGGTTTGTTGTCGTCGAGCTTGTCTATATCTTTAGCACTAATTCTTTTCTGTAATATTAGGTGATTAGGCCAATAACATAAGATAATGTTATTTATAAATATAAAAGCTATATTGTTCTATTTTTGTTCAATCTTTGAAACTTCGACGTGGATAATTTAAGTTTTATTACTTTTATATTTTATTTACGTTGTGAAATATAGCAACAATTATGAATTTATTGCTTTATCAGCAAATAATTGCATAAGAAGCAATGTTCATCAAACAATTAGGATTTGGTCAACGTATCATCGGGTAAGAATCAAGTTTAATCATCTCAATTATCAGATTAAAATTAAGATTTTGCGAGATACTTATGTTACATATGTAAACGTATATAGTTTTACGTCATTCTGATGTCACTCATAACGTTTTGTCAATATATTACAAATTTTAGAAATCTGTCGCAACCGTAATTTTTGTTTTAAAAAAATTTCCGGAACAGTTCCAGAAAGAGTGCTTTTTTCTCTACCTAACAAGTACTACTTTTTGAAATTTGAATAAAAACTTACATCCGGCTGGTACGTTGAAGTAGGTGTGTTTCTCCGTTTACCACATGTTAAATTTGTAAATTCAAAAAATTCTCTGCGCCAAAACTGCAGCTCGAATTCAATTGTTTTTTGTCAACTGCATTTTTTGATCATTAGAATATAGAAAAAAATAGTACTTTTTGGGTTATTTTTAATGATTTTAAATTTGAACCTTAATAATCATAATATTGAAGGTTATAAATAATGTGTAAGGGTCTTGTGTGGTTGTTATCTGACTATCTCGTTGAGTCGAGTAGACGGTGGCATGAACCAACTCTGTAGAACATCAGTACCTACTCTAAAACATATAAAACGAAATCCAAAGGGGAAGCGAAGGTTAGCCGAGGCTTAAACCCAAGCTGTAGATCCTGAGGTTGTGTCACTAAGAGTAGTGTAGTGGGGTGTCCAGAGTTGGCTAAGAATGCTCGGCTACTTAGAAGAGATAGAAAAGATATCAACACAACACACATTTCCCAATGAACTGTCTGTAAGAGCATTTGCTGATAATCGGACGTTAAATAAAGTTTTTTTTATAAGAATTTGTTGAAAAATTTTGCAATGAAACTAAGCAAATCCTGGAGATATGCAAATTGGATAAAAAGTATGACAGATCCAACACTAGGTCGAACAGACTGAACAATAAATACAGCCCAGTAGGTTGCAGTACTGAAAGGTACAAAAATCTACAATTCCCATGTTAATAAAAAGTTTAATTAAGTAATTGTGCAGGTGATAGGGTGAGCGGTTGGGACTACATACGTGAATAAAATTTCCAGTCCTAGCCTCAGCCTTAATCCTCGGCAACTGCTATTAGTGTATAGCTTATTGTTTCATTAATATTATTAAGTATGGCGACCAGTGGAGTCATACGGTAGGTTAAAATTAATTAATTTACATTGTACATTTTTAAGTAATAAAAGGATAATTCATTAGGACGAATCTCTAGATGAGTATTGTATAGGATGATGTAATGTTATTTGCGATGTGAATAATAACGAATGTAAATCATGAAACAATTGTAATGGAATTATGTTTTGTGCAATACTCTTGTGAAACTCGAATTATTATTACATATAATATATCAACATTATTTCTTAATACATGACAATTGCATTCATTATATGTAACAAAATTCACTAAATACAAAACAATCTATCTGTAGATATTTTTACAATACATTTCCATGTAAGGGCGGTAGTGACTCACACTATCGCCCCATCACTCAAAATACCTACATAGACACAAAAACAAATACGCAGTGATAATTTTCCTTCAGAGGCTTATCCATGCATCAGCCGTTCTCACTTGACCGTACGTGCTTAAGCACCTACATCTAAGAACGTTGGGACCAAATCACCCCACTCCCTTTTTAATTTTATGGCTCTGTTATTGCTAACAGAAGCACCATTCATAAAACACAAAGCAACCAATACTAAGTAATTATCCATGTACTTACTAACAAATACATAGGTATTTATAATTACTCCAACTGCCAACACACTCTTTTTATTGTCACCAAGACTGAAATTAGACAGCTCTGCTTGTTTAAGTAGAGCACCATTTCCTCCCTCAATTTTAAACAATCCGTCTAAATTACAAATTGTAAAATAAAGAGAGCACACAATTCAATCGGGACTCGAGCTGGAAACACAAATTATTTCCTTCTCATACAAAATAAACTGTAAATTCCACACCGTGGTTTTACAGCTGTACACTGCATCAATTGCACACTCACACACAATCCATGAGTATTTAATTCTACAATATTGAAATTCCAAACCGTGGTTTTCAATAATCATACTCATGTGACACTCATATTAACGGGAATCAACTAATCAAACAATTCACACAATTCTACCCGTTTATACGTTATCTATGCACGTCTCTACCCTGTAGAGGAAAGAAGGAGCCCGTTACCCGGACGGATCTCAGTGACTGGCCAGCACTGCAGATCTCGCTCCCGAATTTCCCAAGGACCCCAGGAAGGAAGGACGACACACAAATCTCCTCACAATCACAATCCACCTGGACCATTTCTCACAACCACAAGAGATACTACAAAAATAAAATTGTTATTAATTCCTCATCGAGGTTTTATCTCACTTTTTATACGACCCCTGAGTGTACGTCATGAGTAAGTACAACACAGTCAGTAACATTAAGTCTTTTGTGGACGACCCCTGAGTGTACGTCATGAGTAAGTACAACACAGTCAGTAACATACCAGCCCCACCTAATGCATAGGACAACGCGGAAGCGACCTCGACAGTAGCTACCAATTGAATGGACTTTCGACAGAATGACTTTAGGAATCGTATGGACTTGCGACAGAATGATTTTAGCCCTTCACTGGACTTACGACAAAATGACTCTTCACCGACGATATATAACCTATATCTTCGTAGTCACCAGCAGACCCGCACATTCTATTACATACATTTGTGCATGCTCCACAATCACAGTACTGTTAATCATATGTTATGTATGCGTTCAAGTATAAATGTAAACTGTAATCATTATTGAAACTTGTTCTTGCTTCTTTTGTTTTTTTTGACGAGCTAAATTGCTTCCTCTGTCTGCACTACTAAATATCAATATCCGTATAGTCTATGTAGTATGTAGTCCACATCTTTTATCCTTTTTATATGACAATGAAACTACAAGGTGGTGCATATCCATTATATAGAGCAGACGTAAGTAGGTAGGTGGGGTGGTGGGAAAACGAGCTGTAATTGCTGTAAACTCCTTGTGTGGGGAAAACGTTTGTCTAATTGAACTGGTTTGGTTATTGGAATATAGAATGTAGGAAGGAAGTATTTGAGTCCAGTGTCATTATTTGGAGCGCGCTGTGTAACTTAAAGTATGTGGGGTGTGTGTATTTATCCAGGTATTTTATTATAATTACTTATTATTACAAATTACAACAGTAGCTTGTATGCATGTAATAATTATTGCAATACAGGACAGGAAAGACAGATACAATATGCCCAAACCAAGTGCCAACTGCCAAGAAATCCAGAATGTGTTAACCATAATAATGTTGTTGGCAACATACATTATGAAAAAGAGTACACAATCCATATGTGTTTAATTTGCATGTGGAGAAATAAGTCCTTGGACATTGCCTTAATATAATATGTGACTAGTCACTCTGCATTACATTGGCTTTTCCTACAAAACCACACATGATGACAGAGCGTATACATAACGCATAAGTGAGCTACCTACCGGTTGAGGTAAGGAAGTGTTCGCCAAATAGTTCAAAGTGCCACTCCGACAGTGTTGCCGCAATGTATATCTTTATACACTGCGGCAGCAGGTTATCAACGGAAAATATAACATTAACCCTGGCGATTTTTTCGACATTGACAACGAAAGCAGACATGCTCCATTTTTAAAAACTTGGAAAATCCCCATGACCAATTTTCGGAGACACTTCTTTACTCATAGAGCTATCTCGGAATAGAACAAACTACATACCTATTGATTAGAAACACCAAAATAAAAATTTCCTTTGACCTTTTTTTGACCTAGTGATGTGAAACGTGAAGTGAAAGGAGTGAATGAATTTAAATAAACTTGACAAGTTTAATGGATGGAACTTTTAGTCGAGTCTCATCTCCCTTAGTCTCTCAGTTAATATAGTTTTTGAACTAAAGTGACAACCGGGTCTACAAGAGAAAAAGTCTCACATCTGCAAAAGGATTCTTCCCGGGAAACATTTATAATTAATATTATGATTAACCAATCTGAACAATGCCACTCCGGCCAATATTTTGCTATGACACCCGCTCGTTCGTCGTGGCCGCCATTGACGCCAACGACTCAATGAATTAATAGTTCTCGGTTCATGGGGCCTCCTGAACCGTCTCTGCACGTACATAAAGTTCACTCAAGCTCAATAGAAAAGTATAATGAGTAATGATTGTTTGGCATAGCGGCACACATAACTCCTATCATACATGCTATTCGGACTAATTGCCAAGTTGGTTATGCGCTGTGATCCTTTTAAGAAGCTTAATCACGTATGATTACCTCCGTACGCATACAAGCTTATGCTTATCATTATGCATAGAGTACCCTTCGAGCATGATACGAAATCCTTAGAGCGAATTCTTAGAGATCCGTTTAAAATACATATTTTGTATAAAATTACGATTAAGCATGATCTGACCTACACATGTATGATTCGTGAGGGTACAGAACTGTGCGTTATTGTAGGATATGATATACGGCTCTCATTGTACGCATACAAATGTAACATGTATATGTATATGGCGAATGCAGTTCTTCACAAATCGTGTTGTGCCAGAATGAAACAAATTACCTAGTCATGTAAAAAACAGCAGAACTAAGAAAGGAACAATCAGTGTCAATTCGTTTAAGAACAATCTAGATGAGTACATGGGCTGGAACTTTAAAGACACCGCCAATGATTCGAGAGTAGCACAGAATGAAATAAAATGATACAGGGCAAACAAGAGATTTATCTCCAATCCACCAGGATTCTACCCGGAAACCAATATTATTATTATTATTACTATAGATCACATCTGTCGGCTGTTTGAGCGGGCCTTATGATTTTGTTTTCCGAATCTGTTTCTATGTTACACAGTTTCATTAGGCAGTCAAACATGACGGCTGCTGCCACTTCCAACAGTGGCAGCTTTACTTAAAACTTGCTTACTTGATTGAAATTTACACACTAAATTTTTTAAACATTTTACATTATCAGGAAGCGCATTCCATTTAGCAATACTTCTATAAACAAAAGAGCTTCTATAAGAAGCCGTATTAACATTATCTAGATACACTAATAAACAAGAATTAAAAGATCTCGTATCTCTCACAAGGCAGGAGTGGCATAGTAAGATATAGACCGGAGTGACACTGTTAAATTAAGCATAACGACATACATGCTGGCTACACTGTCGGAGTGGCATGGTTTAGTATTGGCCGGGATTAGTTATAGGACGGAGTGGCGCTCTCAACCATTTGGCGAACAGTTCCTTAACTGGTAAGTAAAACGCGGAATGCCTAATGGGTACATGTCGACGTCAGTACTCAAGAACTCGAAGACTTCGGAGCTTGGAAACGTAGAGAAATGTGGGCGACCTTTGCCTTGAATATTTTTCATTGTCAAGACTCGAGCATTCACCACACTACTGTACTGTAACTGTACCAAGAAGCCACAGTATCTGTGCCTGTCTTTCTGTGCAGTGTAAGAGTCAAAGCACGAGTGCAGATGTACTCACTGACTCTATACTAAAACTAAACATCATGACGACAACAACAACAACAGAACTGCCTCATGCCTCCTAACTAGTAAGTTAGCAGCAAAACAACTCATCACACATTGTTGAGATTATTGTGTTTCCTTTTTTGTGTGAGCGGGAAGGAACGGAACACAATAATTAGAATAATTCACTTGTTTTTTGATTGTTCGATCGAACACTGACTGACATTGTTATATATTCTGTACCCATTGTTCAATAATTACATCACGTGCGTCTTTCTGTTGTGAGCTTAAGTTATAAAAATATACCCATTAAACCGTCTGATTCTGGTGAGGTGATTGGATAGTTCACAATAACATAGAAAGTTTGGTTGTTTTACTGTAATAAAGGTTTAATGCACCACTGGCAACTGGTGACTTTTGAGAAGGGAAGAGCCTGCGAAAGTACTTAAATTTATATGGAAAGAAAATCTGGAAGATTGTGAAACCCGTTTGTTATTGTGTGAATGAAAATATTTTAAATCCAGAATTGCGAAGAGAGACATGTTAATAAGCCTCTGGAGGAGTGATTCAGTCATAGGTAAGGATGGGTTTGTGTTTATGCAAAGAAGATGAATATTCACGATCTAACAGTATTTTCTGTTGTGATTGCAAATCCACTTCCTCGTGTCAGTGTTGTTTAAAACGGGGCAAAAGAACTGGGTTAATTGATGCCCGAAGAAGGGGTGGTGGAACTATTGGAAGCGGAAGTAACCGTCGAAACTCTCCATTTGGTGTCCCGAGCTACATTTCAGATCCTAATTTTACTATCCCTCCTTCTGCCATTACTGAAGAGGTGATTACGGAACAAATTATCGAAACACTTTTAATTCTGAGAACTCTGGTGGGCAAGTAAGTGTTTTATAATAATAATAATAATAATAATAATAATAATAATAATATCCCGGGCAGAATCCAAAGGATTTAAGACATAGTCTTTTGTTATCCCGGTTGTCACTACAGTAAAGAAAACTGTTATCACTCTGAAAAGCTTGAGTCAGACGGACTTGAAGTTCCATCCATCGTTTAAATTCTTCGAGTTTGTTCATCAAGGTATACTGATTCACTTTTGCATTTTTCACTTCACTAGGCAACAAGTTCGATTCCTTCACTACACGCTGTGTAAAAAAGTGATGCCTGGCACTCGTTGATGTTTTTTTACTTTTTAAAAATAGAGCATGTCGGCTTTCATTATCAATGTCAAAAAATGTAAGTAGTAGGGTCTATATCATACTGACATTAATTATCTTGAAAGTTTCGATAAGATCTCCTCTTTTTCGTCTGCCACTTAGTGAAAGAATTTCTATCTTATGTAATCGCTTTTCGTATGATAGATTTCGCAGACATGGTAGAAGACGAGTAGCCAATTTCTGCACTTTTCAATCACTTCACTATCTTAAAAATCGGGTCCGTAATTATATTACCATATTTTAGGATAGGTCGAATAAAAGGTTACGATCATTCTGCGTAATGTGTTGGGATCCATGTACTTAAATGTACGCTTGATTTGCAAACACATGGATTTGGCTTTCTTCGCTGCGGAGTGGCAGTGGTCGGTGGATTTAAAATCGCTAATGTATACCCGAAGGTCCCTCTCGCAGGTAGGAAAGCTTTCAAGCGGCTGGTTGTTACAAGAGAATATAGGGTTTTAGTTTTGTAAAAACGTTGTGATAATGGCTTGTTCGCTGGGTGTCTAGAAGTGTCCACCAAATGCGACACATTCCCTCACGTGTGTGGCATAGAGTGTGCCACTCATCCAAGGGTTGTAGCCACGGAAGTGTAGGGAACCCCTACTCCGATCAGAATAGTGCCTACGAGCGGAGAACTGGTACATCTAAATGAGTGTGCAACAGTGCAACAAACTCTCTGCTTGCATGTTGCGATACGCTAAGGAGCTGTTGCAAGCAGTTCCGCCCTACAACTGGAAAGGCGCTGGTGTGCTAAGTTCCTATACAAATGTAATGCTGAGGAGAGATGGCGCGAGCGTACGTAATGATTTTTCCTATGTATCAGGCCAAACTGGAAAAATCCGGCGCTTCGCGCCGGATTTGTCGACCGTGGGCTGGCCCGAAGTAGATGCTGAGCTTCAACAAAGGCACAAGGCAATTTATGTTACGCTAAAAGATGATATGAGATTTATGGAAGCTCCCCTACAATCAATAAGACATATACCAATGTTCGTAGCTTGTAGTTTAATATAGCTGAAATTTTTTTATAAATTGCACCATTCACAAATAACGTCATTATGGACAATCCCTGAATATCTGGTACGCATATAGGTAAGTACGTGACATGTAGTTAAAATAGGATGGAAACAAATTTAAAGTTGGGACTTGGGATACTAGACACTATGGTTTTTGAAGGACGTTATTATAGACGATCTCAAAACATCTATAACACATATAGGTCAGTCCGTGACATGTAGAAGAAATTTTCACGTGACATCATTTGCACGTTACCCCTTACCTAATTTAAAGTTTCGTTAGAAGTGCATTTAAATGTGTAAACCTATACAAGGCACGTATTTGGGGTCGTTCGCAAATATCGCCACCCACCTTTACAGTGGGTGACTTTGAAAAAGGTGATAGGCCATATTAAAGATATAGCCATGTACGCAAGTCTGAAAAGGTTAGCAACTTAGGTGGGGGGGTCCAAAACTTTGGTAAATTTTGCTGGCGCCATTTGTGAACGGCCCCTTCACTGGTTTTTAGATGCCCATGCTTTCCATTCACCAAATTGCTTTTTGACATGGGTCCATTCAACATTTAATTGTGTAGCAATGGTCAGTCCGATTAAAGTGAAAAAACAATACAGACCTGCCTGCTCGCTTTTGTGGTTGTTTAAAAAAAGTTTCATGACAATCGAGTAGACGGTTTGACCTGTAGCGACGGACCAACAGACAGACAGACAGACGGACGGACGGACATGACCATTTTAATAGATGCTTAAGCTCAGCATCTAAAAACGTCCTCGCTCGGGAGTTTCATTACAATGCTGAGTGCCTATCGTGGACGTTCTCTACATTTCTGGTCCTGCCTCACAACTGAAAGGGCGCTGCTGTGCAAAAGTCCCTATTCAAATGTAATGTTGAGAAGCTGTTGTTTCAACACAACTACGCTTCAGCGCGTACTGTGTGAGCGTACGCAATGATTTTTCCTATGCAGACATCAGGCGAAACAGGAGAAACATCCCCGCATGGGAGTTTCATTGCTCATTGCCATGCAGAATCCCTACAGTGGGCCTTACCTTTTTAATTCCGTGGCTGTATAGCTGTAGCATTCTGTTGAAACCAAATAGCACTGGTAGTTCCTGATATTATTTTAATATTTTAGCTAAAACAGGCATTAAACCAATCAATTACATTATTTTCAAAGTTTAATTATTTATTTTTTTTCTACATTTATTTTGCCCATGATCTTTTTTAGCCTACTGCTTTAAACACTTGTAGTCAGTCTCTTTTCTCTTTAATTTAAATATTTATACTCAATATATTTTGTGAAAAAATTAGAATTTGACTTTTAATCCTAATAGAAAGACGATAAAAATTTAAGAATCGGGATAATTATGTTTGCATGATGATATTATGTATATGTTTTATATAGATATGAAACAGCCTTTACAAATTTCCTCACAACCCCACCCCCAACGGACATCCAAAGCCGAACTCCTATAGAAATCTAAACCCAACCAAGCCGATCCTCTAGTGACGTCATAACCCCCACTAAGCTGACCTTCAATGTGACGTCATTGATCACAAGGTCATGATACTCAACTAAATGAGCTGAATTACAACTATGACCTGAGCAATGAAACTATAAATCCAGTGTCAGAAGATGAAATTAAAAACTGCTTTAGTCAATTAAAAAGAAAAAACTCGAATACTGAAAATGAAGTGAGTTACATGTTATTACAGTGCTGCCTTCCCAGCTTACTGCTACCCTTGTCAATTCTTTTTAATATGTTTATAACTACAGGCAAATACCCCGGCAAACTGAAGCGGGCAGTGGTAACACCAGTTTATAAAGGGCAAGGCTCAAGACTTAGTCCGTTGTGCTACCGTCCAATTTCAAACCTTCCGGTAATTAACAAGCTATTTGAAAAAGTGATACAGCAACGAATATTAGGCCAAGTTACTGGAATCAATAATCGATTAAGTGAGAATCAACATGGATTTCGGGGAGGCCGAGCTTGCTTTACCTCTATACTCAAGCTTACCAGTGACATTTTTTATGTGCTTGATAAAATCAATGGAAAGTCTGTGCTGTGCTTTATTGACTTTACTAAAGCGTTTGATTCCGTTTCCCACGACAGATTAATGCATAAACTAAGGCACCAGTATAAACTTGATAATTATTTATTGAGCATTATTGCTGACTACTTAAAGGATAGGACATATGTAATTAAACTTGGTAATTATGTTTCTAAAGAATATGAACTTCATCGTGGGGTTCCGCAAGGTTCGATTTTAGGGCCATTATTGTTTATATTGTATATTGATGATATATTTACAGCAATTGGGACAGAGATTTCTTATGTTTTGTACGCCGATGACGTAGTTCTGTACGTCTCTAATATAAGTTTAACATACGCTATTTCCGCTATGCAGAAATGCTTACATAACCTATCTGAATGGTGCAATTTAAATAGTCTTTCAATTAATGTAAGAAAGACAAAATTTATGATTTGTGAAAAACCGCATACGCAGTAAGGATACGAGTGATGTGCATGAATTATTATGTGACGGTCAGAATATTGAAAGAGTGTATGAGTTTAAGTACCTTGGTGTACTAATTGATTCTAATCTAAACTTTAAGAAACATTATAATACAGTATGTAAAAAAGTCAGCACTGCTATAGGTGTTCTTGTACGGCTGAAGCGTTTCTTTAGATTTCCCATCTATTGTATGATGTTTAAAGCCTATGTTTTTTCTATTGTTGACTACTGTATACCGATTTGGGGAGTCGTTAGTGATGCAGATCTGCAGGTTATTCAGGACAAGATTACTAAGGGGATATGTGAATTGTATACAGTGCCAAAAGCAATCCGTAAGGGCAAGTGTTGGAGGAACGTGGAAAACAACGTAATGGAAGCAGTAAATTCCCTCACTGTTCGTGAACGGGTTGATTACTATACGTTATTATTTGTGTATAAAAGTGTTAAATTCTGCCCTGGAATTCAGTATCTTGAAGATATCTTCGTTGAAGTGTCTGAAGGCCGCACTAGGTCTCGGTCAAGCAGACGAAATAGGAAAAATCTAAGAATTCAGTATCACCACAGAACTGCAACCTTCGAAAAATCATTTCAATACCGTTCCATCAGACTGTGGAATGATCTGCCTGACACCGTAGCTCCGGATAAGAGAACAACATTTAGAGAGAAATTGTGTAAATTTATTATTAAAAAACGTAATTTAAATCCTTCTTGAAATTTTTGTTATAAGTAGATAGATTAACCGGTCAATGTCTTGGTATGTATGATGATATAGTTATATTCTTAACGGTAAAGTGGTATTATGTATGATGTCCGTTTTTGTAAAGCAGTATATTTGTACTGAGAGACCTGACATTTTAATAAAGCAATCAAATCAAATCAAAAAATCAAATCCCCGCACCCGCACCGAATACCCGCTATAAAATTTGAAATAAAAATATTCGCTTCCGCTTTAAAATTTTAATAATAATTCTGTTTTTAAAGAACCAATATTATTGTTGCAAAGTACCAATATAATTATTGCAAAGTACTAATTTATTCTTTGCAAAGTACTAATATATTTCTTTCAAGATTGTAATATACTTCTCTCAAAGTAACAAAATATTTCTTTCCTTCGATAATCCTATGACGATTTACCTTGAAAATGACATGCGATAAATATGCGGAAGGTTATTGTAGCGGTTATGCAAATGAAACATGGTCGTATTAAAACGATTGTAGAATAATAATTATCTATTTACACAATGGAATGACGTGCAATCGCTGACGTGCAAAAAACAAAGTTCGCTGTAGTAGTTGTGCTTCGTTAAAAATATTAATAAATTGTATTCAAAGTACGCGAGCTAACATCTTGTAATTATATTTATTTCACACTAGGTCGTCAAGCAACAAAATAATCTATAAAAGATATTGCAAGGACCTATATGTATTCATTTGTTCACAGTCAAGCATTGCTTAGCTAAAATTAGTACACTATAGTTGACATAATTTAATTGTTTTTAAATTATGGCTATAAATTTGTTTGTAAAGTTATTAATATTCTTGCATTTTTTCAATTTCCATCACTAACATCGTAATGACGGGACCAGCCCAACTGCAATGCTTTTAAATGATTTCAAATGAGACTGGCACAAGAATTGAGAGCTGATAGTCACCGACGAGTTGGTTACACGAAACTTTTAGCTTGATAGAGGCCAGTGCGTCTGCACATGAATTCCAGAACGGTCTTTTTACATTTTTAGACGGTTTAGCAATTTCTTTCGCATTATTAGGTGATATCATAGCTAGGTTTTTAGTGTTCAACTCGCATCTTTTTCTGAGACAGCACGTTTTTAATAAAACTGTAAACAGCACGACCTTCATGTTTGGAAAATGAAACAGCTGAATAGTTTATTCCATTGCGATTTCTTCCCAAATGAACAAAATTAGTCGACCATTTGAAGTCAAAATCTTCGCGGACTAGCAAATTCAGGGCAATCTGTACGAAAAGACACATCAATTAATTTATGAATACATGCAATAAAATAAAAGATATGAATACTTACCACCATTGAATCTGGTTTAGTAAAGTAGCATCACACATTAGTTTTTTTGTAATGAACGTTGGTTTCAGACCAAGAAATGAAACAAATGAAGCAAGAAATATTACAGATGACGCACATGCTTTAATTAGAAGTTAGTTAGAAGCCATACAGTTTGACATACATAATATACCTCCCAATGAATTATGGCGTAAATTTGAAAATTCCGTAATCACTATCATAGATAAACATGCACCGTTATGCAGAAAGCGAGTCAAAGGTAAGCCATCACCATGGCTAACAGAAAATATACGCAATTTAATGAAACTAAGGAATCTAACCCACAAGAAAATGTTGTCTCTGAAATTGAAGCTTGCAATTACTCCTTTGTACAACCAAACCATCGAAGATAAAAATAAACTGCATACGTTACATATGGATTACAAGGCTATTCGAAATATAGTGACTAACACTATCCGCTCAAGTGTAACAAGTTATAATAAATCTGAATGTGTAAAGGCAACTGACTCAGCTAAGCTCTGGAAAGTTTTAAATAAAATTTCTGGGGCTAGTCATTCAAACTTAAACATTACACAACTCATAGAAAATGGACAGAAATTACAAGGTAACCAAAGTATATCTAATAACCTTTTTAATACTTTCGTTATTGAAACTAAAGATACCACTGATAGTATTCAGCAGTTTAAAAATACTATTCCTGTAAACTGTGAACCAATTATTTTTACTCGTGAGGATGTTGTGAATGCCGCGTCTAAAGTAAAAAGAAAGGGACCTGAAGCGAACAGTATTATAAGTTCCTATTGTTTTTCTATATATAACAACGCTTTCACCACTCATAGATAAAGTTTTTACAAAATTGATTGCTCATAGCGAGTTTCCATCTGAATTTAAATGTGCTAAGGTAACTCCCCTGTTTAAAAAATGTGGCAGTAGACAAGATGGAAAAAACTATAGGCCCATTTTGTCCTTGCCCTTTATGTGTAGTGTTTGAAAAGCTACTACAACAGAAATTACTGATGAAACTACAACAAAAATATCTGATTGTCAGCATGGGTTCCGTAGGTTTCGTTCGTGTCAATTCACAGTGCATATTGCTACTCAAGACTTCTATAACCAGATAGACCAAAGAAAAGGAGCAGTCGTAGCAGTATTTATTGACATGCGGAAGGCGTTCGACACAGTACCCTATCTTCTACTATTAAATAAACTCTCACAGAAGTTCCAAATACATAGTGACTTACTGCGCACCATGTGTAGTTACCTCATGAACAGACAATTACAAATTACCATTTTAAACACTGTCTAAACCTTATAACTTCTACTGTGGTGTGCCACAAGGAACAATTCTTGGTCCCTTATTGTTCATCCTGTATATAAATGACTTTTGTGAATTACCATTAATTGCATCATTATTTACGTGTCTACTTTATGCAGACGAAATTGTAATTTATAGCAATGAGACTGACATTAGGCTTGCAATAGAACAGCTCGAATTGGCTTTAGTATGTATTGATGACTGGTGTTCTGCACAAGGACTTCAAATTAATTACGAAAAGAAAAAGTTTATGGCAATTCATAAGAGTAGTGACAAAACGGTACCACATGATACAAATGACCTGTAAAGGAAAAATAATAGAGCGCGTGTTTTCCTTGGAATATCTTGGTGTAACGCTAGACAGCAACTTATATTTTAAGAATCACATTGATATTGTAGATACTAAACTGACAAAAGCAATAATACTACTTCATAAAATTATGCCTCATGTTAATTTTAATATGTTTAAGCTATTAATACATGCACACTTGTTTTTAAGTTTTGATTACTGTCTAACTGCTTGGACCAGGGCTTTTAATAATAACTACGATGCTGTACAAAATAAAATAAATAAATTTCTCTATTCTGCGTTTTATAAGATTAATAAAAGAGAGGGCAGAATTTAATATAATTCTGGCCATCAAAACCATCTAGTTATATCTAAAGAAATGCAGAATTTTCTACATAAAAAATTTAATTTTTTGACAGTAGCTGAAAGAATTGTATTTTATTCTATGAATCAGTTCCAACCTTTTAGTAAATATGGTCTATCTGTCAAAAATATAATTTTTCGTTTGTTTTTAAACGAAATGTTGTAAATAGAAAAAAGCATGACACATTTAAATTTCCTGATTATAATTCCAAAACGTACGAAAAAAGTATAAAATATAGATTTGTGCACATTTGGAACAACCTTATATCTAACCTACGTGTCAAAAATAATTTTGCGTTCATATCAGATTTATGTGCCTTTATTCTTTTAAATCGAGATGTTTAATACTAATTTTGTTGTTAATACTTATTAATTCTAATTAAATGTTTTGACTTTTAGTGCTAATTTATAGATTTGGTTTTTGTTTTTAATTCTCCTCACTATAGCTTGTTGTCCTTTATTGTAAATCATTGGTTTAATTGAATAAATAATTTGACAGCTAAATAAAGATAAATCAAATCAAATCAAATCAGACCATGATTGAGCGGCAACAGGGTTGTATGCTTGAATTCCAGCCATCTTGAATGTATAGGTTTTGGTATTTCGAATGAACTTGTTGTTTAGGGTAACGCTGACAGAAGAATGTGATAACATGTCTAAAATAACTAAGGTATATATACTAATAATTTTTACACTTTATTAAATATGGTACGACAACAGTTTTTGGTTGCAAATGGCAATTTATTCAATGGTATAAATTTATCAAAGCGGCGAAATATTTATTGTGTCTCGACCTAGAATAAATTCACTTTGTTGCCGAGTTTATGATATCCCAAGGGGAACGGCGTATTCATATCAGCATAGTGACGATTTGTATTAAGTTAATGAAAAGTTATTTGTCCATCGTCATTTTAAATAACCGATAGTCTTTCGTGCAAATGCAGTTGAATTCTAATTTGTTTACTTTTGGGTTATGGACAACATCTGCATACGTTTAAAAATTACAATTTTTCAAACTTTCAGCCCGGACTGCTTTATACTTCATGTAGCTGTTGTCAAAGTCTTCTATAGCATACTGCTTATTTTTAAGATAACATACGCTTTTATTGTTTAACGATTCAATCGCAAATAATCCTTAATTTATTTCGTTTTCTAATCTTAAATCAGAGTCTGTGGTGTTAACTTAAAATATATAATAATTTTCTCAAACGTTTAAAAAGTCAAAAAAGTGTTTATTTTGAATTTACAAATTAAAGTGGTCTTTTTTGCAACCAAAAAGGCGTACGAACAAACTATTTGTATGTTCAGAGCAATGTGACACGTAATCAGCACCAATTGCATTTTTTTAAATTTAATAAAACCCCAGAGAATAGATCAACATCGAATATTCCAAAGTTGTCAGCCCATGGCATATTCGTCAAACCGTTCTTGGGTGTGAATACCATGAAACTTGTGTCTCTGATAGAATTCAAAATTCAACGATCTAATGCAACCATTTTTAGCGCGTCTGCGCGAGATAAACTGAACTTTAGTTCAGTTCAGGTTTGAGTTTGACTGTAAGAATGTTCCGTAGATTGAATTTGATGGAAGTCTTATCATATCTTTTTCTGATTAAGATGTTGCTTTCTTTCATCTCTCTAGGTATGTTTTTACATAAGGCTTCATGAATGGTTTTCCTCTAAACCTTAACTTATGAAATAAATGTTTCAAGGTACACAATCATAAGTTTGTTGTAAAGTTCTAGTTCAATTGCTTTAAAAATGTTAGCCAATATTTATAGCGCATAACACCGTTTTACTAAAAAGTAACGTTTTAAAAATATAAGCTAAACAGCTGCGCAAAAATAATTCGTTTTTGTAAATAAATGTAAATTTGTGTGGATTTGTAGTTAGTTGTTTATTTAAACTGTTTATTTTCCTACACTTTAATTCTTTGAACTCAAAAAACAGTTGATAGTTTTTTAAACACTTTACAATTGCTAGAATTTGATTTTCACTTGCAGTTTTGACATAATTGCCTAGTTTATTGTCACTAGTACTTACATGGGACATTTCCCATGTGTAAAATCCGAAATGAAGCAAACGATATCAGATCATGTACTACGTGGTGGGGTCATTACGACATATATAATCATATCGGCGCAAAATCCATTCTGGCGCCAAAAACTAAATTTGAAATTTTCAAAATTGGTCGAAATGAAAAATCTGGAAAATCATATGGAAGAATAAATAGGAATTTTACCGTACCTAATGGTCCCCGCTTACCAATTTTTCAGTTATCTGATATTTTTTGAAAACTGTAGTTCTCATTATTTCTATATTCTTGTTATTTTAATACGAAGAAGCCTAAGAGTAGCAAGGGGTTGTCCATAAATGATGTCATCCAATTGTTCTCATTTTTAGACCCTATCACGCTGTCATCTGCTTTTTTTAGATGCTGAGCTTAAGCATCTATTGAAATGGTCATGTCTGTCTGTCTGTCTGCCGATCTGTCAGTCTGTCGATGCCGTGTCTGTCTGTTGGTCATGCTCTACAGGTCGTAATTCTTAACTGATTTTGATCGAACAACGTTTAAATAATCAGCAATGCGAGCGCAAACAGCCCTATTGTTTTTAAGGTCGATCGGACTAACCAGTTTTTGACAATTAACGATTTATTGGAGTAACTTTTTAGCATTAAAATGAATGCAGAAAAACGGGTCTGTGGCACGACTTTACATGCATTTCAATACTTGCTACTAAAGCTAAGTAGGTAGATACATGCGCCGCACGTTTCATATACCTGGCATTCACTATTCAGTAGATATTTGTACCATAGAAATTTTCAGATATACATACCATAGAAAACCGAATGTCATCAAGCGTTCAAAACTGGTGTCTTTGACAGTCTTTGGTAAATTTTGTATTCTACGTAGTCTTCGTCTTTAATGCTAGTTATAGTAACATCGATTTTTTTCAAATGGTGTATATTTAAATAATTACACTACGAGAATTTGAATAAGTTATAATTATATATCCCTGCGTCATACAAACTTTACCATTTTAGGGACCCCTCCTGTCATTAGTTCAAAAATCCGGCGCGAAGCGCCGGATTTGTCGACCGTGGGCTGGCCCGAAGTAGATGCTGAGCTTTAACAAAGGCGCAAGACAATTTATATTACGCTAAAAGATGATATAAGATTTATGGAAGCTCCTCCACAATCAATAAGACATATACCAATGTTCGTAGCATGTAATTTAATATAGCTGAATTCTTTTTATAAATTGCACCAATCACAAATAATAGGAAATTCAAATTAGAACCTGAATGTGACTCTTTCCTAAAAATGAAGTCCTTTAAATCTTAATATTTCCTAATAATGAAATCGAAATTAAAATCCAACTATTTCTTAGTAATAAAATCCAAATAGGTATTCAAATCTAGAAAATAAAAATTTAAGTCTTCGTTTTTTAGTTTTACATGTCTGTATTTACTTATGCAGATATATGCTAAACAGAGTGACGGCGTCCCCATCCAACTATCGTAGACAATTTTAAAAAATATCTGGGGCGTACTGTTAACGCTTTTGCATGCCTAAACCCTTTTTAAAAATATTAACTTGGGTATCAAATAGAACATGTAAGCGTGTAAACCAGTTCACAATGACTTTCGAACCTATATTAGGTACAATTTCATTAATAAGTTGTACTCTTAAAAACATTTGCTAAAAATGCACTAAAATACGTTTGACCTGTGATAAGTTGAATCATTTAACTCAGTATTGTGTAAGCATATTGTAGTGTCATAAATGCTGTTACATTCCGTCCGTAGGACGGGCCGGGGTATTATTATTATTATTATTATTATTTTTATTGGGCACCATGTAAATCATAATACTGATCCACACAGACACCGCCAAGGCCAATAAGGCCCATTATAACAATGTTTAATTTTGGCCAACGGGATAACCAGTGACATATGAAACGTCACCGGATTTTCCCGTACGGGCCTTAATCTTAAACAGGATTTAATACTAAATGGAAGGAAGTGAGTACCTAGCGAAAATAAAAACAACCTACGACACCTAGCTAAGGAAAATAGGATCAGAGTTTACTGCTCATCACCCAACTAATTGGTACTAGACCTGACAAATTAAAGTTTCAAATAGAAACATACTACACATGAGTGTAAACTACAGTCTTCGCCTTGAATACAGTCTACCTCAGACTAAACCACGCTACTGATGCTGTCAAACCTTTCCACACAAAACTCACACCACAGCGATGCTACACCGTGCCACACAGTATACGATCCACACGACAAGGATGTAACCTGCCGAACCACCCCGTGCACATTGTAGAAACAATACACTATGTAGCTACGCGGCAGCACCGCGAGGAATGAGAATCACGTAGGAAAATTCAACAGTAGCACAACGAGGATTAAAAACAAAATCCAAATTCAACTTTTTGAATTACTCGAAAAAGTGATTGGGGGTAATATTTTGATAGGAATTTCCACCTCACCATCGTTACGGACTAATTGCCCATCCCAAGGGTAAGGTTTGGAGACTCACGACAATTATTTACCACAAAAAAGAAAGGAAAATAAAATCAAAATTCCTCCCGAGTAAAAGTGCACTGCCGCCTAGCAGGCAGCCAGAGTGCGAGACGGGCCGGGGTACCCTATATTAGGTACAATTTCATTAATAAGTTGTACTCTTAAAAACATTTGCTAAAAATGCACTAAAATACGTTTGACCTGTGATAAGTTGAATCATTTAACTCAGTATTGTGTAAGCATATTGTAGTGTCATAAATGCTGTTACATTCCGTCCGTAGGACGGGCCGGGGTACTTGTTAATTTATATTCCCTATATTACCAGCGATGCCTACATTGCTATACTTAACACTTCCCCTACCCCTTTTAGATATGCGCCCTCGCATATCACCTTAAGTCCCCGTAAAATTAAAATTGAATACAAAATAATATCAAAATTAAATTTTGTAGGAAGGTGCATATTGCACCAATGGGCTACTTGTGTTTAAATTTCCCAAAACTAAAACAGTAAAGCATTTATAATTTATATCGTAGTGAATAAAAGTAAAATCGATAATTCTTTAAATTCTCTTTTCTGATCACTATGGCACATATATTTTTTAATCATTATTCCTTTTTATATATGGAGATGTTTAACAAAACAAAATTTAACAATTCTCACACTAATTCTATTTCAATAACTCGTTCTGCCATTCCAGCATCTTCCGTTACTTCTCTTTCCTTTTCTGCTAAATCCTTTTCTAGCTAGGTGCGGAGAACAGCTGTGAGTAGATCCACATGTCTTTCAATGGCGCTTCTGAACTGCCCAGCTCCGATATTTTCTCTGCATCCCAATCCTCCTCGCATTTATAGTCCATTCCCAAATGCTTACGAGCAAATTCTTCCCTTGTTGAATAACGCCGAATGGTGTCGGGACAGAACGCGCAGAAAAGTCCTGATGGATGAGCATGTTGAGTTAAGTACAGCATTTTATCAGTTAATAACCTTTCATTTTCCCAAAGTTTAACTATGTAACCTGCATCTTTTTCAATGCTGGGTCACTCTTCTCCTCAAATTCTAGACCTTAAGTGGTAGCAGTATTTGTATTCCAAAGCCACTTCTGCGTCTAATCCGTAAGTTTTCTCGTCCTTTTTAATGAATGTGCCGAGTCGTCCCCACCCTCCCAAATAGTAAAATCTCTCGTGCTTCGGGACGTCACATTGTTGGAAGTCGGGTGGTGATTTAGTAATGTGATAGCACCATTCTCCATTGTCCCTCTTTTTGCATTGACGATGGAGTGCTGCGCCCGTTACTCGTCCCCACCTTGGAATTGGGAACTCTTCCAGTCCTCTTTCAATGCTTCTCGCTTCCTTCTTTAAATTTTTCCTCTCCCACCGAATTGCCTCCAGTCTCCTTTTCATTTGTTGTTAAGTGCCGTTTGTAGTGGTCAATTCCTCCTGATCTTCATCACCACTGGAACTTTTCGAGTAGTAGTTATTGTTTCCGTCCATGGTGTAAGAGGTAGAGTACAACAATGATTAATTAACTTTGTATTTAGTTATGATTTTTTAGTAAAAATTTTTTTCTCAGGGCTATCGCCAGCAATTCGTAGTGTGCCTTTATGGGAGGTGTATAGTGGAGGAATGATCTTGACTGCCATATATCTCATTGGTTTTCGTATTACGCTTTGAGGTCGTTGTGCTGTCTGTTTCTTCTTCGTCTGCATTTGGGGTTGCTGCATTTTTCTTTTTAATAATTAATTTCTCTCTTTCTGTCTCCCTTGACTTTTTGTTTCTGCTATTCTTTCGCCTTTTTGTTTTTATTTCTAATTCCTCTTTGCGTTAGTCCAGTCCTCTCTGGTAGTTAGGGAACTGGATTGAATTCGTCAAAGTCGAATGGAATTTCATGCGTTCTCCATTCCTCTATATCTCTACTTACTATTCTCTTTAATTGTGAACAATTTACAAACTTAGGTATTTTCACTCCTTGATAATCAGGATGTAAAGGCCTAATTTCAACAATTCCATACCTATCCTAATCTTTAGTGACTATGCATGGGTCGAAATACTTGATTATGAGTTTTTCTGCCATCCTTACTATTCCTACTTTCATACCCACTCTGACCGTATCATTTACTTTAAACACAATGTCTCGCCGTTTCCTGTCGTATATTGCTTTGGCTTTTTCATGTGCCTTGTACAATTCCTTGGCTGCATTCTCTCTGTTCTGCAATAATTCATTCATCTTGGGATTCTTTGAATATCCCTGCGAGCTGAAGAATGTGTCTATAGGCAGAATAGGTTCTTTGGCGTATAGTAATTCATATGACGTATATCCTGTGCTACTGTTCACTGCTGTGTTGAATGCGATAGTAATGTATGGGAGTATCTCATCCCAATCTGTGTGTGTTTTATTAACATACATACTTATCATAGTGGTCAAAGGTTGATTTGTCCTTTCTGTGAGTGCATTCCCCTGATGGTATGTAGCTGCCGTGGACCTATGTCTAGCGTTCAACAGCATTATAACCTCCTGTAATACTCCACCTTTTTATTCCGCTGCATTGTCTGTTATGAGTTTTTTTGAATGCCCCATATTTACATATTATTTCCTCTAGAAATCTAGCTATGTTTTCTGCTTTTCTGTTTGGAATTGCCTTCGTAGTTGCATACCTAGTAAAATATTCTGTACAAACTATGACATATTTATTTCCTTTTATGGATTCTGGAAATGGTCCCAATAAGTCTAATCCAATGGTATGAAACATATACGTTGGTGTTATAGGCACCATGAATCCAATTTTTCTCTGAGTTGAATTTTTTCTAGCATGGCATAAATCACAGGTAGATACAAACCATTTTATATCTTGTTGCATATTCGGCCAGTAGTATTTTAAAATTATACGTTTTTCTGTTCTCAATACTCCCTGATGTGCCGCTCAATTATCTATATGATATGCCTTTAGTATGTATATGCGTAATTCCTTTGGAACCAAAATTCTTGGCCACCTTATATGTACTGAATGATACACCCATGCTCCGTCCGCATTTTTTTCACAACTCCCTTTCCTCTTTACAATAAAGTTCTGTAGCTCCTCATCCTCAGCTTGTCTTTTTACTAATTCTAACCCCGCTGGTATGTGTTGTTGATGTGTTTCCCATTCTTCCTCTTTCATAGTTATTTTTGCTATATTTACCTCAAATACAGCATTTCCTTAAATGCATCAATATAATTATCTTTTTCCTCGTCTTCCAGTGTAGCTTGTGTAGTTAGGTGTCTACTTAATGCGTCTACATTAGTATGCTTCTTACCTGACTTATATCTAATCTCATATTTATAATCTCCTACTTTAATGAGAAACTTAGTTAGTATACATGTTTGATCGTGCTATTTTGGTTGTAAATATTGTAATGCCGAATGATCAGTAATTATAGTAAATTTTTTACCGTACAGATATTCTCTCAATTTTTTACATGCAAAAACGGCTCCCAATAGTTCCAGGCGTGCTGCTGGGTAATTTGCTTCCGCCTTTTTCAGCGATCTACTTGCATTCATGATGGGTACTTCTTGTCTGTTTATTTCTTGGCTTAGAATGGCTCCCAGTCCTTGATAGGAACCGTCTGTTGACACGATACATGGTAAATCTTCCCTAAAGTGATGGAGTACAGGTGCCGTTATTAATGCTGTCTTGAGGGTCTGGTAAGCCTCCTCCATTTCCCAGGTCCATTCGTATTTTGCATCCTTCTTCCATAACTCAGTCAACGGCTTTGCTAACTGAGCATAGTTAGGTATGAATTTTCTATAGTATGAGGTCAGTCCAATTAGTGTTCTTGTTTCGTGGACTTTCTGCGGTCGGGGTAAATCTCGTACTGCTTTGATTTTTTCTATATCTGGGTATATGCCCGTCCTGTCCACTATAAACCCCAGACAACTTATCCTCTTTAATGCAAAATGTGACTTCTCTGGATTTAATGAAAGTCTGTTACGTCTAAGCCTATTGAATAGCCACCTGAGCCTCTGCTGATGCTCCGTGAAGTTCGGTGCGTGCACTGTAATATTGTCAAATACCAAAACATATTTCCATTTTAAATTACATAATGCGGTGTCAATAAGGAACTGGAACCATCCAGGACAATTTTTCATACCGAAGCTCATCCGTTTATACCGATAAGTCCCGTTCGGGGTGATAATTGTAGGTTTGTCGCGGTCCTTCAGATGTATAAGACCCTGATAGAAACCCGCATATAAATCCACCGGACTAAAATAGGATGCATTTCTCAGCGCGTGGATGATATCTTTAATCCTTGGTAGAGAATGTCTGCTGTTGTGACTGCATTCAGTTTTTGATAATTGGCTACCATTTAAAAGCTTCCCCCTTTCTTTTTTACCAAAAATACCGGTGATGCCCACGGGCTGTGCGACTCTTCTAGAATGTCTCCTTCGATTAACTCGTGTACTTGCCTTGCTATCTCTTCCATCTCCTGTGGTGAGCCTCTATATGGTGGACTGCTTTGTAGTGGCTGATCTCCCGTGTTAATCCTCATTGGTGGTAAATCCGCTGGCTTTTCCTCCTTAATAGACTAAGCAAAAATATCGGAGAAATCTAAACATAAATTGCGTACCTCTTGTTTTTCTCCTTCCTCTAGGTCTGGATTGTTGTTTAATTTATTTAGCTGCTCCTTTGTCAATGGTTTAAAATCTTTTGGTTCCAGGATCTCCGCCTTACCTGGTTTATGCTGATCCAAATTTGCTCGTTTTCCATGAATTATAGTGTATCTGTCCTCATACGCTCCCACTAACATTCTTCCAATAATTTTTTTGGGCTTTTCGGATGGATTGTAGACTAAAACTTCTGTTTTCTCTCTTGATAATTCCTCTTGTTATAAATATTCTCTGTTTCATATAAACATTTTCATTTCGCTTCAACAGTACTTCCAACCTATCCTAATGATTATATACCACCTTCACCATTGTTGCTTAGCGCAGAGGTAAGTATATAGTTTCCGCAATCCTCGCCCTATTATTTGCTGCATGTATAGGTACAGTGTACAGCCCATCTCGTAACTCCCACCTTAAAATCGAATGGTTTAATGTCAAATTTTTTTGGGATACATCTCTGGGCTGCTGTGTCTATAACCGCGTCATATTTCTAAAAGAAATTATAGCCTAAAGTTAAAGGCGAATGAACATTTGCCAGTATTAAAGCCTCGACCTTAATTTTGTCACCATTTTTTATTAATGTCAAATTTGTTTTTTCTATTGGCGACTGTGTTACTCCCACTAATTCTTCTACTCGGAAATCCAATAGTGGGTAGATATTCTCCGGCCTTATTATTTCTTCACTGATGAGTAACTGTAGCTTCCATGTCCAGCTATGTAAGATAGTCGATTCCCTTATAGTTCATAGTAGTGTTTGGTGTTCCTTTCCCATCTATTAACATCATCGCCTGAGTTGATGTAGTATTTTCTTACTTGGATTTGTCCCAGCTGTCCTCTCTGCTTGCCAGTGAATGGGTTTTTGTCCTTGCATTCTCTTGCCTGCTCTTCACTCTGCATTCTGAAGTACTTTTTGTCGTGTTCTGCTGCCGTAAAATGTTTTGTAGAATTCGTTCTCCATTTGTTGCCATTTGGTGACATTTTTTCTTGTTTCGTACCAGTCCGCCGCTACACCTCGCATTGTAGATACAAATGTTTTGCACTTCTCCTTTTCGTCCCGTATTTCCATAATCGCAGTGACTAGGTTGAAATAATTGATGTGGTCCTGCATGTCTTTTACTGCTGGATCAAAATATCGCTTCATATTCCCCCTGGTAGGATCTTTTAAACTCATACTTTATATTAGTGATTAGTGATTTCCTACCTTTTTATTAAAATCTGATCCCTGACTTATTATCAACTTCTTTTTCCACTCTTCTACTTTATGGCTGTGTGGCTCCTAGCTTATTGTTTTTAAATAAAAATTCTAGTTAATTTCACGCTAGCCTATAATTTGTATGCCTAGTTTTGTTGCTCTGTCATATGTTTCTCGTAGATACCTACCCGTATGTGTAACCTAAAAATATTATTAATTATGCATTAAGCGAGGAACAAGGTGATCGTGTCAAAACCAAACTGTTTTAATTGCTTGAGAAATAATAAATAAATATAAACTCTCAATGCTGTGAGATGCGTACTAAATACCTACTTGTATTGTAATTCCCTTTGCGACCTATCCCGTCGACAATCACCCAATTCGATCGAAAATATAATATGTGGGCTATTAAACCGTTCTATAGTTAACATATGCTCATGAACAAACAGGTTAGCCAATAAATTTAGAATTATTAAGTGTAATACTGAAAGATATAGGAAATCGACGATCCCATCTCTCATAAGAAATGGAATCAAATAATACTTGTTTTTGTTTTGTTTTGTTTTGTAACTTATTATACTTACTTAAGCATCAGACAGGAATACTTACTCCATTCGTTCACTCTGTTTATCCACAGCGCTTGTTATATGTCGCCTGGGCTTCTTGATATTTCCTACCTAAATTAAGTTCTGGTTGTTTTTTCTAATAGCTTTAAGTAGTTACTAAGCAAATTTTCTATCATTACATGTACTATCTTCGAGAATGATTATGCATTACTTGTGTCATTTCTTGCGTATGTGCTCTATGTAAACATTTGGTCTAGTGAAAGAAATAAATAAACCCTGAATAATAATAATAATAATAATAATGAGACTTTTGTAGTTAAAAGCTTTTGAATCTTAAGAATTTACATACCTAATGAAAGTGTATGATGGACCTAGACTTCTGTTGCCAGTTACTTCGCCTTGAACTCCCTCCCCCTTTTTTTGTGTATGCGCCAGTCTTGTCAACGTCAACCCTTTTTAAAGTCAAACTTGACTTAACTCGGTGTGTTATTATGCGTTTGCAAAATCTTGAACTACTAAAGCTGCTAAAAGTAAGCAAGGTTAGGAAAGGAATGTGGGTATTGTGCACTTAAACTAACTAGGGTATTTGGATTTTCTGCACCTACCTATTACAAAAACAATTTCTATTTGCAATACAAGCGCGATTATTTATCTCAGCATTTACTCCTGACAACCTTCAAATCTCACTACGGTGGACACCAAAAATTAACATTTTCGTACTTTACTTTAAAACAATTTACTATACTCTGCCGTGCTAATTGGTATCTCACTCTATTCCTCGAGAAAGGCAGTATTAGTTTTTAAATAATTTTTTTGGAAAAAAAAGAATATCTCGTATTAAATGAAATAAATATTTGCTTTCAAAAATAAATTCGCTTTTTTTCTTATAATTTTACAAAATCAATTGCGCAATACTAATACCTTGATTCGCATGGACCACCATGTTAAATGTGTAGATTTAATGTTGGTCTATGCTGAATAAATAATTGAAATTTGAGTCAAGTTAGGGGTTATTTTAAGTATAAAAAGATATTTAGATTTTAGTACATTTCTTGTATTACTTAATGCGTATGCTCTATCAGTTGTCGACTACTGCGCTATTATATGGGGATCTAGGTCTGATACTGAGCTTCAATCCCTGCAAAATAAACTGAGTCGAGCTATTGTTTCTTTTTGCACTATTAGACATAATAACATAAATCAGAGTGATTTATTGGAAATGTTTAATGTTTTGTCAGTTTCTGAGCGAATTAAGTATTATTCCTTACTTTTTGTTTTAAAAACATTAAAATGTGGATCTAATATTATTTATTTTAAAAACTTATTTGTGCTCAAGAAGTCAGTAAGGCAAACGAGATCAACAAATAAATGCTTGCTTGATTGCTTACGCTTTAATACTGAATTGTTTAGAGACTCGCCACTCTATCGTTTTACTGATGAGTGGAATAATATTCCAGAGAACATCAAAGGTTGTGTGTCACTTGAAAGTGGTGAAATTGAATTGTATGATATTGGTCCATTCAGGAAAATTCTAATAGAGCACTTAGTAGCTAACAGGGAAATGTATGTATACAGCCCCTATATTCCGCCATAGTGTATGTACTATATTGCCTGTATCGTTTTATGTTTTTATGATTTAACTTGGAATTAACTGAATTTGTGTAATGTGTGTATGTATTATTTATATTGTGTATGTATGTACTAGTGTAAAGTAGTGTCCGTGATTTAATAACAGTATATTTGTACTGAATTGCCTGACACTTTAATAAATTAAACTCAAACTTAAACTCAAACTCAAAGTTGAAAGGATTTGGTTGCTTAACTATTAGTTAAATTTATTGAACAGTTTAACCTGTATTTATCAAAGGCTAACTATACAAGGTAAGGATGGTGTATGGTTCTAGGTTGAGTTTTGGCAAAGGAGTGGCTCCTCTTGTAGATTTAATCTCAAAAGCTAACTTATGTACAATTATTACTCATTGTTACATTATTCATAAATATTGCATGATCTACAATTTATCTTACATCATAATCATTACTCAATACATGATCTCATTTAATCAATCATCTTCGTCATTCACATTGCGTAATGCCACATCCTCTGGCCTACATAATTGAATAATAATTTTAATGTGTCATCTCTACATACATTCTTTTAATAATTAATTTATATTCCCTATATTACCAGTGATGCCTACATCGCAATACTTAACAATATAATTTTAAATTTAATTTTTTTTAAACCTATAATTTTACGTAAAAAGCTTAGTAAGGAATTCAAAAATTCAGTTTATTTTGGTTATAACTGTTTGTGTGTTTCAACATGAGAGGTGATTTGTTACTTCGTCTTTACATAATTTACCATTATTTTGAAAGACAAGATCGATTTGAATGAATGATATGCTACATATTTCAACAGCAATAAATATACAAATCTAATTAATTCAAGTAGTGTTTTTAATATATTTTAAAAATTCCTCCTAAATTCTGTTTTACAAGCTAAAGAGAGAGAGAAAGACTTTAATTTTATTAAAATAAATAAATTCCTCCATTGTGGATATCCCGAAGTACTCACTATACGTTTCACAAGTTTTTCATACGTAACTTATGCTTGCTAATTTAAAAATAATAAATGTATTGCAAAAATTAATCAGTAGGCGCACACTAAAATAAATGATGCGCACAAATTTGAACTGATTTCTTAAAAACATAACTTTAACTAATGAACTAGGTAAAAAAATGGGTTTTTATGAAGTTGAGAATTGTTTTAAAATCATTCCTCGAGCCCTGATATACAGTCCTATCACTTAGATTTCAGTTAGGTCTAGGTTTTGTTGTCCCAGTTAGTCGTTTTTTTCCATGCAAACAGTTGGATGAAGTATAAGTCCGTGTTTTGTTGTTGAATTGTAATCATTTATGTCAACACGCCTAGAGCCGTCTCCAGTACGTTCGACTTCTTGAAGAACTTTGTACCCCAATTATCTCATGCTTTAGCAAGCAAACGACGCACTGCATCATGTCTGTTATTACGAATTAACTCCCCACGAAGGCAACGACCAAGGATGTCCTATCTTTTCAATTTCTGTATAACCATATCGGCCAAAGGGATCCTTGGCCAGGTCGAGGGATGGCATTAATCGGTAATACGTTTCCTACCATCTTAATAGCAGTGATCCATTCGGATGATAAAAGTTCCTTTTTTGAATAAATCTATTTGTTGGCATATGGACATTCTTGAAATTGGATTACACCTTGTCCTGAGGCGGCCCCTGTAGCAAAGTGGTTACACGATCTACACGTAACGCGAAGTAGTCGAGGTCGAATCTGATATGGAGCACATTATTTTTGTGCCCCCTCTCTCAGACGTACTCGATGAATGGCCCTCGTGCCCGCCTACGTTGGGGCCGTGCGGGGTAGAGAAGCTTGCAGAGGAGGAGAACTGGGGGAGGAGCGCGGGAGGCTATCAGACGACGTGAGGGGATACTTTGCCTGAAACCATACCACCCTGGGGACAGTAAGCCTGCAGACAAGTACTTTCAACGCAACCTCAAGACTCCAATAATCTGTCCCAATCGCTCACTCCACCTCATAGTTTGAATTGATAAGTTATTAAAATAGTTGCATACAATTATTAATTTGAATTTGAATTGTTAAAATTAAGAAAAAGCTTGTAAGGGTCTTGTGTGGTTGTTATCTGACTATCTTGTTGAGTCGAGTAGACGGTGGCATGAACTAACTCTGTAGAACATCAGTACCTACTCTAAAACATATAAAACGAAATCCAAAGGGGAAGCGAAGGTTAGCCGAGGCTTAAACCCAAGCTGTAGATCCTGAGGTTGTGTCACTAAGAGTAGTGTAGTGGGGTGTCCAGAGTTGGGTAAGAATGCTCGGCTACTTAGAAGAGATAGGAAAGATATCAACACAACACACATTTCCCAATGAACTGTCTGTAAGAGCATTTGCTGATAATCGGACGGTAAATAAAGTTTTTTTTTACACCTTGTCCTTTTTGTAGTACCAAGTATTATATTCTGACTTTCCTAAGTAATCACAAATGAACTTACTTTTCTTCACTTTATACTCAACCATAATTCGCCTTTCTTCAAACGGCACATCAAGAAAATCAAAACATCCAGATTTCTTTATTTCTAAATCTTTGAATTCGTGATTAATTATTGCGAATTATTCGTCTGTGAAAGCTTATTGGCTTGTCTCTTGTCTTTTAAATTTTATTCAGAACCTACATAGAAATATTGCCTAATCTACTTTATAATTTGTTAAATGGAAGAATCATATTTTGTTTTGGTCTTCAAGTAGCAGAATGTCACGTCAATTTAAGTGAACGTACGCCGCATTATTTCATCTCGATGTCCTCAGCCTTAGCTTCAATTTATTTAAAAAATAACCTTCTCTGAAGCCAAGGTTCTGGTTCATTGTGACGATGACAACGACCAAGGGTATGTCCTATCGTTTCAATATCTTGACAACTATATTGGCAAAAAACTCTTGAAATTTTTTATGAGCTATAAAATGATTACGTGTTACATTTTTGCAACTTTTTTAAATTTTTATTTTAATTTTTTAAATGAGTTAAATAACTTTATGATTGCGTCTCTTTAAGTTATTTACATTTACTCATATTATACACTTACATTGATTTTTTTTCCAAACATTCAATTGAATATTTGGCGAAAAATTTAGAAAATATGCTGATTTTTTTAAATAATAAAAGTTTATTTCAATCAATTGTTAGATATAAATCAGGTTAAAGAACAAAAAAATAAATCTTCCTCTTATTTCGTCCCTCTGTTCGATGCTGACACTGCTTTAATATGTATCCTTGGATAAAGATAGAACACCAAGTTACAGATAACCATTTACACAATTTTGAAAGCAGATGACACCGTCATAGGGTCTAAAAATGAGAAAAATTGGATGATTCTATTTATGCACGCTAAGAAAAATAGTGACGAAAACCTCGTATAGTAGCAATCACTATTTCATGAATCATTGTAGAGGGTAGCCTCATCTTTTTTCGAAATGACTCAAAAAAGGCTTGAATCGTACCCCGAGCTACAACTAACAATCCAACAACTTTTAATTTCTTAAGTTGGTATTTTCGAGAAAGTATGGAATACAGGGATTGTAATGATCTTGGTTTTCAATATTAACCGCATCTGCCTGACCAGAATTATTTTCCATGCGAATAGTTGGATCCAAAATATATCCAGTCTTTGATTCAGTTCTCCAGCATATAATATCCACACGTTTAGAAGCTCCATCCGTTACTTTCTCAAAAACATTCCAATCTAATGTCTTTAAATGCTTTGCAATGATTGATCTTACTTCATGATGTCGACTGTTTCTCAGTAAGACACTTCCGTAGAACATGAGGGAGGATTTCTTTCTCTTTACAATCCCTGCAAAGTGCAAAGGGATGATTCTAGAGAACGACCTGGAGCCTGGAATAGCTTTAACCAGGTAATCATTAGCACTCATTTTTAATGCATTTCAGAGGAAGTTAATCCGCGTTTTTAAATAATAATTTGATTAGCGTAAGGACAATATTTATACATTTCTACTCCTTGTCTCCGAAGTGAAAACGTGAACCGCTGAACTATTATCATTCGTCTGTTGGGATGGTCCATCAATGACTCTATCCAAATTACTATTCCCACATTGGGATAGTCAATTCATGTCGTTGCTCCAATTATGATACTTTTTGCGGATGGTCCACAAAAGACGTCGCTTAAGTCAAAATATTGGGATAGCCCATTAATGATGTCGCCCACATCTTTACATTTAAAAATGTTTTCTAAAAAAGTTGCGGAATGTCAAGTTAGGAATAACTGCCGTTGATAATAAAATATTTTGCAATATTTTGTAGATGATTTTCGATCGTCACAACAATAAGGACTTACACACTTAATATATTTAACATTCGCGAAAATCTCAGCATCTACTTCGAGCCCACGTTGGACAAATCCGGTGCGAAGCGCCGGATTTAAAAAAATCCCGATAGTCCACTGAATGCGCTTGAAAATCTTTGGTTTAATCTCTTTTTGATTTGTTTGCCATGCCATGGCCATGATTGACCGTGAACGAATGACTACATATAGGTCCTTGCAATATCTTTTATGGATTAATTTATCCCTTGACGATCTAATGTGAAATAAATATATTTGCGAGATGTTAGCTTGCGTACTTTGAATACAATTTATTAATATTTTTAACGAAGCACAACTACTACAGCGAACTTTGTTCTTTGCACGTCAGCGATTGCACGTCATTCCATTGTGTAAATAGATAATTATTATTCTACAATCGTTTTAATACGACCATGTTTCATTTGCATAACCGCTACAATAACCTTCCGCATATTTATCGCATGTCATTTTCAAGGTAAATCGTCATATCGTTATAATCGGTGGATGCTCTTAGTATACTAGTCAAAAGTGCAACGATTTGATGTGTGATAATGAGTGAGAGACCAACGCCGAAGTTAGATAACAAGTAACGAATTCACAATTTATTGGTTCACTGATAGAGTTTACAAAGTACAACTTGTAGGTTTGGAAGTGTGTAGAGAAGTGACTATCGGTTAGTCGCTTTCGCTCAAATTACAACTTTTGTTTTACTTAAAAATACGTTTCGAATTGTAAAACTAGGACCTCGTCCTTCGACACATCCGCTGATGGAAGGTCACAGAATTCATGCCAGCTGAGTCATTCCCAAATATTCGCTGTGCCATGTCATTCATACCGAACTGCAACTCTAATCTCATTCATACATTTTGAAGTATCAAAACTAACTACATGCCCGTGCCTCCGCACTATACAACAATCCCCTCTGTTACAAAATAAATTGTCCCCAATTTAGTAGCCCCCTACTAAAAAAAATTACCAAAATTATCACATAAATGGGGAATAGTTCCCAAAACTATAACAGGTAAATATATCCAAAATATATGATTATTGTATAAAATAGTTCCCTAACTATTAATTCTGAATGAGTACATGTATTAGAAAAATAATTTAGACTGAAATATCACGAAGCAAAAAAATTCCAAATTAATTAAATCGCCAAATCGTCCCGAACGTCTGGTAGTGCTTCTTCAGTCTTGTCTCTCTGACTAGCTCATTTGCTATCTTCAACTACTGGGCCATCTTCATCCATAGTTGTCGTTACTTGTGCTGCTGGGCCATCTTCATCCGCAGCGCATAGCCCCCGACTATGCAATGATGTTAACGCTCCATACGCCATCATTTTTGCCTTCCGCTCCTGCATCCTCTGCTAAGTGTAGGCTCCGAATTGTTCTTCAAATTCGCTCCGAACTTTCTCCAGTATATCTCGTTCCGATGATGATACCCCGACCTGCCTCCTGCTTTCAGCCGCATCCTCTCCCCGAGAAGGTAATCTGTAATCCAATAGGCTCCTTTGTTCTGCCTTGTCCTGACTGAGTGGTGAGTAAACTGTCATCTCTTGGCTCCGATCCCTCCATTCTCTCCTTTTGAGTTCCACTTTCTCCGTAAGTGTTTGCGTTCTGTGTAAAAAATACATATAAAACACTCCCATAATAGCTATTAGTATGACTACAAATACGACTCCAGACACTCCAAGTGTGATTAAATAGCTTCCTCCGTTATAGGTCCCCTGTATTATTCTTCCGTTCATCAACGCTTCGGATCGCCACTCTTGATCTTGATTATTTCCTTGATCTTGATACTGTCTCCTCAAAGTCCGGTTGAACTGGGTTTGATTCTCCTCTTGAATGGCCTGTGGCAGCCTTGCCGGTACTGTCTGCAACTGTAGCGCCTCGTCATCACTGCTACTGTACCCTTGATCCCCCGCGGCACTATTTGATGGTTCCCTTTTATCCCTGATTGCACGCAATTTCCCCTCTGGGTGATCTCCTCCTGAATCCGGTCCGGATTCGTATGGCTCCACCTCCTGTCTCAATGCACTGGCCTCCGCTTCCCACTTCAGTTGTTGTTGGTGCATTGCTTCGAATTTGCTCTTATCGATTTCCCCGTTGATAAGATGCTGAGCAGTATTCACTCCAACTAGGCCTCCCCCGAAGACCACTGCTCTCTTGACGTCCTTCCCCCTCGGTAGAATCGCCTTTACCACTTTTCCCACTACTGACTGTCCTGATGTGCTACTGGCGGCACTAGCAAAACCTGGAGATAACCCATTTATCTGCACAGGTAATGCCCTACCGGGCGTGAGGTAGGGACTCCCACCCACACCTCTGGCTACTGCGGATCCTAATGCGGGTTGACTGTAGGATCTAGCCATGTAAACGTTGTAGCCCGGCGCCATAGCATTAAGCCCAACTGGTCCCAGGGACTCTCCGTATCCCATGCCACGAACTGGAGTTGTGATAACTCTACCCGCACCGCTTGACCCTCTTCCGAAGAGTCGTCCCCACCAGCTGGCTTCTGCTTCCCCCTGAAACAGTGTCAGTAAAAACATAATTGAGAATAGCATGTGTAATAAATCCATGCTTCCACGCCCTCGCTTCTTGATCGGGAGAGTACGTTCTGGCATTTGTTCCCTTGGCGTGGTGATCACTTCGATCTTTTGTCCTGGTTCTTCTATCTCCGTTGTGGGTTCTGAAAGTGGACTTTTCATACTCTCCTCAAGAACTAGTTGGTATTCTTCTTCATAAAGGGCCTCTCGTTCTGGATCTTCGGCTTCTTCTTTGATTTCCACTTTGATTGGGTTTGCTGGGGCTTCTTGAATATACTCCTGTATAAATTTTACACTTCTCTCGTTGTCACTCGTCGTGATTGGGCTTTCCAGCGCGGTGTCGTCATCGCCTTCGCTCGTCTCCTTTACTGATTCCTTCCTTTTTGGAATCCGTGGCCCTGTACATCTTGTCCGGTCCCTCCTCGTCCCGGAGCCCCGTGGTCGTCCTCTGATATGCCTGTGCCCGACCATTGCCCTAAACCCTGCCTTTGCCGATTCCGCTGCCCTTTTCTTGCATGTATAGTCCCAATCGTAATGAACAGTACAGTACCTGCAGTCTCCTCCATAGAAATGCCTGGACTCTATCGCGTACTTCATTGAAGGGTTCAGCGTTCTCCTCTCGATCCATTTTAACCAGTCCGCCTCTGCCAAAGCCTCCATCATCTCAATTCTCTCCGGTGAGCAAAACCATTGAATTCGTCTCCGCGAGTAGTAACACGTAATGTACTCGAACGTAATTTCTGGATCATATCCCTCGTCCTGGCTTCCTATGATGTAGAAAGTGCCCAATCGCCTTGTCCCGTCGACCACGTATTTCTTCATGATAAGGGGTATGTGTCCATTCTTCTCCTGGGCTGCGCACATATCTCGTCTGTCCTTAATGACTGGTCCCCCCTTGTATGGCCGAATCTCCGCGTGGTAGCTCACCATCCCGTGTATGACAAGCTGATTTGGTGCCGGTCCCCGAACTATGGTCTCCCTGGCATAGTTTTTCTGTAGTCTCTTGAGCTTCTTTAGCTGCTGGGAAGTCGCAAGTTTTAACCTTAAAACTTTGTCGTAAATTACTAGTTGCTGATTCTGCTTCCCCAAGTACTCCACAGTATTGGTGTACGACTGCACCTGGACCGCTCCACGCTCTTCTCTCCTTGTAGACATGGCTGCTTTCTCTCTGCTATGACTTCGTCTGGATTTCCCGTGTTTCTCAGATGGCACCGAGGCTTGGATTGATGCTCTACCGTGTGGCGTCTCCTGTTTTATATCCTCTTGAAATCTCGCCTTTCTTCTCTCTCCCGTATTTGGTAAATATTCGTGGTCCTTGGGAGTCATCCGGTCCTGATCCACAGCTCTTGTCAGCTTCCCTGTTCTTGCTGAATCCGCATCCGTGCGGTTGCACATCTTCCCAATTTCCGCCGCGCGAAAATTTTGTATATAATTCCCCTCGGAATTATTATTAATTCTATCCCATATAGAATTTTCTCTATTATTGTGTTTACTTCTACGCCCTCGTTCCCTACTGCCTCTGTTACTACACCCTGTGCTAACTATTTCTCTCTGTAGGCTTTTATAACTAGGTCGCGGCATTCTATTATTTTGCTCCCTCATCATTGAATCTTTAATTCTATTTACTCCTTTGCTCTGCATATTTTCAATTGTATCTTCTTTGCAAGCATGATGGTACGCGTGACTCCTAGCTATATGGAACTTATTTCTAGACGTATCCCTTAGCATTCTTGATTCTATTATGTCTTCTCCTGGGCCGTTTATACACAATTTCCCCTTTTGACTCCCATAGTCTTTTTTATCTGGGGTGGGTGGCAGTATCTTTTTTACTTTCTGTACTGTATCCACCTCTCTTTTGTTGGGTATCACTCTATAATTATTTGCAACCTCAAGATCATTAAATTCTTGGAGCATAAAGTAAAAAGGACCTAGTATGTATGAATTGCACCTTCGTTTGCTATAATTCATTATTACCTCATATTTTTCAAAGAAATCCCATCCAAATATTATTGATGGGGATAAGCTATCCACTACCAGCGCATCTAAATTGATCTGTTTACCGTTCATATTTACTTCTAAGCTAACTCTAGCTACTGGCTCCGTCGCCTGACCACTAATTCCTTTAATATGTGCTCCTAGTACTTCTGTGACGGTTTCCTTTAGAATTCTACCATTTACTAATGTTACCGAACACCCCTTGTCTAATATTGCATAATATTCAATATCTCTATAATGCACCGTTATGCATGGTATGGCATTCCCTAGCGTTGCTTTCATACCTACCTCTTGATGGTTAGAATTTCTCGAGCTTCCTTGAATTCCCTTACTCGACAGATCGCCTGGTTGGATGCTATTTCTACATACTCTCCCTATCCTTATTACTTTTAATTCAGCCTTTAGTCGTCTTATCTCTTCTTCTATTGACCTTAATTCCTCTGCCCATGCCTCATTGTTTCTAGCTACGCACCTGACATTCCTTTTACATTTATTGTATTTTAAATTCGGACCTACATATGGCAATGTCTTGAATGAATCAGCTTTATTCAAATTATATTTATCCCCTGGCTGCGTAAAATTATTTGGGCTGGTCAATTGCATACATAATACTGAGTCCATCTCAGTTAAATATTTACTCTTACCCTCAGTCCCGTTCTCCTTTACTGATTCTTCACAGCGTTCCCGTAGTAAATCCCCGTTTACAAACCCGACTGCTACCTCCCTTTGAATTTCAGTAGTATGACGCGCACTTGTGATCTGCTTTTCTGCTCTCATATCAACGTCCATATCGAAATTTCCATTTTCTTGTGGGCTCCTATTCTTCCCATCTTGAATGTCTGTCACCTGGTCCTCTCCGTTTGAGATCCCATTATTCTCCATTTGATTAGCTTCAAGTGTTCCGTTGTTACTTGAGCTGGTGACTTCTAGGGCCTCGTTCCTCCTAGTATCCAAATTTTCTTGTGGGCTCCCGTTTATCCCATTTGCTATTTTTATTAGTCCTTCATTGATAAGGTTTTGGATATTCGCCATGATCCGATCGTTTCCTCCAGGGCCATACGTTGCTTCAATGTAGTCTTCGCCAGTTAACTCTCTTCGGTCCATTTCCTCTTCTGATCCTCCGTCTGGGCATTCACCAACCATTTCCTTATCTTGAAAATCTCGGTCCTGATTTGTGGTAATGGGGCCATCTCCTCCCATGTCCTCTTCGGTTTCCATTTTAATTTCGCTCACTGGGCTATCAGGTACAATTCCACTGCTGGTGTCCCTCTGCTTGTCTTGACTGGATCCTTGGACTTCTTCTTGGCTGCAACTTCCTCCTGTGCTTGATATCATGGTTGACATTCCTCTGTTATTGGACTTGAAAATTATTCTTTTAGTGCTCTCTTTTCTCAATAAATTGCGTCTGGACTGGTCTTGTATGCTTGCGACTTTTAAATTTCTAAAATAGTTTTCTAGGCTTAAATCTCTCGTCGCTGTGTGTACCGAATATCTCTATGCCTACTGCTACTGGTCCGTATCTATGTAGTCTTTAATTTCCCCCGAAATTTTATCCAGCTCAACCTCTGTTGGCGATATTAATATTCCCCTGAATATAGTAGTTTCCGTACCTAGTATTCGTTTTTGACTTCCTAGAAGTCTTAAAAATATTTATACTCTAAGCTGTAACTATCTTACGCTGAGTGCTCCCAAGCGGTCACTATTTAACGCTGAGCTAATACACACAACTAGGGCTTCTTAATTGGGCTGAATCTCTGATTCCTAAAATAATAGCCTCCAATTAAGTTGTCTACCTACCCTAAGTAGACGATTTTAACTAATTATGTACTTTATCCCCCTCGTACTTCTATATCGAGATACAATAATTCTCCTTGTTAAAATCTATTCCAGTAAATTATGTACTTTATCACCCTCGTAATTCTATATCGAGATACTATAATTCCCTACTGGAATGTAGATGCGAGTATAATTTAACCTCCCAGCTATCTACTTATTGCAATGTCACGCGAAGCCTATAGTCAGTCTTTTAGTGCCCCTATACTACTATACTGCTTCCGCCAGGCCTAAAATCGAAGATAAGCGCTTTTGCACCGAATGACCAGTGCGGTTGATACTCTTTCAAAATAAATGTCTCAATGTAAACAGATAATTAAAAGAATATCGACAATTGTCTGTACTATACCTTATAAGTACCGTACTCCGGATCCGTGACGACTATACACACTTGTAACCACCAAACCAAGTATGTAACTTTACTCTGCCAATATATGTAAATCGATCCTGCTTCACTCTCCGCGCTCTCTCTTCACTCAATAAATTCCGTCTACGATTCTATTTGTTAGTTCAGCAAAATTCACTATGCACAAGCGACAAGGGATAGAATAAGGAATTTACGCGTAAGGGTAATTTTCAGGTTCACAATGCAACTATTGTATACACACTACAGAGAATTTGCACACACGTCAATATCGCTCCCCGCACTTGACTTTCAAAACGTATTTTATTCCCAATATTATGTATCTCTCTGAAGGAGTCTCTCAACTTCTATATAGATTTAATTCCCTGAATTAATTTCTTTGCTTCTATATACTTTTCTATACTTTACTATTCTAAAGGAGTCTCTCCACTTTTGTATATATTTAAATTCCCCTGAATTATTTTCCCTGAAGGACCCCAGTCTACTTCTATATACAATACTTTGAGAAGGACCCTTGTCTACCTCTCTCGTTTTGAAATCTCTGAAGGACCCCTGTCTACTTCTGTATACCTATCTATTCACCTAAAAGAGCAATCTCTGGCTGGTGCACGTTACTCAAAATAGAAACTGAAATCCGCAATTTCACTTTTCTATGACTGTTATAGAGAATTTAAAAAAAATTTTACTTGGGCGGACTTTAATCAAAAATTACCTGCTGGGTACCTCGTACCGTGGATTAAAACGTCTGAAATAATTTTACCTTTCCTAGAAACTCAGGCACTAGCCGTCCTACGACCTTTCAAAAATCTTTCCTCTGGTTCTATATACTTTTGCCCTGGAAATTAAAATCTATTTCACTGGCTTTCGCAAAGCTCTTTTCCCTATCTGACGTTTGAAGTTTTTCCCCAAAAACTTTTCCTAGTCCCTACTCTGCCCTAAAATAATTTTACCCTGTTCTGAAATTCTCTCTCGTTTCTTTTTCACTCAAAAAAAAATTCTAATATCGCAAAAAAAAAGATTTTAACGTGCTAATCTATTCGATACCCTAATGCTCTCCCCAATTGGGTGGGATTTTTACAACTTAAACTGCCGGCAAACAGTCCTAAAGGTCACCAAGCCACCACGTTATAATCGGTAGATGCTCTTAGTATACTAATCAAAAGTGCAACGATTTGATGTGTGATAATGAGTGAGAGACCAACGCCGAAGTTAGATAACAAGTAACGAATTCACAATTTATTGGTTCACTGATAGAGTTTACAAAGTACAACTTGTAGGTTTGGAAGTGTGTAGAGAAGTGACTATCGGTTAGTCGCTTTCGCTCAAATTACAACTTTTGTTTTACTTAAAAATACGTTTCGAATTGTAAAACTAGGACCTCGTCCTTCGACACATCCGCTGATGGAAGGTCACAGAATTCATGCCAGCTGAGTCATTCCCAAATATTCGCTGTGCCATGACATTCATACCAAACTGCAACTCTAATCTCATTCATACATTTTGAAGTATCAAAACTAACTACATGCCCGTGCCTCCGCACTATACAACAATATGATTATTGGGCAAAAGAAATATTTTGTTACTTTGAGAGAAGTATGTTAGTACCTTAGAAGAAATATATTGGTACTTTGCAATAATGATATTGGTACTTTGTAATGAATAAATTAGTACTTTGCAATAATTATATTGGTACTTTGCAACAATAATATTGGTTCTTTAAAAAAAGAATTATTTTTAAAATTTTAAAGTGGAAACGGATATTTTTATTTTAAATTTTACAGCGGGTATTCGGTGCGGGTATTAGATGTGGATGTGGGGATCATGACCTCGTGATCAATGACGTCACATTGGGGGTCATCTTAGTGGGGGTTATAACGTCACTAGGGAGTTGGCTTACATGGGAACCTACCTTACTTGAAACTACATAATGAAACGAAACCACCCGGAACGTATACTTCTCATATAAGTGACCTCTGCTCTTATAGTTGTTCGACTACAAAATTCGTTGTTCGGCCGCAATCGCGCGCGCAAATTTTAAAGTATCGATTTTTTCGAATTTCACCGCGCTCTAGCTCCCACAATTGGCGTCCAATTTTCATAATTTTTGAAGTAAAATATCTTTGTAAGTTTATCTAAAAAGTTCTTTCAGGATTTTTGAAAATTCGAAAAATTTAATTTTTTCGAAAAAATTAGTTAAAACTCTGGGCCTCAGAAATAAACAATTTTTAAAGTTTTAAAGAACGACTATACGATCAGAAGTCACTCATATGGGTAGTATACGTTCCGGGTGGTTTCGTTTCATTCTGTAGTTTCAAGTGAGGTAGGTTCCCATGTTAGTGAGGTTGGGATTTCTATAGGGGGTCGGCTTTGGATGTCTGTAGGGGGTGTGGTTGGGAGGAAATTTGCTAAGGTTCTGTTCACATCTATATTGTATTGTGATTTTGTGATGTTGTATTTTTTGTAAAAATGATGATATTAACCTCATATTCCGCAGTGACCAAGAAGCTCCTTCTTCAATGATAATGCTTCATAAGATCGCAGAGAATGAAGATGGCTGGAATTTAGTAGTGTCATCTTTAGTCACATCAATCCCTCTGAATGATCCTCTTGGTCCTGCCGTAATTTCTTTACTCCTTGACGACTGTCCGCTGCCTACAAAAGTAATTGGAAACAAATTCACTAAACAATTTTTATTGTATTGTATTGTATTCATTTTATTCAGTTGTCAATTGTGACTTGCAATTCTGTTGTACAGGACAATGTTTCCTACTGTCGGATTTTGAGAGAAGTCACGTACTGAGTATTAATTGTGTTACTTTTATTGCCCCTTATATTAGGAGAATGCCATGCAACTAAGCCGTCACTTGGATTTAGCTAATTATACAAAATATGATATTAGACAACAAAGAAATATTTGCATCGTCTTGGGTTGCTTAGCAGAGAAATTGGCGGGACAAAACAGTACAATCCTTTTAAATTCGGAAGTTATGAAGTTTCTTATTTCTCATTTGGTATGCCCTTGAATTTAGTGTCTCAAATTAAGATTAATAAAAACTTATTTATTAGAGATTCATTCCCCAAACAGAAATCTCATTTGTATGTGGCACGAATTATGCAGTTAAAGTTATACATTGTATTACAGACTATTGAGGTGAATCCTGCAATTATACTGTATGCAATTATCGCCCTTGAGAAATTTGCTCAAACAAGTAAGTGGGAGACGCTTTCACCTAATTTTTTATTCTCAAAAAGTGTTTTCTGTGAGATGCAGAGATACAACATGCAGGGCAACATGCTTCTACATGCTTCACTCTCTGTTATAATAGCAAGCGGCCTAACGGTTATCGGTTTCACTTTTTCAAAACTTTAAGACCCCGTATCGACGTATCGTTTTTCATAACCGACTTACAGTCGAGCAGATTCTATGATTATACTAGCCTTTTGATCCTTTATGTAGAAAAAAATAGTGTCTTAAATTAAAAATTGCAACACATAAAGATCGTTAAACGAAGTTCGCAAAATTTTTAAATCCCAAAAGTTTCAATTGTGATCTAGTTGCTAGAAAAAATGCATTTAAAATTAATACAAAAGAAGCGTCTTATGTATGATTGAACTAAAAACAATTATAAAAAGGTGTCAAAACGTTCTTGATTTTACGTATCTGTACGCTGTTAGCCTTCAAAAATCGGAGCTGAAAGTACATCTACAGGCACAGGCAGTTGAGACTATAAGCTATACCAACATCAGTTAAAACCGACAGTATTTGAACGGCGGCTATCGCCCACCACTTGGGACCGAAGACCATTAGGCTAGACATGTTACTCCTAAAATATGCGGATGGCATGAAAATATCTTCTGTTTTGATTGCCATGTTTGCTTTTTTGTTGCTATATGGTATATATATGCCTCGCGCTAATGTCAATTCGTGCGTTACTTTTTTATTGTAGGCGAGAACAAGACTGTAATAATGAAAGCTCTTCTAAGTTCTCCTGAACATCCATTAATGAATTTCGAAAAATGGGCCGATTCCAAAGATTTTGAGAAGAGACGAGTTGGATTCTGTGCGCAATGGTCGTTAGATAATATGTGTAAGTCACCATGATAAGCATTTTAAGGACAACATTTCATAGACTCTCTACTGAGTAGCATACTGTCAGCGGCGGACTGGGAATGCGAAAAATCGGTGCAATCTGGAAGGGCCCACGCTATCTGGACCCAAGCGGAGGCGCTTTTAAATAGGAAGTATAGTTCTAAAGCATACAATGTTTTTTCAAGTGATAAATAGTTTTTGATCAGTGCATGTGCTCTAACTCTAACCGTCAATGGAAATTATGCCTTTTTGCAGTGTGGGAACGGAGCGAGTCCGGGGCACAAAATCTCATAGAAGTAGAAGCTCATTTATGGATTATGATTCATGAAAAGTTAATTTACGATTTTGCAATGATAAAGATAAATCGTACTTAGGTATATATATATATTTGCAATAATTCAGCCTGAGACGTGAGTCTCAGGAATAAATTCAAAAGTCAATTATTAAAAAGGGAGTCTTTGATTAATAGTATAATTACGTAAGGAATTTAATATGATCACAGGTTTCCTTAATCAATTCAATTTATACACGACTTTACTTTACACAATATTTACGATCGGAGACGAACGAGAAAAGAATCACGAAGGCGAAAAAGAAGTAGGTAGGCATCTATTATTATGTGGAATTACCGGTGAGATTTTGGGTGTCTATAAAGATCCCTCGGCTTTGTCCGATGGTATAATCCCGAGACTTCTGGTCTTTGGTACAAAGGTCTCTACCTACGTCCTTCAGCGAGCGTTATGACTTCTTTCAGCTAATCTCCGCGAATCTAACTAACTCCAGATCTAATAGAGAAGATCGGTTGGCTTTGAAAGATTCGAAAAGCTAAACTTTCATAGTTAAATCGAAGATCTAATGAATTAGAAAATATCAAAACAGAATCACTTGTGTCTCGCTAAAAGCTTGAAGTCGAGTTGTACTAGGAATCAGACTTGGTTTCTCTATCTCTCTGAAATCAGAAGTTGTTATTCCTTCGAAACGCAAAACAGAATTTTCGACTAGTCAGTAGCTCTGGTAAAATCGTAATGTCTATCGGTTATTGGTTTCTGTATTGAGCTCAACTCAGTTTCTTTCTTTTCTTTTGTTTACTATAAATAACTATCCATTGCCAGAAGGGCAATGGTAATGGAAATATTTCTACTGTCTGCTTTGTTGTTTACCTGTGTGCTACTTTATTTCGCTCGCCTTTCTACTTTACATACCATAGTCTTTGTGCTATGGAACTGGCGGGATATTCTATTAAGGATGTAATTCTAATAGAATGGAACAGAGGTGGAGTTCCGTCCTCATAAAATACCTCCACACGCTATCAGCCGAGACCCATCAGCGGTCTAGGTTAAGCGTGCGGTATTTGTGCGAAAGTGTAGTGTAGTTACATGGGTATTTCTTTCAAAACTATCCATTCCAGGATGTACATGTCAGTGTCTGTTAAAGTTTCGTCTTCCGTTTACAGAGTTTAGTGTACTTATTGTAGGGTTTGACAGACAATCATATGTAAATTGTATTTGTCCACATGGACTTATTGTGTATCTTTGAGAATGTTTGCAATTTCGGTCTTATTGCTTGATATTTTCCTTAATCGCTAGTTACAATAATTCATAATATGGTGTTATATAATATAAAGTAATTAGATTAAGTCTCAGGTGAATTTTTGAAAAATAGTATTTTGAAGTTTGTTTTTATTTTCCTACCACTAGATGGTAGTGGCATGGTGGGATATGTTGGTATTTGTACCTAAGAAGGTACTTGTGTGGTCTCAAAAACAAGTTAAAATTATGAAGTGACTCAAGTGTCACAATAAATTCAAAAGTGAAAATTTAAGATAAAATGAGAATCAAATCTGTTCAAAATTTTAATATCTACAGGTTGTGCAACAGCATTTTTGTTTTTGTTAGTTTTTGAGGAAAAATTTAATGTTGTTTTTGGTGTCCAAAGTGAAAAAAAAATATTGACAGTGGGACTTTTACGGAGTTTTAGTGTGAAATCAAAAAAAGTAATTTTTACATGAAAAAAATTTTTTATTGGAGGATAAATCAAAAGTTGGGTTTTATATAATTGACTTTGATAAGTAAAATTATCGATTGTACTCGTGAACAGAAACTATTATCTCCAACATATGAACAGTTTGGGAAAGAAATACAAAGTTGTATTTTTACATACATACATATAATGACATAATGGATAAGATTAAATATTTCTTTAACCAAATAAATGTTTAAGATTTACAAGAACGTAACTTGATAATCATAAAGTCAAAAGGGTTAGATGGGATTAAAATCGTGATAATAAAATAAATATTTAAATATTTCCGATCTTATGAAATTTGTAAATTTAACAACATACTTGGAATACTAAAACAAAAATGTAATGAAATAAATATTCAACATATTAACATCAACATCATATCTAACAAATAAATTATATGTTCAGGTCCTCGAATAATTCGTTCTTGGAGTTGCTGGTTCCAGTTTCAGTGTTGCTAGATTAGAATTTTTCTCGTCATAGATATTTTGTATGAGGCAGAAATCGGTCGTTCTACTTTCCCAGGCACGCAGTGTATCCAGTGTCTCATCGATGATGCTGGTGCGGGCTCACGGACGTTTTGCGGTCGGTCTGTCTCTCTACTATGTGGAGATGGCTTCGGTGGTGAAGTCATCGTGTCGTCAAAATTAGAATGGGTTGTTTTGAAGGGGTCCTCCGAGTTCTCAGATTCTAGAAGATTTACATCGGGAGCTGGTGGATCTTCGTCGTCGGTGATAGTGTCAGTTTCCAGTTCAATTGCCGCTGGATTGGAATTTTCCTTGTCATAAATCCGTGTGTAAGGCCGGAATCGAGCGGTCTACTTTCCCAGGCACGCAGTGTATCCAGTGTCTCATCGGTTGATGCTGGTGCGGGCCCACGGACGTTTTGCGTTCGGTCTGGCTCTCTAGTATGTCAGGGTGGTTCCATCAGTGAAACCACGGTCCTGTCTCAGTATCATAAAGGGTGTTGTTGTCCAAGTAAGAATCAGTCGTCATCTATCATCATTCTCGGTATGCTCATCGGAGTTAAAGGTAGATCTCGTCGCTTTCCCGTAAGCTGCAGTGGTCCCAGTGTCTCATCTGTTGATGCTGGTGCAGGTACGCGAACGTTCTAAGATCCGTCAATCTTCCTAATATCTCTTGTATCTCCTTTTTTTGGACCATTCCGTCATTGTTATAGTGTGATGGTCCTGGGTTTGGCTGTTGAATTAATAGGAGCAAAAGAAAACACTTCCAGCAGTTTAGTACCTTCATTATGCTATATATAGTCTGAATGTCGACTTTCATTCTATGCTATGACGGTATAGGATGCTATTGTGGATTTGGGCTAGTAAGAATAATTTTGTGTTCCGTATTCTTTGGAATCGGTAATAACTAGAATTTCATTATTATTTTGTGATGTGCGTGACCGACAATGAAATGATGTCTCATAAAAATTGGGTTTTCTAAATGATCCTTTTATGTACTGAATTTTGTTGAATTCAGACTTTTGCCTGAAATAGGATTGATATAATTTGGAATTTTGAAACGAGTTACGTCTAATCGTCGGAATCTGACGTCGATGATGTCTCATTTACCGACGAAATCTGTGGCGCTCTATTATATTGGCATTTTATTATTCGCCCTATGTTTCCCAAGACTTGAACTAATTCACCCATGGCATCAGTAGGTGTGACTTTATACCTTTTTAATTTCGCAGTTTTATTTTTCTTGCGGCTCTTATGTACCGAGCCAACCTCTTTGCGTTTCCTTGTTTTTGGAACCTCGATATCGGATGGATTATATGGTGTAACTACTTTTCTTTCTCTCTTTGACCTTTTTAATTCGTTAGGCTGAGTAATTGACTCTGACTTTTACTTTTTAAAATGACCTTTTGGGAATTATTTCCCTTTGCAGGTGTTACCGTGACCGTATCATTTTCAATGGGAGATGTGGACTTTATGGTTGGAGCACGGGAGTTTTAATATCATTTTCATCAGAAAATTCGAGATCGCTCTCAGCTACATCAATATTATTAGTGTTATTTGTGATTGATTCTTTTAGTGCTGTGTCGATTTCGATTTCTTCGATTACTTGTGTTTCATCATTGGAGTTGACCATCTTATTTATCTTTTTGTTTGGTAGTTCTGTAATAATTAATTTGGTCTGTATTTTGGCCTGAAGAGCGAAATTGGAATTCCGCTCTCCATTACAGCTTTTTGGTGCTATAGGAACTTCAACGCTATTATTACGTTTGTTGTGGGATACATCGCCTAATTCAGAGCAACCTTTTCTACCATTAACGTGACAACTATAAAGTGAGTGATTTGAAGTGTCTATTGAATCTGCCTTATATGAAGGTGCCTCAGTTGGTTGTGCTATATTAGAAATCTGGGACATGGGAATGTCCTTACTGGGGTTTCGAAAAAAATTATAATATTGTTTGGTCTTTTGGTAATCGAAACCTTCGCGGCGAACGCCTGTCATTAGATCAATACCCTGAATTAAATTCTAATCATCCTTCTCTATGTACGAACCATCAGAGCCTAAGTGGTTACCGTTGTGGCTATTTCGACGAGATTCTCTTGCCCATGGATCATCAGCTATGGTAGTTGTCATACGAGCAGGATAATTATCAAAAGTTTCTATGTCAAAATAGCGTGCAACGGAAGGAGATTTATCGTAATTAATTATATTAGATACGGAAATATTTTCGTGTTCCGCTGGTGTGGTAAGTGGTTCCGCAACCGACGGTATTAAAGGTATAGGTAATTTGGTAGGTAAATTAGAATTTGTATCTATAATGTCTATTACTGGTGTTTGGGAATTTCCCAGAGGCGCATCGTCTTTTGGTACGGGTATAGTTACGTGACACGAATAATTATTAGTGATTTGTTTATAGAGCTTTGAATAAAGAGTCGATGGATTCCTTTGAATCGTTCTGTTTCTCAACTTTAATTCATTATTCAGGTCAAATAAATATTCCTGGTTAAAAATTCCGCGGGGGACGACGTTGATTTGAGCCACGGTGTCCCAATTGAAATCACGTAATTCTGGGTCTGCCCAAGGTTCAATTTGGAACGCAGTGTCTTTAGGTGTATAAGTGTGCTTATTTAACCAAGTCTGATCGCCTACCGCGGGTTCAGTATGAGTATTAATTAAATGAGCTTCATCTAGTAGGTAAGGTTTTAGATTGTGCCCATGCACAATCTCGAGAACAGTTTCATCAATGTACTTATGAATGTCAGTGTCCTTATTACAGAGGAGATACATATGTTGATTAGTGGCTGTGCTATATACCTTATATGGACCTGTATAATTAACTGTGAATTTAGCTGCTGTACCTGTTGCCTTATAGTAGTTCTTCTTGAGTACTAAATCACCTTCTTTATATAGGACTGTTGCATGTGTTTTATCGAAGGCCATTTTGCGTTTGAATTGATTATGACAGGAATTTTTATGCGCAAGGATGCGTGCCTTACGAAGTTCGTGAAATCTAACTTGTTTAAAAGGTAAAGGTAAAGTAGCTTTAGTTTCAAGGGGTCAAGTGTTTCAAATCATTTAAGATCTGTTCTCGCAACACGGACCCCCGTGTGACTAGCTTACCCCGTACTAACACAGAGCCAAGTAAGCCTTTAAGGATAAAGATCGCCACACATGTGGAGAGCCCGGCGTTTAAGATCAACTTTCTCACAAAAGAGATCCGAGGCAATTGGGAATCGAACCCACGCCTTGTCGACAGTAATGGAGAGCCTCAGACGCTTTGTCTCGCCCGGCACCACTGGACCACGAGGGCTCTCTATCATCTATCTTTCATTTCTGGATCATCTGGGTCATGATCATCATTAAAAGGTTTCACTGTAATATAGCAAAAATAAAGGCTTCTACCGAACACCAAGAAATAAGGACTATAGCCAGTACTTACATTCTTTACGGAGTTGTATTCATTTTCAATATGCGGTAACATCATATCCCACTCAATATTATTTTTGAATCTCAGCTTTTTCATTATGCTACTAAAAGTTGAATTAACTCTCTCTACATAGGCATTGCTGCTGGGACGATGTGGAGAACTATGGATGGAGGTAAAATTATTACGGGTGCACGTTTCATTGATGTGATGACCTGTAAATGCTGGACCATTATCTGAAACAATACCCCTAATTCGATGTTTCGCTATTAGTGGTTCTAAGACCTTAACGATTTCAGCCACAGTTGGGATGAGATGCAGGAAGCGTGTACACTGGTCTATCATGGCCAATATGTATGTCCTATTACTAGAAGTAGTGTTTAGTGGACCAAGGTAGTCCACCAAAACTTTAGCGTAAGGAGTAGGAGTAATCATAACATGCATAGGTCCTGATTTATTGACCTTTGACAAGTGTCGCATGCTCGACAGGCCTTGGTCACGTTGTCCCACATCTGCAAGAACCAGTACTTATCTACTAAGAAGTGGTATATTTTACGAAAACCCAAATAAGACTTATTATGCAGTTCACGTGCTAAGCGCTTTCCTTTGGATACTGGTGGAACATTTACCTATAATGGTCCCAATGGCTCGTAATTGATGTGCTTGAGAATACCGTCTGTGTTTAGGCGAAAATCATTACAAAATTTATTCTTTCCTCTACAATTATTTATTTCATTTGACTCCAAAGAAGTAATTATCTCGGCTAATTCTTTAAATTTTGCCTGCATGTCCTTCAGATTACGTATGGATTTGTCCGTATCGCTACAATGTACTATGTATTCCTCGTACTCGAGTTCTCTAGAATGTTCAGTCTCCGCTGTCAAGCCTCTAAGAATGGCTACCGGAAGATTATCCGCTCGCGGAGGGCGACTGAGACAGTCGGCCATAGCATTGCTTTTCCCTGGTACGTACATTATTTTTAGGCGGTATGAACTCAATATGAGACTCCATCGCACTAATTTACCGCTGACTTGAGGAGTACGTAAAATGTTTACCAGTGCTTGGTGATCAGTGTAGACTACAACTTCCTTTCCAAAAATTAAATTGTGACATTTTTGAAATGCATGAACTATAGCGTAACACTTTCTCCGAGACTGTCCATTTACTCTCAGTAGGTGACAACGTATGAGAATCGAAACAAAGTGGTTGTCGATCTTTATGAGTACCATTCGTGATGATTTGGATGAGAGCAGCAGCGACTTCATAATCGCTGGCGTCGGCCCATAATTCCAAAATAGCAGTGGGGTCCGGGAATGCTAATGCTGGAGTGGTGCATATGGCTGTTTTCATTTCTTTCACCGCTCTCTGACATGCAGCATTGAAAACAAAAACTGCGTCTTTCTATAATAGGTTATATAAAGGTCTAGCAAATTTTGAATACCCAAAAATTAATCGCCTAAAAATACCGCTTAAGTCTAGCCATCGGCGAATTTTTGTGGTATCCTTTGGATCGGGGAAATTTATTAGTACATTCGTTCGATCGGGATCTATAGCTTTGCCTTGATTACTTATTTTATGACCTAGAAACATTATTTTATGATGACCTATGTAACATTTCTTTGGCTTCAGTTTAATTCTAGCTTGGACACATAACTATAGGACTTTCTCCAATTGTTCCATCAATTCAGCAAAGTCTTTTCCTCCGAAACAATTGTCCTCGGAGTAGCTATTAAGAAATGAATCTTTATATGGGGACCAAATAATGTCCAAAGTTTTCTGTAAAATTGCACTTGAATTGATGAAACTGAAACGAGTAGGAGTGGGACGAAACTGTCCATCAGACGTCATGAATGCGAGTATGTCTCTACTGTCGTCGTCTAATTCCACTTGTTGATAGGGACCTCGAAGGCCTAAAATACAGAAATATTCGGAATTGGAGAGTGACTTAAAGGCAATTTGTAGAGGTAGTACAGGCATAAGTTGAGGTTTGACTTTGAGATTTATTTTTCTATAATCTATTGTGGGTTTCCAGGTATTGCCGGATGATAACATCTGTGCCTGGGATACGTATTGGCTATGAGGATTTTGTAGGAATCCTAACTCTTTTTGTTTATCTGTATACTTACGAGTAATGTCTTGAAGATCTAGGCTTACAAGTCTGGGGCTTACTATCTGAGCCGTTTTGTCTAATAATTCCACTGTGGCTTGTAATGTTTTACCTGTCCGAGGATCACGCATCGGCTCCAGAAAGTCATTTTTGGTCCAACCGAAAGCTGCATAATACTTACTTAAAATTTCCCTTACCTTTATCTTTTGAGGCTCTGAAAGGCCTTTGAAAACTTAAAATTGTGAAAATTTATCGTCAGTCAGTGGTTGGCTTCTCTCGACACTTTCTGGGACTGGTGCAGTATCAACCGCATTTGTGTAGTCTTGGTCATTAACATGTATATTAAGGGGATCATTTTTATCTATCCTAGTAGCTCGGATGTATTCCGTAGGCATCGTTTCATAGCTCGAAAGGGTATAATGGTAGATGGTATAATCCCGAGACTTCTGGTCTTCGGTACAAAGGTCTCTACCTACGTCCTTCAGCGAGCGTTATGACTTCTTTCAGCTAATCTCCGCGAATCTAACTAACTCAAGATCTACTGGAGAAGATCGGTTGGCTTTAAAAGATTCGAAAAGCTAAACTTTAATAGTTAAATCGAAGATCTAATAAATTAGAAAATATCAAAACAGAATCACTTGTGTCTCGCTAAAAGCTTGAAGTTGAGTTGTACTAGGAATCAGACTTGGTTTCTCTATCTCTCTGAAATCAGAAGTTGTTATTCCTTCGAAACTCAAAACAGAATTTTCGACTAGTCAGTAGCTCTGGTAAAATCGTAATGTCTATCGGTTATTGGTTTCTGTCTTGAGCTCAACTCAGATTCTTTCTTTGCTTTTGTTTACTATAAATAACTTCCCATTGCCAGAACGGCAATGGTAATGGAAATATTTCTGCTGTCTGCTTTGTTGTTTACCTGTGTGCTACTTTATTTCGCTCGCCTTTCTACTTTACATACCATAGCCTTTGTGCTATGGAACTGGCGGGGAATTCTATTAAGGATGTAATTCTAATAGAATGGAACAGAGGTGGAGTTCCGTCCCCATAGCAGAGACTTATTTAGGGTTTTGTTGTTTTTAGATGCTGAGCTTAAGCATCTATTGTGATGGTCAAGTCCGTTTGTCCGTCCGTCTGTTGGCCGTACACTACATGTCACAGTTTTGAAGCCAATAGCTTCAAACAAGTATAAAACGATCAGAAATGCAAGCAGGCAGGTCTGTTTTGTTTTTTTACTTTTGTCGGACTGGCTATTTGTTCACAATTAACAGTTGACTGGACCCATGTCAAAACTCAGGAAAGTGAGCTTGCTAAAAACGGATGGATAGTGTAAACCAAGGGATAATGCATACCACGTAATTTTAAAGCTCTGCGCGGCAAATACAAGTATATCTTATAGTACAGACCCAGCAAGTCTCAGCTACAGTTTTTATGGTATGTGGCCTGCAAAGTCAGACACGCTGGGAACAGGTATTCATACCCAAGCAATATACCGTGCCCGTACACCATGGGTGTCGTACTTGTAACAGACGGGGAGGGTGTCGGTGCCCTACCCGTTCGGCGCATACACCTTACCCAGGTTAAAAATCCGGCGCTTCGCGCCGGATTTGTCGACCGGGGACGGGCCCGAAGTAGATGCTGAGCTTCAACAAAGGCGCAAGACAATTTATGTTACGCTAAAAGATCAAATAAGATTTATGGAAGCTCCCCTACAATCAATAAGACATACAAAAGTGCGTATCATGTAGTTAAATATAGATCAAAATTTTTTATGAATTGCAATATTCAGAAATGACGTCATTAATGGAGTCTCCCTTACCACAAATAGGCCATATATGGAAGTACGTGGCATGTAGTTAAGAAACGCTAGAATATTTTTGAAAATTGCATTTTTTACAAATGACGTCATTCAAGGACCCTGCTCTACCATCAATAAGTCATGTACGAATTTACGTGGCAAGCAGTTAAAAAAAAGGTTGGAAAAAATTTTGAGGTTAAAAATGGGAGTCCCAAAAACTATGATATTTAAATGACGTCATTAGGGACAATCCCTGAGTATATATAACATATATAGGTAAGTCGGTGACATAAAGTCAATACAGGATGGAAAAAAATTTAATCTTGGGACTGCGGGGGTTCTAAAAACTATGATAGTTGAAGGACGACATTATGGACGATCCCTGAATATTTATATCATATATAAGTATGTCGTAAAATAGGTTGGAAAAACATTTAATGTTGGGACCGGGTGTACTAAAAACTATGATAATTGAAGGACGTCATTAGGAACGATCCCTGAATATCTATAACATTGAAGGACGTCATTATGTGCTCAGCATTTAAAAATGCTTAAATAATTAAAAGGAGGGGGGGGGGGATGGCACTCAAAATTATTATATTTTTGAAAGACGTCATTAACGGACGATCCATCACAATGTATAAGGAAAAATTTCGTAGTTGCTCCATATAACTACTGATTGTGGAAAAACGATTAGTGCGATCTCAGTTTAAAAAATACAACACACGTCCCTCGCATTTGCAATTGTTTAAAATTTGTTTAAGTTTAATCGGCTTAGAAATGCAACGTCCAGCGTACGACTAACTGGCGGTAGGAGAAATAGAAATTTTGTTGGTTTTTATACGTGACCGAAATTGAGAGTAAAAAGTGTTGAGAGTTGGTCCAGTTAACTGCTAATTGCGAAAAACCTATGAAATGGTTTGTACCCAAAAACTATACAGCACACCTAAATTGCATTTGTGAGAGTTTAAAAATGGTTTTATCAAGATTTTTCCAAAATAACAACAGGGGCAGTCACACTTACACCAGTCAGTCAGTAAGTCACTAATTGTTCAATTGTTGGTGCTATGCAGTTAAACCCGACAGCGTGAAACCTGAATTCACAATGTATTGATGAAACGAACGACGACAATGACCAATAATTTACAATCTACATAATACTGAACTGCATGCACGACAGAAGACTGCACGACGACGTGAACAGTGAACTGAAAACTGAATAAGTAAAATTTGTAAACCCCGCCACGGCCGCCACCCCCATTTATTCCATCGTTCGTGTCACATGTAATAATACTGTGGTTTGTTGCAGTGTGTAGTTGTTGTAGCCATAGATTTGACGCGGTGTGTTTGAACACACGACAGTCCATGTAGAATTTTTTTGTAGCTAGGTATGTACGTCAATGTAACCTTATGGGAGCTGAGACTAGGTTTTTCCCAGTGAATAAAATGAAGTGTAAAAAATTTTGAGAGTTGGTCCATTTAACTTGTAATTGCAAAAAACATACTGTGTGCATGATACCCAAAAACTATACAGCACATCTACATCGCATTTGCGTGATTGTAGAATTTTTTTGAATATAAATAGTTTAAATATACGACCTGTAGCGTACAACAATGAAAAGGGGACAGACAGACAGACACACAGACGGGCGGACAAAACCATTTCATTAGATGCAGCTAAAGCTCAGCATCTAAAAAACCATTTCATTAGATGCAGCTAAAGCTCAGCATCTAAAAAGGGAGCGTAGACGATGTGTAGCCACACGGGTAGGGTACGGGTGCCCTACCTGTACCAGAATGAACATGGATAGTACCCGCATCCTACCCGTATGGCTATACAGTATCTTCTACGCTCCCTTTACAACCTGGGCAAGGTGTATGCGCCGGATGGGTGGGGTACGGATACCCTCCCCGTCTGTTACAAAATTCCTATCCCCGTGCCAGGCCCTCGGCCTGGCATGGAGAGCGGGTATCCGTACCCTACCCGTTTGAGTATAATGCCTCTTTTTCTAACTCCGTTAGGCCTTGGGCCTGACAGGGAGGGTCCCCTCCCTTGACTTTGCTAAAAGGGTCCCTCATTTATGTACGGAATGGGACCTTCCAGGGTATTCCTATTAGTGATAATAATTTTGTTCATGCTTTATCATGTAACCTATAACCTTACACGGACACAGGCGAGCGAAGCGAGCCATACCTTCTAGTACAAATGAATTTTTACTACCTGAAAGCAAGAACAAGTCAGCTTACCATTACCATTGCCTGGCGTCATCGAAAAATAATAATAGATTTTCCTGTCGACATTTACCTGCAAGCGAAATTGTTTCAATTATTTTGCTCCACTGAGATGAAAACTATTTACACTATAAAGTTTATATATATTCCCCTGAATTATAACGCATTTAAATGTTCTAAATATTCTCTAAATTAATATCCGCTGCACATTAAACAAATGCAGTCTCTTGAAGCTAGAAATGAAGCTAGAATTATATCCCACTGAAACACTAAATTACCACCCTTTACAGGCCGTGTGTCCACGTTTTCCCGAAGCGTTATGGGGGCTCCTGTCAGTCCCTGCATTTTGTGGTTTGTTCCTACAATGTGCAATAGGTGGCTAAAGGAAATCTTCAATTCTGTTAGTTTGCTAGTTTGAAAAACCAAAAGTATCTAATGTGTATGCTAATTATATTCTTTTCAGTCTTAGTTGAAGAACGTCAATTTGGGTACGAACTAGTCGATAACTCTGGAATCAATGTAATTCTTAATAGCTATGATGTTAGTGAGTACCTAAAAATAGCTCCACATGGTTTGGAAGTAAGTTATAAAATACTTGTAATAACTGTGTTAAACTATTACATAAATAAGTTGTAGGGAAATTTATATTTTGGTTTTGAAATTGTAAAGGCACGGTGTGATGCGTCTTCTTTTGAAAGTGTACGAAGTACGTTTCAAGTGGATACAGGGATATGGTATTACGAAGTCCTCATAGTTACAGAAGGTGTCATGCAGATTGGATGGGCTACAAAAGCTAGTAAATTTTTAAACCACGTGAGTACTTCATTTAGTGGTGACTGTGTTTATACATATTTGTAGATTGGAATGATTTATACAGGATTAAAATATTCTTGCATGTAAATAACGGAATAATATATTTGATAATCTGTAGGAGGGTTACGGAATTGGTGACGATGAGTTTTCAGTAGCCTACGACGGGTGCAGGCAAGTCATGTGGCATAATGCTCAAAGTGAACCTCAAGCAATGTCTTGTTGGAAACCTGGAGACATTCTTGGGACATATTTGGACTTGGATGCTCTTGAAATCAATTTCTTCTTAAATGGATCCTTAATCAAAAGTCACAAGGATTTATTCAAGCATACCAAGTATTACCAGTTGCAAAACTTTTACAATAATTTACGTCATACTGACAAATGATTTTTCAATCTACATACTACGTATTACCTATTTCGTTTACCGTGAAGGAATTTTGTATTTTTCAGGTCAGGATTTTTTGCTGCCGGCAGCTTTATGTCATTCCAACAGTGTCAGTTTAACTTTGGGAGTCAGCCATTTAAATATCCACCGGATAAATCCTTCAATAATTTTAATGAATATGCAAGGCTCGGTGACGAGTGCAGAGTCGTCCTTCCTAGGTAGATAGTTCTTATTAATATGAAAAATAAACGAAAGTAAATTCTTCATTGTTGTTTTGATACTACGTAACAGTGCAATGTGGATATCTTCATCTTATCTACCAAATCCTTATCTAGCATATTTTCAGTTTGAATACGTAAATAAATGCATGAATCTGTTGTTTTCAGGCATTTAAAAATGGAGTACCTAAGAAAAGTTAGCGTGAAAGAAAATTCGTGTAATCTCTGTTTCGATCATATTGCTAATGTCAGACTACTTCCTTGTGAACATTGGTATGAATTTTATAACCTACGACGCAATAAATTAAATGCGTCACCAGGTTTTTCGGTGTATTTTCATGCTCAAAAACTTGTTAACTATTGTATTCTATTCATGCACATATAGTTAAAATGCCTAAATAACAATATCTTTATTTTAACAGTGGATTTTGCTCTACTTGTGCTGACCAGCTTAAAAATTGCGTAAGTTGTGTAAGCCAACATTTAGTTTAACCAGTAAAGATTTCGACATCGTCCCTCGGGAATGGAAAATCGTTACTGAAAATGCTATCTGCGACTGACCTTAGAATTTTTTTGAGTTTTTGAAAACAATAAGGCTTTGGGTGAGCCCTAATACATAAGAGATTTTTGAATATTTTTCAAAAATTCAAAATTTTTACAATTTTAAAAAATCAAGAATTTAGTTAGCAGATAATAATTTGAACATTTCACAGTAAGCATCCTCCTCAATTCTCCTGAGGGCAACTGAAAGCTTGACACACTTACAGTCGCCCTCTTGGGGTCAATGAAAATAATTAAAATTCACCATCATCGTCGCTTTCATGGCACTGTGTGGTGAGGTGAAGGAAGGTCATACGGTGTTATGTCCCCTATCTATATCAGAAATGATGTGATTTTATTTGGTTTTTTACAGCCACTTTGTCGTCATCTCATTGAAAATAAAATTACCTTATTTGACGGTGGATTTGAACCCTAGAAGGTACATCGTGTATTCCCCCAATCATAGAAGTAACTTAAGTACTGAAATGGATTTACTGCTGTCAAAGAAATAACGGAGGAAGTAATCCTGTACACTTGCAAAATGTAGACTTAAAGCATTTCGTTACTGTAGATGCAAAGTGGCCGTTCTCCAAACGCATGTAAAAGTAAAGTGGCCGTTCTCCATCCTTTACTAAACGCAAAGTGGCCGGTCTCCAATTTTACATAGTTTGAACAGGATTGGAGACCGGCCACTTTGCTTTTACCTGCGTTTGGAGAACGGCCACTTTGCTTTTACCTGCGTTTGGAGAACGGCCACTTTGCATTTACAGTAACGATTTACGACTTATAATTATATACGCGTGAGAATTGGGTATTACAAAACCTAATATTGGAAGGTGAAAATTTTGAACTTTGGTGGAAAACGTTCAAGCTACAAGTACACATTGCTAAACGTTATAGTAGCTACCGGTTTTCTTGATCACTGTTGAGCTGTTGACTGTGGTTATTTTTGTTCAGAATACTTGACGTTAAGTACATTTCTGTTGAGTTACCCATTCTAGAATATTATTAATTTGTGTACGGAAATTGACTTTAACAACTTGAATTTGCTGCTCCATATTAGTTAAGCGTACGCTTAGAAAAGAAGAACAAGAATCTTGTACGACGGAGCTAACAGGTTAAGATGATAACTTTAACAGGTTTAGCAGTAAATTTAAAATATTTGAGAGTGGGGAAATCGGTTAGTCACTGCAACAGTGCTGTTGTTACAAAACCAAACAGGAAATCTATTTAAATATACAGTAAACCTGGTATTTATGTCATTGTATATGTATGCTAAACTAGTGGCCGATTACAAAATGTGCTGCGTCAGTCCAGTGGTTAAAGCTGGAAGATACCTATGACGAAGGTTGCGGGTTCGAATCCAGCTTTTGGTGTTAATTTTTAGCTAATAAAATCATTTAACAGGATTAGCTCTTTGGTGATCTAACAATGATTTCGGTAAGCCTAATATAACTACATTATCGGTAAATCTCTAACTGAAATTCCTGTTGACCGCGGTTAACAGCTTTTACTGTTGATGTCGGAGTAACAGTGAATTCAGTTACAAATTAACAGTATAGTAGTAAATTCTCCCATATTTTTCTAACCAAAATATAAAAGCAGAAATAATAATGATGTGTATTTGTTATAATTTGCAAGGACGCGCATGATTTAAAAGACACCATTCGCAGATTTAAAGTATGAGATTTTATCATTTAATTCTTGTTGTTACTTGTAAAGTAAAATGCTTCATCAGTGCAGGGACAATTACTTTAAAAATAGTTTTGTGAATGATATGTACGGAATCATTATTTTAATAACTATGTAGCTATTAATCGTAAGGCCTCGAGGCCTTTTTTTAGATAAAGTACATTGAATTTGCTCACGTTTCAATAAATGAGTAAGTGAGCTTATCGCCATCACCATTAGCTTTTTGAATAATGAATGAACTTTAAAATTTACTCGTTCATGCATATTTATTAAATGCCGCTAACATCCGATTGATCCCTCTGGAAGCTAGTAACTTAATGGTCCGAGACTAAAGTAGTCTAAATTCAAAATTATAGGATATCAATTACTAGTAACACAGTCAAAAATCAAATGATTCAATTTGTTCATTATGTCATCCCAGCGCTTGATATATGCTGCAGGGGCTTTTTCATATTTCTTTAAGAAAATTATGTACTGGTTTGTTACTGTATTAGGCTAAGTAGAAACTAAGCAAAATTCTCTATCTAATACATGTACTATTTTCGAGGGTGATTATACACATTATTTGTGTCATTTTTGCGTATGTATACTTTGTGTAATAATTTGTTTTTAACGAAAGAAAGAATAATAAAAACCGAGAATAATAATAATAATAATAGTCGAGAGCCGGGGACTATTTGAACCTCAGTGTTTATTCTTAACATTGTCTCAAAATCTACACACACATTCAGTTATTTGGTTAGATGTATAAATGCTCCGTTAGAAACTAGTCAGATTAACTGAAACTGACTTTATCATATTTAACATTTTATTTGGTAGCGCTTTCATAAATAATACCTTTTCAACCCCAGTGACTGCACGATGCAAATAATCGCCAAAAACCTACTTACTGCAATTAAATTGTATTATTGTATGTAGAAGTAGCCAGGTAGATATAAAAATAAAAATAAATAAATATTTATTAAGTCGATATAACCGAAGTTCTTACAACCAGACTCAACCAGTCACTGTGGGTCAGGAAATAGGAGGCTACCGCGTTAGATCGTCTCGGTCTTTGTACCCTTTCACCTATCCCCGTCCCCTCCTCCACAGTAAAGGAGTCCCCTTCCCTACGCCCATACAGTAAGTAGTGGTCACTAAGGAGCACCGAAGGAGATTGGGTTTCAATGAACCATCCAGTGACGTTTACCGTACAACACCGAGTTGTAAACGATTAGCAGTGGCCGAGGATTGAAGCCGGGTCTGAGACTGTTAATTTCGTTGCAGTCTGCAGTCCTAACCGCTCACCCAAGCACGCCTGCTTGCCAGGTAGATATAAAAATTCTGTATTTTCATTGTATAACATTAGTGGAAATAACCGGGTAAGTCAGTTTTGTTGCCCGACGTGGAAGCCCTACTACGCCCTACAGATGTATTCTGCGATAATGAAACGAATCTAAGAAAGGCTACTTCGGGCAGAGACGGACACTTAGTAAAGAGAACATCACTTTGCACTTCATTCCTCCAGGAGCACCACATAGGGGTTCTTAGGAAAGGCCTATTCGTTCTGTGAAAACAGTTTTAGGTGCTACAGTTCTTGAAAAAATCCGAATTTCGAAATTCTACGATCAAATGGTAATGACTCATTTTCTTATTTCTCATTCTAGCCTTGTCTACCTACTGGTGTATTTGATGGTAAGCATGTAAATCTTCGTTTTGAATGAAGATTGACACAAATACCTATTGATATTGATACTTTCTTGAAACAGTGGGTTTGTGAGTATCTTCCGCAGTTGCTACGTCGTACGAAAGGGCTTGTAAAACAAGGAACGATCAAAGTTGGTGATGTCGCTATACTAGTAGATCCTTCAGTACCAAAGAACATCTAGCCACTTGGTCGAATTTCCTTATTCTGTTTATCTTGACATGAACTCTACAATACGTATGGTGGACATTACTACTACTGGTAGAACATACCAAAGGTTGTTATAAAAAAAATCCGGCGCTTCGCTCCGGATTTGTCGACCGTGGGCTGGCCCGAAGTAGATGCTGAGCTTCAACAAAGGCGCAAGACAATTTATGTTACGCTAAAAGATAATAAAAGATTTGTGGAAGCTCCCCTACAATCAATAAGACATACCAATGTTCGTAGCATGTAGTTTAATATAGCTGAATTTTTTTTATAAATTGCACCATTCACAAATAACGTCATTATGGACAATCCCTGAATATCTGTTCCGCATATAGGTAAGTACGTGACATGTAGTTAAAATAGGATAGAAACAAATTTAAAGTCGACATGTATCAAGCGCATCGGAAGAATAGAAGAAACGAATTGAACAACTAGTTCTGATCTGTTGCTTACATATTTTTTTTTGTTTTCATACAATTAACAATTCTTATAACTAACACAGAAAGTAATCAGTGGGACACCCATAATCTGGTAGTTTCAATTAATTAACCTTACTATTATATTTGACTTACATTGGAATTGTGGATTTTTTGTACTTTTCAGTGCTACAACTTATTAGACTGTATTTATTGTTAATAATAATAATAAATATTTCCCGGGAAGAATCCCTAGCTGGGATTTGAGACTTCGTCTCTTGAACGCCCGGTTGTCACTATAAACACTTTAAGAGTCTGAACACGACGAGAGCTTCCAAAAACTCCAGCCTTTAAATTTGTCTGGATTGTTCTTGAAATAATTTATTCCTATTTGTTCTGAGTTGAAGTTTTTAATTTCACTTGGTAAGTTGTTCCACCTCTTAATTACACGATGTGAAAAGAAATTACGTCTGGTATTCGATGTTGATTTTCGATTTAGTAGAAGTGGAGCATGTCTGCTGTTGTGGTCGATTTGAAAGAAGCCGGGATTTATTTGATACTTGTTGTTGATTATTTTAAAAGTTTCGATTAGGTCTCCTCTCGTCCTTATGTCTTCAAGGGACAACAGTCGGAGAGTCTTAAGCCGTTTTTTATAGCTTAGATCCTTGATTGAAGGTAGGATTGTTGAGTCTGTTTGATCTGCAATTAGTTTTTTCGTACTGTTTTAGCCAATTAGAATATCTACTGGATTTAACAAGCTTATTGCCAAAATTAACTAACAGTTTTTTGTACCTATCTTCTATTTTTGTTAATTGCAAAATCGAGGCAGTTATGTCATACTTAGAATTACTAAGATAATTATTCATTATAATAGACCAGCATCGTTTTTCAATTGAGTTAATTTTGTTTAGTAGATTCTTTGGGACAGGCGGACTCCATAATATGAGCGATGCATAACAACATCTCAACATGAAAATTTTTTAGAAGTGTTTTTTACTTTCTTATCCACGTGATCGTCCTATTTCAGAAAATTGTTAATTTGTACTCCCAGAAGTTTCGCACAGTTAACAATAGGTACAGGGTCATTATTAATTGTGAGGACTAACTCACTGTATCTTTTGTCTTTGGAAAAATCAATTACCATTAAACAACACTTAAGCGGATTCAGGGAGGCTTGTGGGCTCAGTGATGCAGGGTGCATGTCAAGATAGGAGTCGTTGATGAGCGAAAAGCATATGTAGCAATACATTTTTGCATGCGAGATACTCTAATCCACTAGTTCTTCACGTGGCTGTTTTCTGGTGGCTCTTCAATGTGCTGAAAAGAGTGGAAAGGCAATAGTGTGGGATGGACAGGGAAGTAAAAAGTGGCTACATGATAAGCGACTATGGACATCTGTGAGCGGAGGCACGAGCTCCTTGGAGCACGTTGGCACTTTGACCGGGACGGAGCCGAGTCTTAATGGGGCAGTAATAAAATCCCCTGTACTTAACTCGTAATGCGTCACTAGAACCTGTCCGATCACTAGATGTCTTCTCTTTCTCGATTTGATATAGCACTGGCAAAGGTCGTCTCATAGAATAACAGCCTTATACTTAGGCAAGGTGAGAAGAGGCATAGAGCGTATTCCTTTGCTGTGGATCTGACACTCCACGGTAACTGATACTGCTTCTGGACTCTGTTGGCCTTGGTAAATAAACAGTAACTCATGCCTCCTTAACTAGGAGCTTAAATATCGTGTCTCAATCCGCACGGCTTTAAGACAGCCTGCAAGCAATAGGTATAACTTCCTAAGTAAGTTTAAGTATAATTTACAAGTCTGCAAACTCAAAGAGTACACTCGGACTAGTCTGTATATAGTGTATCTCTGAAGAGTAAGCAGTAGAGTTAATTGTTCGAAGTGTGCAATAGGCTTTGGCCCGAAAGTACGATACTTCTAACATACATACATACATACACTTAAGCGGATTTAGCTTCATCTTGAGCTCTGCTGCCCACTTACAAAGGTCATTAAGATATTCTTGCATCACCGAAATTGACCCATACTTGACATTTTCCGCTAAGGTGAGATCATCCACGTAATCGTTTAAGAGATTCTTAATACTTTTCAGTGTTTTTAGTATTTTTCTTCGAAATTTTTAATTTACAGATTACCTGATATAATGAATAGTAACGGAGCTAATTTGCTTCCCTACGGGGTTCCATTAAATATATCCAAAAATTCAGAGAGTGTTTTATTTTCTATCACACACTGTGTCTGACTATGTAAAAATTAGGACATCAGCCTCTCTAATTTTTAATTGCCTTAGCTCTTTTATCAGTATGTTGTAGTCGACTAGGTCGAAGGCCTTTGCCTGGTTGAAAAGAACTACCACAACAATTTTTGGAGTGTTCATTGCCTTGAGTATGAAGTCATGTAGGCTGACTAGGTAATAAGAGGTTTAAGAACCTTTAAGCGAGCCGTAATGGTTCAAACATATTTTTCCAATAACTTGTTTGTAGAGGTTGTCGAACATTTTTCTCTCTTGTATTTTGCCAAAAACATTGGTTTGAGAGAGCGGGATGAGACTGTTAATAAACAGATTCTTTATATCTTTTGGTATTGGGGTAATAAATCCGATTTTTCAAGACTCCGAGAGCAAGTTTTGTTTAAACGACGTGTTTTATAAAAAAGTGAGAGCAGTCACAACAGAGAACCTAAACTTACTAATGATGCTTGTAGGTACAGTTAGGGACATTGGATTTGTTTATATTTAAGTAGTCCAACAATTCGAGGATTTTCTTTTATATACATAGACAATCACTACTAGGTACACTGGCGTGACTCTTTTTGATTAGTTTGTACGTCTGGCAAATTTGGAGAAATGACTGTTACATTTAGAGTTTAAACTTTTTATCATCTTGAGGGGGTTTATACACGCACAACACTGGTAACGTTTTGCCGTCAATGTTACGTACAACATTTACATGCCTAGTGCCACTTTGAAAATTTTCCTTATATGCACATGTCTAAACGACAATATACAATCACATTTCTTTTTCCGGTTTTTCGATATTTTCAAAAAAAACTTGGTTAGGTAATAAAAGATGTTTCTTGATAGTCGTCAAGATGAGTTTCTGTTATACAGATTAAAAATTATTTAATTGAATTCACAACATCTTTTAGCTCGTTAAATTTATTTGGGAGTGAGCAAGCATCAGTGTAGTATTGAATAAGGCTGTTTGGTATTCGGTAGTTATTGGCTAATATCGGAAGCAGGTAATGGTGTTCTGCTTTAAAAGAATTTTTTTCTTTAGCTGCAATCGCTGATTGGCTGTGAGGCCCTTTGCTACTTGAACATTGTCAATTTCCAGCTTTCCTGCTTTTTGTTTTTCTCTGTAATGTTTAAGAACGTTGCCAGCTGACTCTTCATGTGTTGGCAGGCTAGACTCGTTGACATGGAAAACAACTAAATTCTTGCGTCTTTCGTGTCTTTGGTTTTATTTATACAGAATACTGGGCAAGTTTCTGTCATCAGCTAGCGCTGGTGCATTGTAATTTGCAGGCGGAGGCAGATTGCTGTTAGTCCCGGGATATGGCGTAGGTAGTGGTGACGTCAAGTCTGCTGAAAATGGTGTCATTGGTGCTTCTGGTGTTGGCTGTTGTTTCTTAATTTTCCTATTTCTTCGCATTTCTTTATCCAATGTTTCTTTTACCTACTTAACTATAGCTTGCAGGGTGGTAATCTGCTTTTTTATTTGTGTAGTACATCGTAGGTTTTGAATACATGTGGGACAAAGAATAACAAGAAGTGAGGCAGTGGGTTGTTTACTATATAGGTTTTGCTGTTGTTTGCTCATATCTAAGCATGTAAAGTGTATCCAAACTCTGCATGCTTCACACTGGGCTCCATCGTTGCCTAAGTCGTCCTCAACTGCTTTAATACAAAATGGGCAGGGATTCACTTTGTTTTGCTTATCGCTTGATTTGTATTTATTTACATTGCTTGAGCTTGGCTTTGACTTTGATGTTGACATTTAGGGAACACATATTTAGACAATTATTATATTTCACTTACTAATTTATTTATTTCAATTTGCTCTAAACCAACGTAATCAAAAACGCTCACACACTTTATTATCGCTTTATTAACACTTCGTGAATATCTGAAGCCGATCGGTTAGTTACAACTCAGTTAAATTTATAAATATATACGGATAGGATTCTGGACACGTCCGTCTCTATTAAACTCTAGTTTTTACTGGAATCTGTCAGTTCATCAAAATGGACTATAATTCATGATTTTACCCCTCAGAGTGACGAGGCTTTCATATTCCTGAAGATTGGGAAAAAAGAAGTCATCTACAAAAAGCACACTGTGTAAGCAAAATGCTTGGTTGCAGTTTCTGGCTGTTTAGCATCCGTTATATTGACAGAAAATATATCTGTACTTCTGCTACCGGTATATGTGAATGCAAATATCTACTGGTGGACTCCACTTTAATGAATGGCAACAAACTCGCTTCTACAAAATATCTATTTATTTTAATATTTTAAAATACGAAGTAAGGTTTTTAATTTATAGTAGTCAAAAGTAGTAGAATTAAAAGATACGAGACTAAAAAAGGCGGAATTCGTAGTCAGAAGGAAGTTGAAGTAGGTTATATTAGGTTTAGTTCCGGGTGCTTCAGTGAAATTTTTGCTTTTCTTCAATGGCGCCCTTATTTGTTTTTGCAATGATATATTTATTTTCATTCAGTGATATTTAAATAATTTTTTCTTCAATCGTATATTTACAGCTATTTTATGGAGTACATACTTTTTTATCAGACAAACCAAAATATTAGAATAATGTATTCATGAGTCTTTGGGTATTGTTTTGGAATGATAAACTATTTATAGTGGATGACGTCAAGCTTTCAGGACGGTACGGGACGGGATGTAAGTTTCCTGTCCCGAAAATTTTGGGACGATATTTTCGGGATTCGGTAGGGAACGAATCTTATATGAATCTTATCCACTTTTTTTTACCAGCAGCAGTTATTACTACAGAAACCAAGTCTTATCGTTTGTTTAAAACTTTTAAAGAACATTTTTCTTTTCATGAGATTTACCTCTATTATAACGACTTACTATTGTCTTCTAGTTCTTGCGTATCCTACGAGAAAAACTTGCCTGCTAGCATTTCCTAATAAAGCTATATTAAATATAGAGACCTAGTCTCTCCCCTCAACTCACCTATAAAACTCAATAACTCTTCCGCAATATCCTCAACAACAACGAAACTGTCCGAAATATTTTACCCACACCCGCTGTCAACTCACTGCGAAAATTGCTTAATCTGGCCAACATTCTAGTTCGTACATCTTTGCTTTCTGATAAACCTCCGCACCCCAACCCAGGAAAATTCTTTTGCCGAAGACCCACATGTGTAACCTGTAACCACACACTACAACAATCCAAAATCAGCAACCAAACCTATATCCTACAAAATACAGTCTTATTTCACATGCAAATCCACTTGGCTCATCTTCGCCATTACCTGCACCATTCGTTCCAAAGTTATTTACATAAGGCAAACCTCTAGAATGCTCGCCGTCCGTTTCCGCGAGCATTTTGCACACGTAAGACGAAACTCTGGCTAGACCCAAGTTGCCAAACATTTCAACCTCCATAACCACACACCTTACTTTATCAAAATAACTTCCCTCACATCTGCAGCCTCCCACGCACAGACCTCGAAAAGAAAATAATCCACCGTTTCTCTGCTCAAAACCCACGTGGACAAAATACCTGTTTTTCATACATTCAACTTTAATTACTGACACACCTAAAGACAGTCCAAAAAATTTTTTTTGGGCTGACGGGAGTGGCGCTTTCAAGACAACTTAGCCAAAGTCGTGTCGCTCATTCTTGCTTTGACTACTGAACAGTTACAACGTGGCTTGGGCCTTGGCCCAATGTATACACTAAGCCCTGGCTGAACTCTCCGAATGTCGTAATAATTTAATACCTGGCCTTCTTTAACATCAACTTTATCATTCCAACTCCTAATAAGTTAATACAATTACCATTTCTTTTTTCCTTTTCCTTAATCTCCGTTGCTGCGGCGCTGGGATGGGCAAAAATATCTTGTAAAATTATTTTTGTGAATCCATCCTGGTGCTCAATATCTATGCTGATAGCAGCTAAAATCGTCTTATCACACAAATTAACTCTCATAAATCTTCGTTGCTGCGGCGCTAGGATGGGCAAAGTATCCCGTAAAATTACTTTTGGGAATAAATCCTGGTGCTCAATATTTCCTCATTACAGCTGAATGCATCTCTTAACTCTGATTTAATTCAAGAGGAGAACAGCAAGACAGAAAAGAGAAGACTCATAAAATTTATAGCTAATACTGGCTGTAGCTTCCTGTATTTTGTGTGTTATTTTGTGTATTTTTTTGTGTGATTTAATACGGTCCACTTTGATAAGATTAGAGTGTGTGTTTGTGTTAACAATAATAATATTGCGAATACCCAGGTTTGTACATTAATATTACTTTTTCAATCCTGTCATTATTTACACTCTTAACATCCTACTGTTGTAATATAATGTCTGTTGGGTAACTTATTAGGTAAACATAGATATGATAATAGTATTAGCTAATGATAATGGTAGCTAATAGTAATGTCATACTACAGAGCTGGAGTTAGAGATATTTGTAATATTTGCAAAAAGGCTGATGGGCGTAAGTTAGCAATTAGGTGCAATATTTGTTGTCATGTTTACCATAATACTGTTTAAAATTACCTATCAAAGACTGATTTTAAAAAATTAATTGACGCCAAAACATGAAAATGTGAGTTCTGCTAGCCATTGAATAGCTCTAATGGTTTCATTGTAGATACATACTTTCAGTCAATAGGCGATAATAATGACTCATTTTTTACTCAAGAAAAATCTTTTATTAAAAACTCCTTACATAAAGAGCTTCCTATCTTACCCAAAGGTTTAGTAATCATGCACTTAAATATTCGTAGCATTCGCTTAAAAGTTGACCAGCTATCAGTATTTTTATACCAATATAAAGTACATTATTTGTCTTACTAAGACTTGGTTAAACAAGAATATATGTGACTCAGAAATTATTATACCTGGTTATTTCTATACAGAAAAGATAGAGAGACCCTGGGTGGAGGATTAGTCATTTATTAAAAAGACTCTATAGCTAATAAATATTCAGATATTATTATTCCATCAATAGTAAATATGTGCATTATAGTCAAATTACCATTTTCTAGACCTTTTGTTGTCTTAAATTGTTATAGACCTCCTGGTCATCTAGTCAATGACGATAATTTCTTTTATGAATTTAATAATACTGTTTTATCCCTTTGTGACAAAAGCACTGATATCTATGTGATATGCGATTTTAATATTGAGCTGCTTAATAAGTGCAATAGTACTAAATATTTTAACCAATGCACGACAAGGCTTAATTTAAAACAACTAATTAAGAATCCAACTAGAACTACAATGACATAAAAATTTACTTGATCATATCTATACAAATAACACTCACTATGTACTACCATCTGATATTATTAAATTTGGGCTTTTGGACCACAATATAAACTATGTAATTAGAAGAAAGCCTAAATTTAATTATATTCCAGTCACTATAACATGAAGAAATTACATTAATTTAAAGATACAAGACTTATCTCTTGAATTTACTAATACTGAATATAAAATTATAGATAGCTTTACTGATATTTATGATATGGTACATGTCTTTAAAACCCTGACTAACTGTGCACTCGAAAAGCATGTACTAACATTAACTAGACGTATTACCGTTAAACCTAATGTTTGGCTTTCCTTAAAGATTATGAAAATGATACATACAAAGAATCATTTGAAGAAGCTAGCTCATAAGCTTAATACTACTGAAAGCTGGAATAAATTTAGAAAATGTAAAAACCAAGTAACTCGAATTGTACGATATGCTAATGTCCAATACCTTAAGACTAAATTTGAAACTTTAAAAACCTCAAAGCAATCCTGGGATGCTTTTAAACCTCTGATTGGTAGTAAAGTTGCTTCAACTAGTATTTCCGAACTTAAAATAACTAATACTACTATATCAGATAAAAATTAAATTGCAGATTGACTGGCTGATACATTTGTTGTTAGTCATAAAAATGAGGACAATTTACTACACTTGTTCTCCCAACATATTAATATAAATGATAAAGCATTGAAGAAGGTAAAATTTTAATTAACAAAACTAAAGGTAACTATTCCACTAAGCTAACAGGTATACCTTCTAAAATTATTAAACTTCTTCCTGATATATTTGCCTTAACTCTTGTAAAACTTTTTAATTATGCATTTTAGACTAAAAATTTTTCTCATAAATGAAAGAAAGCTGTTGCCACCCCTATACTTAAGCCTAATAGCAATAAACTGCTACCAGAATCTTCACGCTTTATATCAATTCTTTTTTTTCTTTCAAAGATATTTGAAGCTATTATAGCCAAAAGGATTATGTACTTTGTAGAAAGTAATAGTCTAATCTCTAGCTCTCAATATGGATTCAGAAAGAATTAGTCTTGTCTACATGCATTATTTGAGCTTTCTCATAGAATATATTCTGCTATAGAAAGCAATAAACTAGCAGCTGTCTTATTTATTGACCTTCAAAAGGCAATTAATATGGTAAAGTATCATAAACTTATGCTAAACCTGCATGCTATATATAAGCTTCCTGTATACTTAATTAAAATACTATGTGATTATCCACAAAACAGAGAATTCGCTATCAAGCTGGGTGAGCAAAAATCTGAACTGTACAAAATAGAGAGGTCTCGCAAGGTAGTGTCGTGGGGCTGATCTTATTTATTCTCTTTTTTGATGATATTACTGATGTACTGAAAGACTCTAGCTTATATGCTGACGATGTGGGTTCGCTGTCCTCAGCCTTTACATCAGTTGTGCTTAAGAAATAATTAAAAAGTACCCTATGTAAAGTACACAAATGGTGCTTTGATAATTCTATGGCTATGAATTTTGTAAAAACTGTTTATATGGAATTATTTACACCAAGGTCTAAAAATAAATGTAACTTTAGTACTATTGAATGTGACGCAAACATTGTGAATAAAGTGGATGAATTTAAAAACTTAGGCATTTATTTTGATAGTAATATAAAATTCAAAAGATATTTTGCTTATGTAATTAACAAGGTTATGTTTAAAGGCTCACAACTAGTTAGGTATAAACGTTTTATTCCGACTAAACTTATGCCTGTACTATTTAACTCTCTTATATTTTCACACACAGATTATGGACTCCCTGTATGGGGTGCGGTAAGTGACACTGCTCTTAGGAAGTGCCAAAGAACAATAGAGCATTCCCTTAAATATAATAATAACAATAATAATTTATTCATTGGGTCGATTTAACCGAAATTCATACAACCAGACTCAACCAGTCACTGTGGGTGAGGAAATAGGAGGCTACCGCGTTAGATCGTCTTGGTCTTTGTACCCTTTCACATATCCCCGTCCCCTCCTCCACAGTAAAGGAGTCTCATTCCCTAGGCCCCTACAGTAAGTAGTGGTCACTAAGAAGCACCGAAGGAGATTGGGTTTCAATCAACCATCCAGTGACGTTTACCGTACAACACCGAGCCGTGAACGATTAGCAGTGGCTGAGGATTGAAGCGGGGTCTGAGACTGTAAATTTCGTTACAGTCTGCAGTCCTCCGCTCACCCAAGCACGCCTGCTTTCATTTCCTTAAATGTATTTATTTTTAAAGTTATAGCTTTAATTAAATGTCTACTAAACCGTTAAGTATACCTCACAGAAATTTACGTAAGAAGAAAATTGATATCGCCTATTTATATGAATTAATGTCAATATAAACTGTATTTGAAAGGCTAACATACACTGTCACATACTGTGTCTATGACTCAAATTTTGCTAGCTCAAACTGATAGGCTCTCATAGAAATTACTCGAGCTAGTAATGAAAGGTCATCCAGGCACAAACATTTTCTACAAATTCTACGGCGCTCGTCCTTCTACCACAATTCATACCAATATCGTGCAGTTAAATTGTAAAACTCTATACCTCTCCATATTCATACCTGTAATAATCTTAAGGATCTTCAGTTTGAAATAAATAAATGGTTAGTTAACAAACGACACTAAAATTGATAAGATATTAGCTGTATATATAACCAGTGTTCTGTGAATAATGTTACTACACAATATATATTACTATATTACATTTATTATAAAATAGCTGCTGTATGCTTAAATCGTGTATAACTGCTGACTCTGTTATAGTAATACACCTATATACTTATTTATTTCAATATTGAAGATTAAGTACTATTCTAAATCCAACTAAATAATTTAAAATGTTAAATTGATTGTTAAAAAACTACTTTATTTATTTATGTAACCAACTCGCTTAATTTAATTAATAATTGTTTATTTATTTGCTACTTAATATGTAGCATTAAGTGTCTGTCTATGGAATTCAGTGTTCGCCGCTGTTTGATTTGACATTAAAGCCATTACATTACATTTCACATTTTCTTCCCGGTTTCATTTCCCCACAAATTTACCAAAAATAACATTACCATTCATACTATACATAGTGATTCTACGAGTGCTTCGATTCATTTATCACATCTCGTCAACATAAAACGCCTGAAGAAGGAATAATCCGAAAGGCTGCGTTATTTTAATTTCAAAAAATTTAAAACAAGTCAATAGTAGGAAAAACTTTATGAAGTCACTGTTGCACAATTGCAATAGCTATACAGATCAGTAAACATACCATCAGTTCCCAATTGACATGAATAAATTTGTACATAATTGTAGTAAGTTTATACAACTAGATTTAAATATATAAATGATGATTATAAATCTAAATTGATCCTCTTAAGGCGAACAGTAAAATATCATCCAGGACGGTCTGTAATATTCCTAATGATTTAGCCCACGTCTTGAAAAAACTGGTTATCGTGCCCTGTGCTCCAACATACAAACCAACGACTTCCACACTACGTAAACCCCATTTTTAGATGCTGAGCTTAAGCATCTATAGGAATGGCTATGTCCGTCCGTCTGTCTGTCTGTCGATGTGTCTTTTTTTGTCGTGCTCCACAGGTCACAGTTTTCAACTTAATTTTTTCAAATAAATTTTAAATGATCCTGAATGCGATGGAATAAAACCCTATTGTTTTTTTAATTAAACGGATTTACTAGTTTTTCACAATTAACGATATAATGGACCAACTTTTTAGACTAAAATGAATGCAAGAAAAACGGGTGTCTGGCACGACTTTACATGCATTTCAATACTTGCCACTGAAATACATGGAGGTACATACGGAACTGAGAGCCTTTCAACTTTCGCTATTAAAAATACACATGGAAACTTTTCACGAATTTCCATTACAAGTAAACGTACTACTTACATAATATGTACGTTCACAAGGCAGCCTGGTATAGTGGTCGTGGGTCTGGCCCTGTAGTGTCGCAGAGGTGAATTGGAACATCTCCATACTCAGGTCTAGAGTCTGGGCTCCAGGGTTAAAAGCAAAATAGTATCCCAGGTATCCTTCCGTGTTTAGCTGAAGACAGCCTTTACACAGGAAGGGCAAGTAAGACGTATTTGCACTGTTTTATTAGGATGATACATAAATGACGTCACGCAAATTAGGTCTCATCCACAAATGATTTCATAGAAATATCCCAATTTTAGGAACCCTAGGACACCCCTATCAGCAGCTTAACCATTTTGTAAATGGATATCTTCATCTTCAACGTTGGGTGATCGATATGATATCCAGGTATACTTATTTACCCTACACGAGATGTCATTTATGGACGATCCCTTCCGACTCTTTTAGAACCTACCCATCCTCATGTCATCATTTTAAAATTGCTTAACTGTTACCTTTAACATTGACTCTATCGATGGTATAATTTATGGGCGATCCCAAGTTTTCAAATGACAAAAAGTATTTTTTCGCTTTGTTGTCGTTTTTGTCAGAACTAATTGCACTTTTCGATCTTTTCACTGTATACTATTTTCGTGGTGCACTTAACAAAAAATACCTACTACTTAGATAACAAACTACGATAGTGCCATATGTAAATAGAACATTTTGCACTTTTTAAACATATGTAAATAAAAAATTAGGCGCTTTTCAAAAACATTAAAATATCATTTTAAGCATCTTTCTAATGCAGTGTTTTAATGACATATTGCTCATTTTGACTCTAAGCTTAAATTGGATATTAGTAATTTTAAATCTTCGCTCACGATATGCCATGCACTAATAATTTGGTGCATTTACGTATTTGGATGGACAAAAACGAGTCTTTAGTAGCGATACTATTTTCTGAGTAAATTTTGTAGCATAGGCACTTAGGGATATATGGATAGTGCAAGTTGAAAATAACAGTTCACGTAATGTTAAAGTGATGACATGAGGATGGGTGGGCCCTAAAAGATTGGTAAGGGATCGTCCATAAATGAAATCACGGGTAGGGTAAATAATTATGCTTGGATATCGATCACCCCATGTTGAAGATGAAGATTTACATAATGGTTAAGCTGCTGATAGGGGTGTCATAGGGTTCCTAAAATTGGGATATTTTCATGACATCATTTGTGGCGAACTCCTCATTCGCGTGACGTTATTTATGTATCATCCCAATAAAACAGTGCAATAAGTCTTGCTTGTCCTCCCTGTGTAAAGGCTGTCTGCAGCTAAAAACGGAAGGATACCTGGGATACCATTTTTCTTTTAACAAAAACTGGTAGAAATCCGTTTTGCTTTCAACAAAAAGTGGAAGGATACCGTTTTGATACTTCACCCTCGATACGTATTTACAGACATGGCTAGTGAAACTTCGTTTCTTTCAATTCGCGCGCCACTAAATTACAAGAACAAGTACATCTTTCAGAATCATATCATTGTACGGTATAGCCTTTCATCCATTTTTCTTTTTCAGGATATATCAGCACCGTGTATTACTGTACGGATGTATATATGATTCTTGAGCACCCCATGATGGGAGTGCTCATTGAATCTACAACCACTAATAATTATATTTAAGAAGAAGGGTAAGTTGCGACTGGAACTGCAGACCACCTTACGGCAGTAATTTTAGACTGCACCGCTGCAGTATGCCGAAAATCATTTTTCAGACTTCGATTACTCTTGTCTAGGCGAAGATAGAGGAATAGAAACAAGTAGCCGGAGCGTGCCAGGCCCCTTCTAAATGTAATACGTTCAACTATCCAACCCACAATCTTTCCTTCAGTGGGACGCAGAGAATGAACAGTAGCTAGTTGCAGTGATAGGTATAGTAGAATATATTGATGCGGAGTTGCGACTATGCCGAAACACGGGAGGAGAGCGGGTAGTCAATTCACTCCATTAGCACGAAGCGCCTACGTCTCAGACATTACATCACGTATCAGCGATTGCACACTCCAACTCCCTTAGCCGCTCCTCCACGCCTCAATCCTACTTCCCCACACCAACCATTACCACTGAAACAAACTCTGAGTAAGAAGGCAAAGATTGCTACCCAGCCAGGTTCCCTCCGCAGATCCAAAAAATGAATCAGCCGAGGATTATTTAGGACAGAGCAAGCTCCCCTAAGCCACTGAGCCAGGATTACATCTTTCAGAATCAGTACCAGCTTAAAAACAAGTTTACAAGACGAGGGAGAGTAAGCGGAATGGTCCATAAATGACGTCACCAAAAGTATCACTAGTTTAGGCATCTATTTAAATAGTTTTTAGATGCTGAGCGCAAGTATCTATTTACATGGTCATGTCCGCCCGTCTGTCCGTCCGTCGATCTGTCTCTCTGTTGGTCACGCTCCACAGGTCACAGTCACAGATTTTAACCGATTTTCTTAAAACAACTTTTAAGCGACCACAAATGCAAGAGCAAAGCGCCATACTGGGTTCGGGTTGATCAAACCAACCAGTATTCTATAAATAACTGTTGATTGGGCCCATGTCAAAACGCATTAAAAGGTTGCAACTTAGTAAACGACTGCAAATCGAAGGGCAAAGTGCCATATTGTTTTTGGAGTTGATCGAACTAACCAGTTTTAAAAAAATAACAAATAAATGGAATCATGACAAAACTCATAGAAAAGTTACAACCTAATCGACTACAAATGCAAGTGCAAAGTGCCATACTGTTTTTGGGGTTGATCAAACCAACCAGTTTTCTAGAAATAATTGTTAAATGGACCCATGTCAAAGCCCATTGAAAGGGTACGAACTAAAAGGGATGAAATATACATTAGCGTACACATACATATTTATAGACGCGGATAGTGAAACCACATTTTTTTAGAAGTGCAAGTATATCTAACGCTATTGGTATTAACGCAGCCAGTCTTAAATACGATAAAGAAAGGTTGCGGGATGCCAGGGATGTTCCATAAATAGCGTCATCCAAATTATCAAACGTTTGTTGGGATGGTCTATAAATGACGTCACCCAAGTTACAATTCTTACATTGGGATAGTCTATAAATGACGTTGCCCACATAATAGTTCCTTTATTTGGGTGGTGCATAAATGACGTCGCCCAAGTCAATATTTTATTGGGATGGTCTATAAATAACGTAGCGCAAACCCCTGTTTTATTGCAATAATCCATAAATGAAGTCGCCCAAATCACATTATTATTGCGATAGTCCATAAATAACGTCGCCTAAAGTTTTATTCTCCTACAAGGAAGGTCCATCAATGACGTTACTCAAATTACAATTCTAACATTGGGACAGTCCATTAATAACGTCGCCCACATTTTCATACTTTTATTTGGATGGTCCATAAATGACGTTACCCAAGTCACCGTTTTATTGAAAATGTCCACAAATACGTCCCCCAAATCACTGTATTACTGGGATAGTCCATAAATGACGTCGCCAAAATCATTGCTGTTGATAACTTTTTGATAACTATTTAAAAATGTGCAAAATATGAATTTAGGAATAGCTGCCACTGATTATAAAATTCCACTATGTTCTAGATTATCCTCGATGGTTGCTACAATAAAGATCTACACATTTATTAAATCTAATATTCGCTAAAAGCTCAGCATCTACTTCAGGCCAACGGTGTACAAATCCGGTGCGAAGCGCCGGAATTTTAGATGCTGAGCTTGCTTAAGCATCTATAGGAATGGCTATGTCCGTCTGTCTGTCCGTCTGTCGATGTGTCTTTTTTTGTCGTGCTCCACAGGTCACAGTTTCCAACTTAATTTTTTAAAATAAATTTTAAATGATAGTTAATGCGATGGAATAGAACCCTATTGTTTTTGGAATTAAACGGATTTACCAATTTTTTACAATTAACGAGATAATAGACCAACTTATTAGCATTAAAATGAATGAAAGAAAAACGGGTGTCTGGCCTGGCACGAATTCATATTTATTTTAATACTTGCCACTGAACATAAGTAGTTAGGTACATGTGCCGCATGTTTCATACACCTGACATTCAGTAGATATTCCTACCATAGAAAACTTTCGATATACATACCATAGAAAGCCCAATGTCAGGAAGCGCTTAAAACTGATGTCAAAGGCAAAGGTAAATTTTCTAACCTACGCAGTCTTCCTCGTTAATGCAAGTTACAGTAACATCGATTTTTACTAATATGCATGCAGGGATCGTCCATAATTACGTTAAACTTTCACCATATTAGAGACCCTCACTGTCATTAGTTCAGAAATTAGGTTGACATATATGTTCAACATAGGATTTTACTAGTATGGTTGCAGGGATCGCCCATAAATTACGTCATACAAATTTTACCATTTTAGAGATCCCCGCTGTCATTAGTTCAAAAATTAGGTTGACATGTAACCTTAACATATGATTTTACGAGTATGCATGCAGGGATCGTCCATGAATAACGTTATGCAAATTTAACCATTTACGGGATCCCCACTGTCATTAGTTCAAAAATTAGGTTGACATGTATCCTTAACATAGGATTTTACTAGTATGCATGCAGGAATCGTCCATGAATGACGTTATGCAAATTTAACCATTTACGGGATCCCCACTGTCATTAGTTCAAATATTAGAAAGTTTTAAGATAAAAAAAGGGCTAAGAATACATGGAGGTACATACGGAGCTGAGAGCTTGTCAATTTTCGCCATTGAAAACACATATGAAAAATTTTAACAATATCCATTACAAGTAAATGTACTGCTGACATATGTACGTTCACAGGGCAGACTGGTATAGTGGTCGTGGGTTTGGGGACTGCAATGTAAAATTGGAAAATATGCGTTCTCATGATGGGGGTCTACTTTTCGAACACCAGCTCAGGCATTCGGAAATCACCTTCCTCACCATTTTACGGAATCAACTTTACCTATATATTATATAGATATTCAGAGAACGTCCATAATAACGTCCTTCACATTTTATAGTTTTAAGTACCCCCATTTCGAGCTTTGATTTTTTTCCAACCTATTTTAACTACATGCCATAAATATACCTATATAGTATATGTATATATTCAGAGATCGTCCCTAATGACGTCCTTCACATTTAACTATTTTACGTACCCCTATTTCCAAGTTTAAATATTTTTTCCAACCTACTTTAACTACATGTCATAAATATACCTATATAGTATATAGATATTCAGGGATCATCCATAATGACGTTCTTAGCATTTTATAGTTTTAAGTACACCCATTTCTAACTAATTTTTTTCCAACCTATTTTAAATACATGCCATAAATATACCTATATAGTATATAGATATTCAGGGATCGTCCATAATAGCGTCCTTCACATTTTATAGTTTTAAATGCCCCTATTTCCAAGTTTGATTTGTTTTCCAACCCACTTTAACTAAATGTCATAAATATACCTATATAGTATACAGATATTCAGGAATCGTCCTTATTGACGCCATTCAATATCAAAGTTTTTAGTACCCCTATTTTTAACGTTAAAATTTTTTCCAACCTATTTTAACAGCATGTCATGGACATACAAAGGAAATAGATATTTAAGGATCGTCTATAATGACGTCATTTAAATATTATAGTTTTTAGTACCCCCATTTTCAACATTAAAATTTTCTCCAACCTTTGTTTTAACTGCTTGCAACGTAAATTCGTATATGGCTTACTGATTGTAGGGGAGGCTCCATAAATGACGTCATATGTAAATGGTGTAATTCTCAAAAAGATTCCAGCTATATATAACTACATGCTAGGTACATTTGTGTATGGCTTATTCATGCTAGGGGAGCTTTCTTAAATCTTATATCATCTTTTAGCGTTATATAAATTATCTTGCGCCTTTGTTAAACCTCAGCATCTACCACCCTCCCCCCTCCGGTCGACAAATCCGGCGCGAAGGGCCGGATTTTTCCTTCAAAATTGGTGAGTCCAATCCTCGTTACTCAAGTACCATTTATTATCACTCACCTTGCGCTTACTCACACTTAACATACTGAACTACAACAGCCACTTAAAAATATACAATAAAATTTTATTTAATTCTTCTTCTGCACAGCAACACGAAATTCACTTAACTGGGGCGAAATCCTGGTACGTCTTATTGGGAGATTGGGACTTTTGCATGGTGTCCTACTGGTACCAGATTATGGCGCGTCTTCCTGGTACTATGCACAGGTACAGACTGGTACTTGGCCCCACCTCATGTGCACCAGGAACTTGAACCCCAATTGACTTATAATTTTATTCAATACCAAATAAGTATAGTTTATTATATAGACAATTCAAATTCATTGGCGGGAAATGATGGGACCAGCCAACCAACCAAGTGCAGTGTTGCAGTTGCTTTGAGCTGTCTGCTATGCTTATGCATTGCACACATTCATAGAGATTTAACATAATTTCTATGCTTTTGGAAAAACCTAGAAAGCCTTTATTTTGTTTTGTCTTTCCATTCCACAGTTCCCAAGCTCCCATCAACATTCAGAGCTCCTTATAATGAAATACACCCCAAATTGAAGATTGTATCTGTTCAAACGTTTGAAGTCATTGAAGTCAATTAACTAGACCATTAGTGCCAATATTTAATTAACTAAACTTCAACCTTTCACTCAACCCCCGTTCAACTACAAAGGCTAAAGGCTCAATGTGTTTGATTCTCCCTACGTGCCTACGGCAGCGCCACAGGAATTTCATTTCACAACAGGGCACAACAATATTATAATGTATACGGAAAAGATTGTAACTGCACCAACTTACTAGTTACTGCTACATTCGTATCTACTTACGAAGTACTACGAGCTACGTCTCCTGTTCGTGTTCGTTTCTTTCGTTACTCCTGCTTTCACGGAGTGGGGAAAATTTTCTTATATGCAATATATCGTAGTCGTAGTTCCAGTCTTTCTGTCATGTCATGTCAAGTCCGTATCTGCTGCTGTGCTACTTTGTAAAACCCTGTACCGTGTCGAGTCACCAGTGAAAATCCTTCGTAATGTGAGGCGTGAGGGAGGAAAATATAAGATAAAGTTCACTCGGCTGACTCTCTCCTGGAGCTTAACTATCTTCTATGGATGATGGAAAATTCGTTAGGAATTGCTGATCTAATGTTGTGTTCATGTAAGTTCGAAAAATGCATATTATTCTACCCTGAACATCAGGGAATTCCAAAATTCAAAATTCAGCACATGGAAAAGAATGTAAGTACTGTACAAACAATGATGAAATCACTGTGATAGTGATGCTGATTATAGTAAAGAATCGTCAGTCGCTCGTAAATCTGAAAGGGATAAGTTGTAAGTGCACCATTTTATTCTGGGGCTACGAATACAACTAAGCATGAAGAAAGAGGACGGAGCCAACAGCCAATAGTTTTCAGCAAACGTAAGTAGTAAGTATAAGCCTGCTACGGAACTACTTTTAGAATTACTTCAGTCAGTAATCAAGAATATATATCTTCAATCCTCGAAGTGCTAACTAATCAACTAATGACCAATTTTTAGCATTTCTCATCCAAACAAACTATAAAATGTTTTTCAGCATGTTCTTCGGAACTGAGGTCCCAACTAGTGCCGTAGTATTGTAAAACTGTTGTGTATGAAAAATGTTGCAAAGTATGGTAAGTACAATTGACAGCTGCAATTTAAAGTTGTAAACAAGGATTGTAAATTACATTGTAGTTACAATACAATTTGTTGTTCATGCTTTTGGAAGTGGGTTATCAACCATTGGCCACTAATTAATTATTGGCAATTCTGATCAAATTATTGAATAGATAGTTATTATCCGTTATCATAACTGTAGATCGACGATGCTGGTGGAAGTTAGGGGCACGCGACACAGCAAAAAATATAATTTACAGTACTACTTATGCATTCCGTGGGATATTGCAATTTTATTTACAATTAATTACAGTTCAAATTTGTACCTGTAATTAAAAACAATAAATTCATAATTTACAACATTACTGCACTAGCCCTAACTAACTACAACTCAATAACTCTTGCCCCACCTCAGTATCTCATGCCCCACTTCCGTAACTTCGGTAGGCACGACCGTGCCTACTAAACAGCTCGGAAATAATTTAAAAAGTCGAAATTGAATAAATTGCAATAAATCATTGTTTTTTCTTGTACGAGACACAATATTTACTGAAATGCAAATCAAAGTAATCAAAGAATAATTTTTAAATTATGTCTTCAAACATTTAATGATTACATAATAATATATCATTCATAAGCAATTGGCTGTATGGGCTAAAGCCAAATCGGCTTAATGAATAAATCGTATTCACTGAAATGTGTAAATCATGGGTAAACGGACAAAGTCTCCCTGGACATTGTCCCCCCGGACATTTTACCCCCGACCATTGTCCCCCGGTCATTTTCCCCCCGGACACTTTCCCCCCAATAAGCAACAACGGACGTTTTCCCCCCCAAACTCTTATTTAGGTTACTGAAGTTCACGGTGTTGTAAGATTAGGTGGTTGTTTATAAAATGCAGGTAAATAAAAATATGGGCTTTTATTTGATTCTCGTTGAATGTAGATTATCTCACAAATCCAATGCAAAATATACTTTATTACACCGCAAGCTTGGAGTGAATGGAAATGCAAAATAACTATAAATTGAAAAGTGTAGGAGATATAGGTAAGTAGTTTAATTTAAACAATAATAAAATTAAATACAAAGTAGTAAAATTACACACTCCGGCAATTTAGGTACTATGTATACTACTTCTCAGGATTGCTAAAACATCTTTACATACAGTGTATGTATTGAGTATAGAGTTTTCAACTTTCCAAGTTATTTCACTCACTCTTTATACAATTTTATTGTATGATTTGAAGAACCCGCGATACAGTATTATACTGTACCGCATGGGCTTCGCATCGCTAATGTGTATTTATATAGATAGTTGCTCACTTACTGCAGACCTGATTGGACAGATAGATTACGCTGCGTCACCGCATGCCAATTTGTTTTCCGGCGTAGCCGCGGACCGCTGGAAGGTTACATCGTAATAGCTGAGGGCTGTCAATTCCCTCCTCTAGCACGAATTCAACCAACCAGCTTCCCGGCCTGCCCCTGCACTGATAGAGAGAGTAAACAAGAGAAACGACTTGCAGAGGAACAAGTTAGAAACAGATGGAGAGAGGATAGGTATATACAAAGAGTACGTGGCTTGGCTACAGAGCAAATCCGTATTAAGGCACATATATCTCCGTCTCTTGCACAGGGCAACGGATAAACATACATACCACCAGTCCACTTATACCATCTCCCTACCCCAAACTGAATCCTCCTCGCTGCCTCCAAGCCCTGTCTCAACTTGATCACAATCCAAGTGTGGGGCAGACTCCCCCGACTCCGCAATCCAGTAGTCAAACCACTGGACCGCCAAGCCGGGATAAAACATCTTTACATACTTATATATTTGCTTAGTTTTGCAAATATTTGCAAATATTTGCATTAGCTACAGCGAAAATTCTATGGATGTGAAGACGTTCCTTCGTAGTGTGGGTCACACCATCAGGTTTAATTTTTAGAATTTCAGATTTTAAGGTATTTGTTGAATAATATTTCTTGTGAGAGGTTTCTTCGTTAGTGTAATAGGGTGAAGTACTGTGTGCATAACTTATTTTTAGTTACTTTCTTTTTATTTTTTTACTTTTTCCATCCTTTAACTAGGCATTGTTAAGCAATGATACGATATATAAGTATGTAAAGATGTTTTAGCCATACTATTTTAGGTACTAGTATAGTACCTAAAATTGCCGGAGTGTGTAATTTTACTACTTTGTATATAATTTTATTATTGTTTAAATTAAACTACTTACCTATATCTCCTACACTTTTCAATTTATAGTTATTTTGCATTTCCATTCACTCCAAGCTTGCGGTGTAATAAAGTATATTTTGCATTGGATTTGTGAGATAATCTACATTCAACGAGAATCAAATAAAAGCCCATATTTTTATTTACCTGCATTTGATAAACAACCACCTAATCTTACAATACCGTGAACTTCAGTAACCTAAATAAGAGTTTGGGGGAAAAATAACAGGGGGGGACAATGGTCGGGGGTAAAATGTCCGGGGGGACAACGTCCAGGGAGACTTTGTCCTACAACCCAAAGGACACCACTGGAATATTATTATTAAGAGGATTTTATTTGTTGGCGCCCTGAGAAACTAACTCACTAATAGCAATGAGTTTGCAGTATTAAAGGCTATACTATGCAAATCTATCTTTTTGCAGAAATAACATTAGGGTAGAGTCGTGTCAATAATGAGGTTCCGTTTTGCCTGTGACTTAATTTTTTACTCAAAGTGAAAGTAAAAAGAGGAGGTGCAACTGTTCCCGCCAGAGAAAGGAGTGATTTTTGTGAGTCAGAGTTACCGAGTTACTCAAAAATCAAAATTTGAGTAACGCTCTGACTCAACTATTGAGCAGCACTGCGCATGACCGTAAGTGCTTAAAGTGCTTGTCACATGCTTGCCGCCTTTTGGGAGTCACAGAGTTAAGTAAAATTGGAACGGAACCTCCACCTTTTTACTTGACTCATGAGTCAGTGATTTTGAGTAAATGAGTAAAAAAATAAGTCAGACCTCGAAAACGGAACTTCTCTAATGTGATAATAATCCGGTAAATGTGATACTGCGATACCGTATCCCAACGAACGACAGCCAATATGTGTGTTATAGTTGATCTTCGCCGCGAAATTCGAAATCATTTAGAAGAAAACAATTTTAAAGCACCATAGATGGGCAAAAACTCACCCTCAGCTCATGAGGGATACCTCCAAAGAAAAATACACTCACGCTCACCCTCGCGCTCACGCCATCTAACACACACCACTCGCACTCTCCCTCACGAGTTCGAATTTCAAATTGAAGGCACTCACGCTCTCCCTCATAAGCCCTCATGAGGCATCAGTCATCAAATATTCTGGAATTACTCGCAATTATCATTCGATATCTTAAGTACGTATTTGCGTTTTAATTGGATTTTACATTAAATGTAAAACCCAATTGAAATTAAATTTTACTGAGATCATTTCAAAACTTTACGTTATTGATTACTGAACGTCTTGTTGCAACGTAATAGTTTTTTAAGACACTAACATTTTTAGATACGCCTGTTACATCATGCACACACGATTCGATTTCATCGAACATGTTTCGGTCAGATTAGAATCTCTATTTGAATTTGTATTGGCTTCAATATGGTCATTACGATTATGATTATTTGACTCATCACTTATTTTTGCGAATTGAAAGGTTTGTCGTTAGCCTTAGAATTTTTTGAGCTTGAATTTCCGAAAACAGGGTATTTGATAAAGCTAACTATGCTCGGCTGCACTGTAGCTGCTTTTGCTGACCTCGAGACAGACATGTCTGTCTTTTTCCGTTTGGAATTTGTGTAGTCAGTTGTTGCACTTTTATGGATTACCATGTCAGGGCTAACATTACGTACCCTAATGTTTTGCTTTCTTTTACTACTGGTTTCCATATTTTTGAAATCGAATCACTGTTAAAATAGTTAAAAATCAGTTTTATAATAAGCAATTTGTGCTAACATCATCCACCACCTTAAAGACACCACTACATATTGTGGTTGTAATGTGCATACTGGAGTATGTTAAAATGGGATAATGGGAACAATTTTAATATACTACTTCCCGGATTTTATAATTTAAAAATCTGAAGTTAAAATATAGATGGAGTTTACGGTGTCAAAGTCAAAATGGCAAGCAATGTATTCTGGTAGTGATCATCTACAAGATCTATAAACACCACACTTCAACACAAATCCGAACACACATACATACCCCTTCCACTGACACTGCTGTGGCTCTGGTTAAAATCGGTTGTAGGAAATTTTCCTCCCGGACATTCCCCCTAGGCATTTCCCCCCCAACGCACAATCCACCCGGACAATTTCCTCCGGAAGCGTACCAATTTAATTTTTCTATTCCGTACGTAGTCCGTCAGAAGCTTCAAAAGGTTATTGTCAATACCATAAATATCCCGTAGCTTCACGAACAACTTAAGGTCGTCTTGTCTTGTAATGGTCAGGAAATAGAACGTGTGTATACATTTAAATACCTTGGTGTAATAGTTGACTGTAATTTGAATTTTAATGAGCACTTTGCGTACGTAAAACGAAGAGTTAATGCTGCAATAGGGGTTATTCTGAATATTAAACGATATTTAAACTTTAGTACTTATGTTGTAATGCTTAATTCGTATGTTCTATCAGTTGTTGATTACTGTGTGATTATTTGGGGATCTAGATCTAATGCAGAGCTTCAATCGTTACAAAATAAACTAAGTCGAGCTATTATTTCTTTCTGTAGTATTAGACATGTAAATGTAAGTCAGAGTGATTTATTGGAAAAGTGTAATGTATTGTCAGTGTGTGAAAGAATTATGTATTACTCACTTATCTTTGTTTTAAAAACTTTAAAATATGGTTCTAATATAATTTATTTTAAGAACATTTTTAGTCTAAAAACGTCAGTAAGGCAAACGCGATCAACCAATAAATGCTTGCTTGATTGTTTAAGGTTCAATACGGAGAGTTATAGAAACTCGCCGCTATATAGATTCACTGATGAATGGAATAATATTCCTGAGGACATTAAGGGGGTGTGTGTCGCTTGAAAATGGGGAATTTGAATTTTACAATATTGGTCCTTTCCGAAATAAGTTGATAGAGTATATAGTAGCAAGTAGGGAAGATTATATTTATAGCCCCTATATTCCGCCGTAGTATTTGTGTTGGTCCCTTCTTGCTTGCTTGGTTACCAACAAATATTTTCTTTAGCATTGATGTATCTACTAATTTATATTGTGTGTAATAATTTGTATTTGTGCTAGTATTAATTTAGTGTCCGTGATTTAATAACAGTATATATATACTGAATTGCTTGACACTTTGATAAAAATAAACTCAAACTCAAGGTAAGGGACTGAATCAAAGGCCTTTTGCAGGTCTATGAAGACCGCTATGACCCTTCCGCGCTTTAAATCAATGTAATTATACACAACTTGAATAAATTTGTGCGTTCCACTTTGACATGAACGCCCCTTCCTGAAACTATAATGTTGGTCACCTAAGTTTATTCTACTCAAAAGCCTAAAGTGAAGCATTTTTACTAAAATTTTATCTAGAACTAATAGAATAGATATTGTGCGATACGAAAGTGCATCAAGCCTAGATCCCTTTTCTTTGTACAACAAAGTTACGACTGCGCTTTTTAGCTTTGTTGGGCATGACGCTAAACAAAGAAATTGTGTATACAAAAACGCTAGCGGGAGAGCTAAAGATTTCCTACAATTACTCAGAACAAAATACGAAAACCTATTTGGGTCACTTTCAGATTAGAATTTCAAACAACAAACTCGTCAATACCTCATCAGAGGTAAACGGCTGTAACTAGTATGAATGCTATTACATATAAAATGCATGCAATTCACTTACGACCTCGGTAAGTGAATTCACAACAAAAGCAGATGCAAATGCTTTCGATAATTCATCTACCTTAGCAACTTATTCTGACTCCACACGCAACTACACAACAGCAAGAGCACTGTTAATGTTACCTATAAGCTTATTACGTACTGACCACACATTAGACGACTTTTCAGTGCACTACTGATTACGTAACTCTTGTGTAGAACTAGCGCATCTTGGTTATCTCCATTCGCACCGCACCATCCAATTTTCTCCGTCAGACATATACACTGAACACAAATATTTCAGAAAAACGGCGCGACAGTGGGTTTTCTCTCGCCCCTCCGAGGAGGCCTATGCGAGAGGTGGCTTAGGGGTGAGATATAAGGTCCTAAAAGGACACGGCTGCCCCCTTGCCAACGTAATACAGCTAACTAGTTAGTAATTATTTAGGATACTTTAAGTATTATAGGTATAGACACGTTACTCTTGAATATATATTAATAATTTCACATTATGTTTAAAATTTATTAAATCATATTTATATCATATATGAACTTTACGTGATTAATGGGCATAAGTTATCGAAGTAGGGCATTAGTTTCTAAAGCAACCCTATTTTTAGCTTTATCCAATTGATACAATGTTCAATTCAATGATATTTTGTATAGAATTGAAGATACAAAATCAAGACCAGTCAGTCCAAACTTTACTTTTCTGGCTGTATGTGATGCTTCACTTGTGACTCGAAAACTAAAGGGCCAGGGAAAGTAAATTTATATGGAAAGAAAATCTGGAAGATTGCGCAACCCGTTTGTTGCGCGAATGAAGATATTTTAAATCAAGAATTGTAAAGAGAGTCATGTTAAAAAGCCTCTGGAGAAGTGATTCGTACCTTGGTGATGATGGGTTTGTGTTTATGTAAAGATGAAGATTCACGATCTAACAGTATTTTCTGCTGTGACTGTAAAACAACCTCCTCGTGCCCGTGTTGTTTAAAATGGGGTAAAAGAACTGGGTTAATTGATACCCGCAGTAGGGGTGGTGGAACTATTGGAAGCGGAAGTGAACGTCCAAACTCTCCATTCGGTGCTCCGAGCTCAATTTCAGATGCTAATTTTATTATTGTTCCTTCTGCCATTACTGAAGAAGTGATAACTGAGCAAATTATCGAAACACTTTTAATTCTGAGGACTCTGGTGGGCAAGTAAGTGTTTTTAGTTGTGTAAAAGTTGTATCTGACTTGTTGTATTTTGTTGAAAACAAATAGCACTAACTACTTGCATTTGAAGTACCTACCTAATTCCTTCATTACTACCTATCTACATAATTTGCGGAATTTTCACAATTTTTAAATACTTGACCGTGAACGTGTGATGTACCATTCGAAAGATAATGGCGTGTAGATTCCGAATAACGGAAAGTGGATCAGTTTTCCGTAAACGCTTGAAATGTTATTTGTAAAAACTGTTACTGTTTTTGAAAATCCCGCATAAAATTAGTTGTATGGGCCAGAAGCTTAAAACAAAATACGCGTTTTCTTAGTTTTTTAAGAGCTTCAAAATTATATATCATGCGATAATATCGGTCAATGGTGACAAAAAATTATTTAAGTTTTTTAATTACAATTAAAAACTAATCGTGATCTGAGCGTGCACAGCAAGTTAATTAGATTCGCCTAGTCATTTTGGTTTCAATGGTATATATCGTTTGCGTATGCTCATTTAGTGACATGTCGAAATTTAGTTTAAGACTTGGCGGGACATTCAAAATAATACACTTTCCAAAAACTAAAAATCGCCTAAAGGCATTTTCGTTTGAAGCATTTTGTATTAAGATTTACAAGTGTACATTGAAATCACCACAATTAATTTTATCACGGCTACCTCCCCGTAATTTATAGGCTGTAAATTGACTAAGATTTCCCGGAAGATGTAAACTACCTAACGTTACTGGTAAGACTGCCGCTGCCAAAAGGGGCTAAAGCCCTGTTTAATTCCTACCTATCTACATAATTTAGGTGACTTTTGCATTTCTCAAAGGAATTTCGTATGCAATATACCATTTTGAAGCTCTTAAAAAATAAAAAATATGAAATTCATTAAAAATTCAAATATTTTTTATTTGCTATTTGTTTTCATTATAATTAACTTTAAATTTGCAATATTTAATTCAAGCTTTAAGCATTTCCCAGTCAATGTTGATAAATATGATTCTGCTCGTCATTGCCGTCATTTTGATCTATCACTTACCCATAGTTACAGAGAGTTACCGGTCGATAATTGACATTTTAGGTTTGGCGGGAAATTCAAAATTTCAGTATTCCCATATTTCCAACGATCTGCATACATCATCTTAATCTTGAATTTTTAATGGAATTTGACATCCAATGTATCATTTTGAACCTCTTAAAAAATTAAAAAATCATTTAAAATTGTAAATTATTTTATTCACTTTTTTTCAATTATTTGCAATGTTTGAATACAGCTTTTAATATTTTCAAGTAATACCCCATAATACTGTTAAGGCTGCCATTAAACAAGGGCTTTAGCCCTTTTTTAGCCCTTGTTTTTTCTTCAATTTCTAATCAATTTCGCTATTCTCAATTCTCAAATATTCATTATTTACTAATTTTATGTTTACTATTATGGTTTTATTTTTTTAGTCGTTTTTTTCCTCTGGTGAATCATCTTTACCTTCGATCTGCTTTAAACGCTTGTAGTATCATTGATTTTACTAGTATTAGAAACCGAAGTATTATGTGCTCATATGTTTTTTTACACAAAGATAAGGATTTGACGTTTTATCTTATTAAACGTTATATACTTATTAAGTATATTTTTGTATTGTACTAACGTGATTCCGCAGTGACCAAGAAGCTCCTTCTTCAATGATAATGCTTCATAAGATCGCAGAGAATGAAGACGGCTGGAATTTAGTAGTGTCATCTTTAGTCAAATCAATCCCTCTTGATGATCCTCTTGGTCCTGCCGTAATTTCTTTACTCCTTGACGACTGTCCGCTGCCTACAAAAGTAATTGGAAACAAATTCACTAAACAATTTTTATTGTATTGTATTCATTTAATTCAATTTCAATTGTGACTTGCAATGCTGTTGTACAGGGCAATGTTTCCTACTGTCGGATTTTGAGAAAAGTAACGCACTGAGTATTAATTGTGTTACTTTTATTGCCCCTTATATTAGGAGAATGCCATGCAACTAAGCCGTCACTTGGACTTAGCTAATTATACAAAATATGATACTAGACAACAAAGAAATATGTGTATCGTCTTGGGTTGCTTAGCAGAGAAATTGGCCGGGCAAAACAGTACAATCCTTTTGAATTCGGAAGTTATGAAGTTTCTCATTTCTCATTTGGTATGCCCTTGACTTTCGTGCCTCAAATTAAGATTAATAAAAACTTATTAATTAGGGATTCCTTCCCCAAATCAGAATTCTAATTGTTTGTGGCACAAATTATGCAGTTAAAATTATACATTGTATTACAGACTGTTAAGGTGAATCCAGCAGTCATACTGTATGCAATTATCGCCCTTGAGAAATTTGCTCAAACAAGTAAGTGGGAAACGCTTTCGCTTAATTTTTATTCTCAAAAACAAGTGTTTTCTGTAAGATGCAGAAATACAACATGTATGAAAACATGCTTCTACATGCTTCACTCCATGTTGTACAATATATGAATTGCATGAAAAAATCTATTGTGCTTTGTTTGCCATGCTTGAATTTCATCGTGGTTATATGCATTGCATTGATTTAAATTCGTCCGTTAACTTTTTATTGTAGGCGAGAACAAGACTGTAATAATAAAAGCTCTTCTAAGTTCTCCTGAACATCCATTAATGAATTTGGAAAAGTGGGTCGATTCCCAAGATTATGAGAAGAGACAAGTTGGATTCTGTGCGCAATGGTCGTTAGATAATATGTGTAAGTCACCATGATAAGCATTTTAAGGACAAAATTGTATAGTCTATCAACTAAGTATAGCATGCTGTCAGTGGCGGACTAGGAATACGGAAAATCGGTGCAATCTGGAAGGGCCCACGCTATCTGGACCCAAGCGGAGGCACTTTTAATAGGAAGTATAGTTCTAAAGCATACATGTTTTTTCAAGGGGTAAATAGTTTTTGATCAGTGCATGTGTTCTAACTGTCAGTGTATGTGTTCTAAACGTCAGTGGAAATTACGCCTTTGTGCGGAGACTCATTTAGGGCTTTGTCGTTTTTAGGTGCTGAGCAAGCATCTATTGGTCTGGTGTTTTTAGATGCTGAGCAAGCATCTATTGGTCTGGTGTCTGCTGTCTGTCTGTCTGTCTGTCTGTCTGTCTGTCTGTCTGTCACAATGTCGGTTGGTCGCACGCTACAGGTCGCATTTTTGAATATTTTATATTGAAACCTTTTTTAATCGCCCAGAAAAGCGAGGGAGAAGTGCTGTATAGTTTTTGGTTATTATTAACGTTATAGTTTCTTCGCAATTAGCAGTTAAACCGACCAAGAATTAAATCAATGTTTCAAGATAAAAAAAAGGGCTGATAATACATGGAAGGTACATATGGAGCTGAGAGCTTGTCAAGTTTCGCCGTTAGAAATACACATGGAAAATTTTCACTAATATCCATTACAAGTAAATGTACTGCTGACATATGTACGTTCACAGGGCAGACTGGTATAGTGGTCGTTGGTTTGACACTGCAATGTAAAATTGGAAAATATGCGTTCTCATGACGGGGGTCCACTCTTCGAATACCAGCTCAGGCATTCGGAATTCTCCGTCCTCATCATTTTACGGACGTTAACAATGCAGCCTAGGGATCGTTTATAAATGACGTCATACAAATTTTACTATTTTAGGGATCCCCACTGTCATAAGTATAAAAATTCGGTTGACATATATCCTTCACATAGCATTTTACAAGTATGCATGCAGGGGTCTTCCATAAATGACGTCATATAAATTTTTACTATTTTAGGGATCTCCACTGTCACAATTTTAGAAATTCCGTTGACCTAATATATCCTTAACATAGGATTTTACTAGTATGCATGCGGGGATCGTCCATGAATGACGTCATAAAAATATATACTATTTAAGGGATCCCCACTGTCATAAGTTTAGAAATTCGGTTGACATATATCCTTAACATAGGATTTTACTAGTATGCATGCAGGGATCGTCCATAAATGACGTTATACAAATTTTTACTATTTTTGGGATCCTTACTGTCAACAGTTCAGAAATTCGGTTAACATATATCCTTACCATAGGATTTTACTAGTATGCATCCAGGGATCGTCCAAAAATGACGTCATACAAGTTTTACTTTTTTAGGGATCCCCACTGTCATAGGTTTAGAAATTAGGTTGACATATATCCTTAGCATAAGATTTTACTAGTATGCATGCAGGGTTTGTCTATCAAGGGCGTCATACAAATTTTACTGTTTTAGAAATTCACATGCCTTTAGTTCTAAAATTAAGTTAACTTATATACTTAACATTGAATTTTCAAGCTTACATACGGGGATCGTCCGTAAATGACGTCATTCAAATTTTACTATATTAGAGATCCCTACTGTAATTAGTTCAGAAATTAGGTGGACGTATGACCTCAACATATGATTTTTTAAGTATTCATAGGGAAATCGTTCATAGATGGCGTTGTTTAAATATTATTATTTCAAGTATCCCGCCTGTCTTTAGTTTTAAAATGAGGTAAACGGGTACCCATATTATGGAATGCCTCCAGTATTGATACTGGGATCTTCCATAAATGACGTCATCTGAATATCACTATTTTGGGGTTTCGCTCTGCATGTGTTTAAAAATTAGGCAAACAGATACTTTGAACGCAGGGGTGTTACAAGAATACATACACAGATCGTTTATAAATACCTTTATCTAACTATTAATATTTTTTTAACTGCTTGCAACGTACATTCGTAAATGGCTTATTGGTGGTAGAGGAGGCTCTATAAATGACGTTATTTGTGAATTAGGCAATTCTTACAAATTTTCCAGCTATATTTAACTACATGCCACGTACTTCCATATATGGCTTATTGATGGTAGAAGAGCCTCTATAAATGACGTCATTTGTAAAAAGTGCCATTTGTCAACATTATTCAGCTATATTTAACTACATGCTACGCACATTCGTATATGGCTTATTGATGGTAGGGGAGCTTCCATAAATCTAATATCATCTTTTAGCGTAACATAAATTGTGTTGCGCATTTGTTGAAGCTCAGCATCTACTTCGGGTCCGCCCCCGGTCGACAAATCCGGCGCGAAGCGCCGGATTTTTTCAGTGACGACCGTACCAAAAAATAATTAATTTTGCATTGACATTTGATATAGCATCAGTGACCATTATATATATAATAAATCAATAAATACAAAAGAAGGTTGAGATGAAAGAACAAAAAACGAATAAATAAGTTACAAAATCCGTCGTGGTAATAACCACGTAATTGTGATATAATATATATTTTTGTATCCAGTTCAATGCTCAGGAACGCGAAAATAGGTTCTGAACGGCCCTGTCAATGCTGGTCTATATCCACCAACATTTACATTTTGTTGCTCTGCTAAGTGGCTCCTTAACGTTGTCTGTATTTCAGTTATGCTCCTTTTTTCAAGAACACTACACCCTTGCTCATATTTGAAACTTTTAGTAAACAAGTAAGACTAGTAGGTTAAGATTGAAATACAAATGAATTGTTACTACCTAAAAGTAAGAACAAGTCAGCTTACCATTACCATTGCCTGGCGTCATCGAAAAATGATAGATTTACCTTTCGACATTTACCTGCAAGCCTAATTGTTTCAATTATTTTGCTCCACTGATAAGAATACTATTTACACTATAAAGTTTATAAATATTCCCCTGAATTGTAACGCATTTAAATGTTCTAAATATTCTCTAAATTAATATCCACTGCACATTAAACAAATGCAGTCTCTTGAAGCTAGAAATGAAGCTAGAATTATATCCCACTGAAACACTAAATTACCACCCTTTACAGGCCGTGTGTCCACGTTTTCCCGAAGCGTTATGGGGGCTCCTGTCAGTCCCTGCATTTTGTGGTTTGTTCCTACAATGTGCAATAGGTGGCTAAAGGAAATCTTCAATTCTGTTAGTTTGCTAGTTTGAAAAACCAAAAGTATCTAATGTGTATGCTAATTATATTCTTTTCAGTCTTAGTTGAAGAACGTCAATTTGGATACGAACTAGTCGATAACTCTGGAATCAATGTAATTCTTAATAGCTATGATGTTAGTGAGTACCTAAAAATAGCTCCACATGGTTTGGAAGTAAGTTATAAAATACTTGTAATAACTGTGTTAAACTATTACATAAATAAGTTGTAGGGAAATTTATATTTTGGTTTTGAAATTGTAAAGGCACGGTGTGATGCGTCTTCTTTTGAAAGTGTACGAAGTACGTTTCAAGTGGATACAGGGATATGGTATTACGAAGTCCTCATAGTTACAGAAGGTGTCATGCAGATTGGATGGGCTACAAAAGCTAGTAAATTTTTAAACCACGTGAGTACTTCATTTAGTGGTGACTGTGTTTATACATATTTGTAGATTGGAATGATTTATACAGGATTAAAATATTCTTGCATGTAAATAACGGAATAATATATTTGATAATCTGTAGGAGGGTTACGGAATTGGTGACGATGAGTTTTCAGTAGCCTACGACGGGTGCAGGCAAGTCATGTGGCATAATGCTCAAAGTGAACCTCAAGCAATGTCTTGTTGGAAACCTGGAGACATTCTTGGGACATATTTGGACTTGGATGCTCTTGAAATCAATTTCTTCTTAAATGGATCCTTAATCAAAAGTCACAAGGATTTATTCAAGCATACCAAGTATTACCAGTTGCAAAACTTTTACAATAATTTACGTCATACTGACAAATGATTTTTCAATCTACATACTACGTATTACCTATTTCGTTTACCGTGAAGGAATTTTGTATTTTTCAGGTCAGGATTTTTTGCTGCCGGCAGCTTTATGTCATTCCAACAGTGTCAGTTTAACTTTGGGAGTCAGCCATTTAAATATCCACCGGATAAATCCTTCAATAATTTTAATGAATATGCAAGGCTCGGTGACGAGTGCAGAGTCGTCCTTCCTAGGTAGATAGTTCTTATTAATATGAAAAATAAACGAAAGTAAATTCTTCATTGTTGTTTTGATACTACGTAACAGTGCAATGTGGATATCTTCATCTTATCTACCAAATCCTTATCTAGCATATTTTCAGTTTGAATACGTAAATAAATGCATGAATCTGTTGTTTTCAGGCATTTAAAAATGGAGTACCTAAGAAAAGTTAGCGTGAAAGAAAATTCGTGTAATCTCTGTTTCGATCATATTGCTAATGTCAGACTACTTCCTTGTGAACATTGGTATGAATTTTATAACCTACGACGCAATAAATTAAATGCGTCACCAGGTTTTTCGGTGTATTTTCATGCTCAAAAACTTGTTAACTATTGTATTCTATTCATGCACATATAGTTAAAATGCCTAAATAACAATATCTTTATTTTAACAGTGGATTTTGCTCTACTTGTGCTGACCAGCTTGAAAATTGCGTAAGTTGTGTAAACCAACAAAGTCTTAGTGTAATAATAATGTTTGCTGTGCTGTTTAATGTTTTCTGGTGATAAAATTCTCAAAAACGTCCAATATCCACGCAAATTGTTTTGAAATTGACCGTCTTTCCTCATCCACATTTTTAACCTGCTCACCTTTCCCTAGTGTTAGCCCTTTCACTTACCGTACTGAAGCCAAAGAAGTACAGCACGCATGAGCCTAATGCTGACTGTAAAAAAAAATTGAAATTGTGAGTGCGCAAATAGTAGACCTCTTTCTCAGCCCTCCGGGGGCCTACTTAAACACACTTGACACACTTGCAATCGCCATCTTGAGGTCAATGGAAATAATTAAAATCTACCATTATCGTCACCTTCGTGTCAATGTTGGTGGGGTCTGCACCTAGGTCATACGTTGTTAGGTCACCTACCTGTTTCAGAAAAGATGTGATTTGATTTTGAATTTTTACAGCCACTTTGCCGTCATGCCATTGAAAATAAAATTACCTTATTTGATGGTGGATTCGAACCCTAGAAGGTACATCGTGTATTCCCCCAATCATAGAAGTAACCTACTGAAATGGATTTACTGCTGTCGGAGAAATAACGGAGGAAGTATTCCAGTACACTTGCAAAATGTAGACCTAAAACATTTTACGACTTATAATTATTATATACATGTGAGAATGGGGTATTACAATTTACTGGTATACGGACATTTTCTACCCAAAACCCAACCTAGGACATTGCTACCCATAACCTACGGCATTTGCTACCTATAACCTAGGACATTTGCTACCCACAACCTAGGGCATTTGCTACCCATGGCAAAAGTAAAGATAAAATGCATGGAAATTATTTATGAGTGTACCGTGATAACTTGTCATCGTTAAAATAGTTTAATAAGGCTATTATTGTTAATGATAGAATAATAACTGCAATTGCGGATGGTCGTTCAAAAATTATATTTAAAAGTTGTGTATACCTATATTATCTTTACAATTAAGTTTTCTAATTAATGTACCCTGCACATTAAGACTTAATAATTGCAATCAGTCTTAACATGCAGGGTATATTAAATAGGAAAATTAATTGTGAAGATAAGATATACGCAACTTTAAGTTTTGAGCGACCATCTACTATTATTTTATCTTCTATCACTAACATTAATAGCATTATTAAACTATTTTACGATGCCATGTTATCACAGTACACTCATAAATATTGTCCATGTATTTTATTTCTACTTTTTCCATGGGTAGCAAATGTCCTAGGTTCAAGGGTAGCAAATGTCCCGGTACCAAATGTCCTACAACCCAATTTACTTAATATTGCAAGGGGAAAGTTTTGAACTTTGGTGGAAAACGTTCAATTCAAACTCCATGTGCTTGCGCACATTGCTAAACTTTATAGTAGCTACTATTTTTTTGATCACTACTGACTGTGGGGTTTTGTTTTTGTGTTTGTTTTTTTTGTTCAGACTAAAAACCTTAAGAATAAGACCTGAAGTACATTTATGTTGAGTTACCCATTATTGAATATTAGTAATTTGAATGTTTCATAATTGGCCCCAGAGACTTGAATTTGCTTCGTGTTATTTATTAGTATGTAGTTTTCCGAAAACGTATGTTGCTAAACATTTAAGAGTAGAAATAATAACGAGTTGTATTTGTTTTAAGCTGCAAGGATAATTTGCATGATTTAAAAGAAACCATTCACAGATTTAAAGTATGAGATTTTATCGTTTAATTCTTGGTGTTACTTGTAAAGTAAAATGCTGAAGTAATCAGTGCACGGACACTGACTTTAAAAATTGTTTTGCGAATGGTATGTACACAAACATTATTTTAATAAGTATGTAGACACTGATCTTAAGGTTCTTTAGGACTTGCTTGTTTTTCCCGATAAAGTATATTTGCTTGCAGCTTATACACTAGCATGTGACATGCTTGTCTTTTTACCATCAGATTAAAATATTTACTTGATCATACGTATTTATTACGTAATTATATACACCATCCATATTTTGACATTATTATTTTCTTGGTTTTAAATGACTTTTATACCAACAATTCTGCAATTGTGCTAACGCAGACGAAAATAGAATGTACACAGGAGTGGCTGTCATTAAGTTCGATATTATTCTACGCTGTGAAACTAGTTACCTTATAATCATTTTATTGTTATTCAAAGGTAGGCATGTACGGAGAAATGTGAAATGATATGAATATCCTTGTATTATTGTAGAAAAAATAAATTATTGGATAGTTTGAGCCTCCTGTAATAATCAAAAACTTAGACGCTAAAACAAATTAGCTAGCAAAAAATTTGTATTTTATGGTTTTTATTTTATACGGCAACGGTTTCCCCAAACAATTATCTATATCATACATGAAAGTTATTACAACTACAATAGATACTTATAATATGGCCAAGTAACTCGAAAAGGTCTTGTTACCCATCCGCTACTACCCCAAATCGTTACGCAGCGCTATGCTAAAGCATGGCACTACATGGCTGACATTGACGTATGGACCACTCTTGACTGCGTTACTTATTACTTGAATCATCCCAAACCATTCAATTCTGCTGATTTTAAGAAATAACGTGTACGTATTACCAAAAGCTGCGCAAACTATATGTAATTAAAAGGTCTAAATCTAAATCTTATTTAATGGAAAGTGCTCTAACTGAATTATTTTAATTATTTTTCTGTTGGATGGATTATAGCTATTTCAGTTTCTGCTTATGCAATAAAGTTTCCCCAAAAGTCTATATTATAATATATTTTGTAAGTAGAGTAGAAAAAACTTCAAGCGGGTTTTTCCTAGATTAGTAATCAGTACTATAAACTATATAAAATGTGTATAAACTAAAAAATCATTAAAAATTATCCCTCGCCCAAGTGATAGAACTCTGTGTAAATACGTAAATCTATTAACATAAAATAATAGATTAAAATTTTCCCAAGAGTTTGAAACTTTTGAATGATATATTGGAATAAATTAAATTATAAGTCAACGTAGGCGAATATTTAAATTTATTTATAAAATTATAAATGCAAGATGTAATTAAATGTATGATGGTCTTCTATTATTCGTCATTCATGTCAAGTCAGATATTTTTTAAAAAATTGAGTATAATTCAGAAACTACTGTGTACCTGAAGTAAGTCAATACTTCAAAAAAAAACAAGCTGTGTGAACCAAATAGTGAAATATTAATAATTATATTATGTATACTGTGTACGTTTCATTGGCCGAAAGATTAAACTAGAGGCGAAATTAATTCCAGGTGAATAATACTTTTAAAAACTGTTACGACCGTTCTTCGTAAATCGACAAAAAATAAATAATTTAAAAAACATTTACAAAAAAATATGTAAGTACTTGCTAATTAAAATTAATATTGTATTTGTAACCTTTGGATCGACATATCTATTAATTTTTAGCTGAGCCATTGCCATCCTATATTATTATGTATGGATATATAAGTACTGAAAACTAGAACTACGTACATAGATAATTACACACTAAATACTGACGACTATGTGCCCCAAGTTCACAAGAAGTATGGAAAACTAAAAAAGGAGGTATGTAATTCCAAAACATATTTGTGTTGCCCCTTATAGTAATACTAAGTATAATTTACTATGCTGTTAAATGCGTAAATAAATCGCTAACCGTTTTCCTATCAAGATTACACTTTTCGTGATTTGTATTCAAAGTATTTTTGGCGTCGCCTTTTCCCAGTACCCACATACTTACTGGTTAATCACTGTTATGTCTCTCAATAATTAAATCCATTGTCAGTCAGGCACCACACAGTAAACCAACTAAGTACTTTGTAATTATTGCTTGGCGAATGAAGTCAGCGTATTTTAATTATTCCATAGTTGTGCCTGGTGCATCAAGTGCAACTTCAAAACACTGAACTAATAATTACCTTATTGTCATTGTGAATTTTAACACCCGTACTTAAGAAGTTACGGAATGCATAGCTCAATTGACAACAAATTAATAGTTTCTCATAAAATTAGTTTAATCAAAATATTTGTAAAACAACGATCTCAATAATTTCTTAGTCACGCCGAAAAGCATTTGTTTCTGCATATTAAATTATTATCAGTACTACCAGTGCATAGACATCTCTGTTGGACGCAAAGATGTAATGCAAACTTTACATAGGAGCAGGAGCGATATATTAACTTAATACAACTAATATCATAGGTTTCATTGCCGGCATCACAGTGTCTCAAATGCTCACGACTTGTTAGGTATAAGCGCTTCATAGACCCCAAGCTTATGTTAATAGTATTTAAATCGCTAGTTTTCTCTCATATTGACTATGGCCTTCCTATATGGGCATCAGCACCCACATTGGCATTTGACAAGCTACAACGTACGATAGACCACTATTTGAAATGTATTATATTGAAAGGCTATCACTTTAATTTATTGGTAAACATGCGGCTTGGTTTTCCAAAGGGTCGACCTAGACCATGTATTGAGTATTGATATATACAAATTGTATGAAATGTATAGCATACTTACTGTATCTGAGAGAATAATCTACATAACATTATCCTCAACTCGAACTCTGTTAAATCAAAAGGATGTCCTAAACTGTATTGCTGAAGTAGTAGATAAGAGAGAAAGAACAACCAGAAATAATAACAAGCTCACTGTTCTTCGCACCTCCTCTTTTTACCATAACTCGTATCAATACAGAGCTGTACATGCATGGAATTTATTACCTAAGTACTTACAAACACCAAGAGAATAACCTAAAAAATTTCCAATTCGAACTTGCTAAATGGCTAATTCTAAATCGTGACAACATTTATGTGTAATTATATATAGAGATTTAAAATACATAGTACTAGTTCATTATTTGTAATGTCTATTCCTGAAAATCAGTGTAATTTTGCTGTGTGAATGTGACAATAAAGCAATTACTTACTTACTCCACGTTGACATATCCATTCTCCTTACTAATTCAAAATTCTATAATACAACGATTGAATGGGAGTTTGACTAATGTACAATGCACTTTAGTTTTGCATAGAGATTTACTCGCATGATTCGTGATGATAATTCATGTTTTCATTATTCAAGCTATTGCTACTACTACAACCAGTGCCAGAAATACGAATCACTTTTACTTTCATTCGGATTCAGAAGAGTAATTGTGTGTTCCGTGGATGTTTTGACTTGAATAATACATATTAGAACTTAAGCTTATATTCTGTTGTACTTAATAATAGTACTAGCGTATAGGAAAACAGAGCAGTTAGATAGGTAGCATACGGTGCTGTACTACTGTACAAGTACCAGTGAGCCTAAAAACCTAAAATAAAAATAAAAGCGAACGACACGAGTATATAGTAGTACTAAAAATACAGTGAAGTACATATATGAGGTATGCTATAAGTATAAGTAGACCTAACTAGTAAGCCTAAAAGATCAGAGGCAAAGTCAACGGGATCCATTAACAATAAATACAAGTACAATAGTTCATAAATATTGTAAATGAAAATAGAAACTAAATAGTTAAAAATAATATATAATTAATATATTATAAAATAATAGATAACCGATGGAAGCAAAAGCGGGAAAAGAAAAACGCATAACATCTACCTGGCTGAGTGGACATGGCTAATGGCCACTCACTCATGTATGGTGAATTACATAGGAGGGTTGAAGTGAGGCCCAAGTCAAAGTTGATTCACGATTTTTGAATGAAACTGCTATACAAAGTATCAAAGTACCATAGTACCATCACATGCAACATCCAACCCTCAATCATAATAAAATGCAACTTGTTAATAAATAACGCACTATAAAATTATTTGGGTTTGAAAAAGGTGTTGTTAACATTAGAATTAAAGTAATTTAACAAAAATATTCAGCTACACAATATCAACATTCAACATACTACTTACATGCGACACGCACTGTTTTTTACTTGAGGAAGCGGAGAAAGGCCAAAAGGGAGAATTTGACGGCAAAGTTAGTAGTAGTGGTAGTAGCAATCCACCACCAGTTTTAGTCTTTAGAAAAACACGAGCGTAGTGGGTAGAGTAATGAGTAATATAGGAAAAAAAATCAGTTTTTGGATGGAAGCGGGACTAAAGAACGGGAGTAGAGGTATGTGATGTGATGAGCCTAAATGCCAGAGATTAGAAAATATTAAGGGAAGGAGCAGAAAGAAAAAGAAGTGGTGGGAGTGGAAGTTGTAGCAGCGAGAGCTCGCGTGGCTGGAAAATAATATAAATAGGTAGTATGTAACGTAATGGAGGAAGTGGTGTGGAGTTTTTGGAGAGACAGAAGCTGGTGCTAGTGCGTGAGTGAGACGGGCTTTGGTTTTGAGGTTTTGAGGCACCTCTTGAGAGGCAGCAGTCAGCGAGTAGGAACAGGAAAATAAGGAAGGAATGATGGGGCCGGGGCGTCATCTTGTGGAGCGACTAAAGTCCGCCCTTAGGGCTCAGCAACATTCTCCATATTTTTTTTTATTTCCCTCTGACTGATTGAGATTTTCTTGGAGCGACTTGCGACCGCGACTGAACTGAAAGTGGTAGAGGGTGAGGTGCGTAGTCGCCGCAGTGTGAATATGGCTGGTGAGTTTGTGTCAAAAATTTGTTCAACGATCATTCCTTGAAATTTTCAGAGTAATACAGTGTGTGATTTTCTTTTTCAGAGTGGGACCCGTACAGCTTTCCGGATGGAGGTGACGACTGTGATCCAGGTAATTAATTATCATTTGTTTTCTCTTTTTATAAATATCATACAACATCTAACTCCCTCGTCCATTTAATCCGCAACGAGCTAAAGAATTTATGCGCCTTAATCATTCCGAGTTAGAGCCCACGCTATTCCCATGCATTGTTGCCGTCTGTACACATTTTTCATTCCTCGATCTACCTGCTTCTGAAGAAATATCAGTGTTTAACTATCAGTCTCACAATAATTATACTACCAGTCATTATTATTATTTTTTGAGTTTTATTAGACTTTTAAGGTATCATCTAAAATGATTCTGTATGCTGTATTACCCATCTCAAAAAATAGCGCATGTGGTGATAAAAATGTTTACTTAAGACCTACTTGAATACTACTACTATTATAAGTAATGATTCGGAATTGATTTAATTAGGGTTTATTTATGAAGCTCCCTATGAATATATTAAACGTGGAAAATAAGATTTTATGATTTAGTATCTCATAGTCTGATTCTAAGGATTACTTACAATACAATAAATTGCCTTACAGTTTCTAATTTTCAAGAAAATAAATAGAATTTGCTATCAAGCCTGATTTGAAAAATAACCCCTACTAGGTAACAAAAGACAGTAAATACAAGTAGCAGTCAGTGTGTCTAACTGTCAACTGTGCTGCTTCGTAACTTATCAGCTATTACGCATCCTCCCCCATAGTGGTATATAAAAAATTACCACATCACAAAGCACAATTCGACTTAAGAAAGTGAGAGAATCATAATGTGTTTACTAAGTACGTGTCTATTGGTTGTAGTACTTAAGAGTTAGGTTCACTACTGTAAAAGAGCTGAAGGGATTCGAAAAATATTATTTAATACCGCCAAATCAGTCTTCGAAAAGATTTGATTGCTGAATTTATCTTATGCTATAAATTTATATGTTGATTTTTGTACTGAGTTGCTACAAAGCTAAATTGAATAATTATTGTTGACGTTGACGTGAGAAAACAAGAAGTTTGAAAGGCACGACATTTCGCGGTGTGGTGGTGACGTCAATCCGCTCCATGTACCGTCAAATTTTTAACTATGTTTTTGGGGTTTCCCCCTGGATACGTAGCGTGAGGTAAATCCTTGATGGGATAAATCCGCCAAATTATTCTGCTGAAACGGCGTATTTACTCTTATGACCATGACTGATTTACCAGTTATGACTGATGTCCCCCTAGTTTATTTAATATTAGCGTAAATGTTATCATACTTGCACCATATTGTTTTCAATTGTTTGAATTACATGCATGCAAACAGAATGAAACAAATGATACGTTTTATTATATACGTACTTACTTAACTGCAAAATGTGCTCAGTACAAATTACAAAAAATGCATTTCGTCCCTACCAACTTACCCAAAATTACAAAGGCTGGCAAACGAAACAAAATGTGGTTGGTTTTTCTTTAGTGTGGAAAAGTATACATAGTCAATTATCTTTAATATTTTAGACGGAATTGGAGCTCGAGGATTGTTCCTGTCCGATGGAGGGAATGATAGCATGTCTAACGATGGTACTCAGATGCTTGCCAGACTTGCTGAAACTTCCATTTCGGGTGCCATGTTTGAAAGGTAAAATTATTTCCATTTCCTCATCAACATCATCCGCATCTTGTTTTTCTGCGTCTCACCGCATGGACCATACATTTGACCAGTGGTTCAGTAAGAGAAGGGGGGTGGTAGTATGACAAATACTGATTTTGCAAGCTGTCGTAATTAGAAACGATTTATGGAAGGCTGGTTATGCATAATAATGAAAATAATTTAACAAAATTTAAGTATACCAGTAAAATATGGATCCATTAGCTATCGCAAAAATTAGGTAAAAGAAATCAATTTATTTTATTATTTATTATTAGTTAAGTATTTCAATATTTTCTATCATGATTTCGTCATTTATTAAAAAATTATTTATAACTCGTTAGGTTCAGGGTAGAAGTAGATAGAGGCGAAATAATTTTACTTAATGATGCTTCTATACCATTTGCACGAAATCCACGCATTGCGTCCACAGCAAATTGGTTGCTTTTGATTAGATTGTTAAAAAATTGGGATCACTAATAGCCTTACTACATCACTGCTTTGATTGTACTTAAATATCTGTATTGCTATTACATTGCAGCCAGTGATTACCTGGTTGTTGGCAATCTTTGAGTTTCGGATTCGGTTAGGTTTTGGTGCAAGGAATTATTCCTTTGAAAGATTCTTCTAATAAATTGTTCTTCTGGCAGTCCAAGTCATGACAATTTTGTAAGGTGTTTCTGCGAATGGCATGACCATGTATTGGCATGTATGGAAAAAATAAAACATGCATGAGAGACATTAGGGCAATTCATTTATTCACTACAAGGCTCTGTACGCTTCTGTTCGCTCTAGAACGCGAGCAGAGGCATGCGTTGTAGAGCGAGCAGAAGCAGAGCCGAGTCGCTATGCTTTAGCATGCCTTTCCCTCTACAGAGCGTACAGCTAGTCTGGACCCTCTTTTTGCACTGACTGTAGTGCCTCGCTGTCAATACGGTGGTCGCTCAGCAGAATTCGTTAGTTTTAATAAACATCTTGCAAAAGTACACGCCCTGGCGGAGCAAAAGTGAAACAAGCAATGAAAAATCATACGTATTCTAAAATGGCTTTATTTCCAATATGAGGTTTATAGGCGCAAATTAAAGATAAATGCACAATTAACACTTTAGGATAATTAAATTGGCAGTGCCATGCCTGTGGTACCCGTAAAATTGATTCTCAGGTCGACGTTCGAATCCAGGCCCGCGAAGGGTACAATAGAAATAAGAGTCAAAACAGAGGTACCATACAGTACCATTCACAGCCTTAGCGAGTTTGTAATCAAAATAGCTGTCAAAAGTGGGTGAAATTAAAGGTAAATATATTTGTGGGCATAAGAAACAATCCAATTAAACGCAACTTGATCACATACAGTAATCATTAACAATTTTGTGTGTGTATTCTATTTATTATACAGAACTCCCGAAATATAATTTGTGATTTAAAAATTTGCATACAAATTGTACGATATGCAAAAACATTAACGTACAAAATACAAATACCGTATATTCTACAATAATGCGCGGGTCTGACAGGTCTCAGTTTGAATAATACGCATGTCTTGGGCATGCTTAAAAATCGCTTCTGGGATTCATGCAAAAGATCTTTCTTTTAATGAAGAAAGGATAACTTGTGAAATTTTGAGTGTCATAAACAAATTTTATGAATATTTCATTTTTGGATTAGGTGCTTCTCTCATTTTATTGATACTTCGTTATAAGTTTTTAATAAACACTACGTACATGTTGTACCAGTGCATGTGTGCATTTATTTGCCGTTTGATTTACACAGTACGCTGTCTTAACTCATGCTTTCTTTTAGTTATGATTAAGTAACGATACCGATAAGGCTGTGAATGGTACTGTATCAGTACCTCTGTTTTGACTCTTATTTCTATTGTACCCTTCGCGGGCCTGGATTCGAACGTCGACCTGAGAATCAATTTTACGGGTACCACAGGCATGGCACTGCCAATTTAATTATCCTAAAGTGTTAATTGTGCATTTATCTTTAATTTGCGCCTATAAACCTCATATTGGAAATAAAGCCATTTAAGAATACGTATGATTTTTCATTGCTTGTTTCACTTTTGCTCCGCCAGGGCGTGTACTTTTGCAAGATGTTCATTGTTTTCACTTCTTTACATGTGATTAATATTTACTTATTGTTAATATCTTACACTATTAGTTCCTTGAGTGCCTTATTTCAGTTAAGATCTCTTAGTTAATACATTTTGATACGACTAAAGTCATTAATCATCTAGTTTCCGTAGTGTTGAGAAGTTGAGTGTAGAATGTAGTGCTCGGTCAGCTTCAGGATTCCATAGTACCAGTTGTTTTAACTTGTTTGCATGATTAATTTTTGCTAATGACAAGTATCAATCATACTGTTAGCATCTACGTTCAGTGACTTAAGCTCTAGTTTTTTACATATTGAATAGAAAATATTTTTGTAAACAGTAATGATTAACAGTTTGATTATTTACCATATATAACTAACTAGACTGTCTTCATAATTAAATTTAGGTCATGTTATTTCTAGTTCTAGTGGAAGTTTATGTGTTGATTTTAGTTCAACCCAATTAATGCTGAAATATTTCAAGAATTACCTCATTTTAGAAATCAAGGTCGCACAAAGAAATGAAGCCTTGACTGAAGTAATTACTCAGTCGATGAATTATGGACTTATTGATTCAGTGTGGTAAATGATTTGACTGTTATTAAAATTACAGAAACGTTATCAAGAATTTATTATTAATTACCAAGGATTTTTGATCAATTTTTGATTAAATTGTAAATAACCATTTTGTAAAAACTTAATGTTGTATGAGCTGACCCCAAATCGACTAAATGAATAAATTATTATTATTATTAAAATTACAATCAGCTGATTAATACGACTTCAAGTGCTAGCGAGGATGTTTAACTTCCGTACTTTGATAATGTAAGCACTTTAAAAAATTACTGAACTACGAAAATAAGGCACTCTCGTACCTTACAGTAAGATAATACTACTTATCATTAGTCATTAGTCAACATCAATTTAGCAAACCAGTCAGAACAATTGAAAGCAAAACATATAGTTTGCATCGCACTACTAGAAAGTTTAATTTATTATAATGATACTGACTACTGATTGATGATGATGGTAATATTGTGCACTATTTCAACTTACCCCTCATTTTATGAAATATGAATTAGGTGAATAATTAAAACAAGATTCTAAAGTAAATAGTAGTGCTAGCCATTAGTCAAAATAAATCATGTGTAAACAATCAAAAGTAATTCTGTTAAGCAAAATCATCATCAACAACAGGGGTACTGTACGTTTTGCATTTTGGGCTGCTAAAAATTCGTACATGGGGTTTAAAATCATTCAAAAACTAAAGATGAAATACTAATTGTAACTTAACTAACCTCTGCTAATGTTTAGGTTACACATTAGTTAAAAATTGATGACGTAATTTAAAATCATTTGAATATACAGTAAACGTATTTTAACATTCTATTTTTTAAATATTTTTATTTTGTTGACACAATTAACATATAATTTTGTCATAATTAACAGAAAGATTTCGTCAGTGAAGAATGAAGTTTGACCATCTCCCTTTGGGGCTAAAATGAATTATGACCATCTCCATTCTGATTCAAAAACGGTTTTGACCATCTCCATTTTTCATGAAATACGGCTAATGAGTTATGTTAATGATTAAGAGTTTAGTAATTCGAAACTAAGTACATTAGGGGTCATCCATAAATGACGTCATCAAAATAACCCCATTTTAAGTCCATACCGTTGGTGAAGAGTCATTCTGTCGTAATTCCAGTGCCCAACTAAAATCATTATGTCGCAAGTCCATTGAATTGGTAGCTACTGTCGAGGTCGCTTCCGCGTTTTTCTATGCATTAGGGGGGGGGGGGGGGGGGTTGGGGTGATTTGTTCCTGGACTTTCTGTATTGTACTCATGACGTACACTTAGGGGTCGTCCACAAAAGACGTCGTAAAAATTCCATTTCCAAAAACTGCTAAATGTTCTATCTACATGTTTCTCAAAAGTGTAAAATGTTCTATTTACATGTTTTTTAAAAGTTCAAAATGTTCTATTTACATGTTTATCAAATGCGCAAAATGTTCTGGAAATGGAATTTTTATAACGTCTTTTGTGGACGACCCTTTAGTGTACGTCATGAGTACAACACAGTCAGTAACATACCACCCCCACCTAATGCATAGGACAACGCAGAAGCGACTTCGACAGCAGCTATCAATTCAATGGACTTGCGACTGAATGACTTTAAGAATCGTATGGACTTGCGACAGAATGATTTTAGCTGTGCATTGGACTTGCGACAGAATGACTCTTCACCGACGATATGACCCTCCTGTCATCAGATTACCCGTTGGGTAAATGGCGATCTTTAGCATGCGATACCTTCAATATCCAAGTAGGCTGCTTGGCCATACCCATGACGTCATTTAAGGACGACCCTTTAATTTTTTAAAACTTTTAATAATGATTTATTGATGAATTAAATTAATCAAATTAATAAATTAGTGCATCATTCATGAGATCAGGAATTAGTTCATCAATAAACCACTATTACAACTTTAAACAATTTATAGGGTCACCCATAAATGACGTCCTATGTATGGTTAAGCAGCCTACTTGGATATTGATGGTATTGCAGGCTAAAGGTTCCCATTTACCTAATGGGTAATCTTAATCCGATGGCAGTAGGGTCACAGAGACTTAAAATGGGGATATTTTGATGACGTCATTTATGGATGACCCCTAATGTACTTATTTTTGAATTACTAAAGCCTTAACTAATCATTAACATATCTAATCAGCCGTTTCTAATGAAAAATGGAGATGGTCAAAATTCATTTTAGAGCAGAATGGAGATGGTCATAATTCATTCTTCACTGACGATTTACAGAAGAAAATAAAATTATCACAGAAGGGCGCTCATTTATTGGCCGCTCTGTTCGCGCTTCAACGCCAGGCCCTGTAGAGCCGATAGGAATAATTGAATTGCCCTATTGTTTTATGTTGGTAATGATATTAGTTTGGTTTTGGTGTGACGTTGCGTCGACTGTGGACAAAAACGTAGCTTCTTGATCATAACATTTTATTTGGTCATGCTCTCCTTCTGCATTCTACGTGGAACGGAGACTGTGTTGCTGTATTGAGGAAGGAAAAGGCGTGGTAGGTCTCTATGTGTATTGTAAAACATTTTGTATGTTTTATGGTGTGGTGTAGAATGTAGTGAAGCGAAATAGTGACTTGGCTTGTTGGCTTCGAGAGAATTAGGGTTCGGTTGCTGGGAGTATAGGAAGGTAACGAGCGAGGATTGTAGATAGTAGATTGTGCGTAGTATATACTAAGACTACAAGCTTCTCTCTTAGTCGCTCTTTCCTTCGTAGTAGGAATCATGTAGTATTATTCGAGTTTATGAATGAAATGAGCGAAGCAAAGAACTCTCACAAGTTTCATCCTGTCATGCAATCCAATGATAAAGCTCATGAGTCCGTGCCGTCGCTTTTCCCATACAAAAATGCAACCTATTGTTTTTTACATCGGTATCTGCTTTATTATTATGAAGTTACGCGGTGTACCTCTTAACGTATAACTGCAAAGAGATAGAAATATTATGTACAAGGAGGAGCTAAGTAAATGGACAGTCACAGTTTTGAGTTTCTCCAAAAGTCAGGGAAAGTTCTGCGGTATTACTTTTAGTTTACATGGGCACACCTATCTATAGCTTAACATGCTCTGTTTTCTCTCGCTCTGAGAAGAAAGTATTTCGTGTTGCCTACACAATATTGATTTAGTCTCGAATCGGATTGAGATCTTTAAAATTCATTTTTCGTAAATGTTTTCTTAATTTCTATTTCAAAATGAGCAGTGTAATGTGACTGATTCTTTGATCCTGGTTACTATTTTGAACGTTTGACGTTTGAAATACCTGTGCAAACAATTATTTTTGCGATAAAAAACAATTCGATCTTCTTTATTTTTAAATTTGAAGTCGTTTTGATGTTCGCATCCCGCGTCTTTCAACAATATGTATTAATACCTAAGTGCATAGCTCAGGAGGGTTCAAGAGGAAACTTATATGCGTCAAGTGTTTATTTCAAGATGTAGTTGGTTTTAGTGTTTTTGAATGTGTTTATTCTGTGAAGATAATCTCAATTATAAATCGTGCATAACTTCACATGTATTGATGCATTTAATGAACCAGGGTTTTAAACTTTAGCCTACTTACAGGGCACGGGTACGGGAATAATAGGTTATGTTATGTATACGTAGGTTACTAATGTTATATATCGTCGTTTTGGGCCTATATAGCAGAGATAAGCAACATCCTTTCAGTTCATTTTTCGCCTTGGATGAGCCAACTCCATCAACCTGAATTCCTGTGTACTTCTTATCTATATAAATATTAATTATTATTTGCAAAGGAGTTCAGAGGTTCCTTCCATGATAATAAAGTCACTGGAAAGTAAGTATGTAGTGCTGTTGTATTTATGTGCGATCTCGATGAGATGCTAGGTTAGATCATAAGACTACTTCTTGGCTATTTACTTTTCGCCTATAATTACGTCGAGTCCAGTTTGAGCGGGTACACATAGTCTAAAGTAGAAGTGTAGACCACATTTAGCTGCATAAAATATTGTCTTTTTAAGCTTAAGTTTAATGGATGGTTGTTGTGTTAGTTGCTACAGGAATTCTTTTAGGTGGAGGATTTGGATGATTTTTCATTGTCACTGTCACTAATTTTAGTTAGCACGGACATATAACTGTTTAGATCATCTGTTTTTACTTGAGTCTTAGGTATTTTACAATGAAAAAAGTCATGGACCATTTTAAGCTGTGTGTAATTGGGCAGAGGGCCAAAAAACATTTTCAATAGTTGGTTTCATTTGGTATTCAGGAATTTTCCTACTGGATTTCCTTATCATCACTTCTGACTAGCTACTCACACTTTAAAATTGAAGCATATTATGTTATCGAGTTTTTGTATACAAAAGTGTATACTATTCCCTGTGTAAAATATAATTATCTATACAAATACATAAAAGGACATTGAATCATTGAAGATCATTATGAAAAAATTCTTTGATTGTGCAATCCCCTCATCCCCATCACGGTTTGTATGTAATTTGTGTGTTATGCGTTTCTGTAGTACAGCCTAGTATGCATGTTTTTTGTTTTGATATCAATTATACAGTACAAAATACAAAGCCCTAATTTATTCTTAACACCGAGTACATTCAGGGGTCGTCACTACGTCACACGTATGCGACTAGTCGCTCGCGGCGGGATTTTTAGTAGCACGAGATAAACGTAAGTCTTTGCGAATGTAGTTACGCGATAGGTTACTAATTAACTAAAATTGACTTTAAAAAATGGTTAACTATAGGTCGCCCTCGTCGCATGCGACTCGTCTTCAAAAAATTAAATTTGCACGCGTTGAAAAATTAGTGACGACCCCTGATATTTGTAAATACTTTATTATGGAGGAGAAATTTTATTTCGGTTTATTTTATACCTAGGTTTTTTTTAATTAAATTTTTAACTCGAGTAATGTAATTAAATAATTTTTAATTATTTATGTATTTGAGTTAATATTTGAAGGGATAATCTTTTAAATTTATTTTTCTATAAATTTTATAGAATAGGATCAAACCCTGAACTTTATTATCGCAGAGACGTACAGTGTGTTTCATTGAAATAGACTCAGACATGTTTTGGGGGGTAACTTCCCCCCACGCACGAATAATTCAACGAGATAATTATTTTTTAATGACAACCAACTAGGTGCTATGTTTAAACTTTAGTTGACTCCCAGGGGTCAAGAGGTTACTTCACAATTAAATAAAAACCAAAAAATAGGTGTTTCATTGAAATAGACTCAGACCACGGTTTTCCCCATTCAAAAACGTCTATCTTTTGAACTAGTGGATGAAAAAATGCAAATTTTCGTCAGCTCACTCACAGATGTATTACTTATAACTAGAATTACTCATTTTGATCATACAGCTACGATAGCACCACTGACTGGGGGGAGAACTGGTCCTCATCGCGTCACTTACATTTACCGTTGTTTCTTATGGGGCGGTCCTGACTTGTTTCAGTTATTAGTCCCTAACATTTGCAAACAAGCACGGATTAAAGTAAATTAACATGGGACATAATGCCATCTGAATTCTCTACAAAATGACATATCACACATGACTAAGGTCACACGGGGTCACAAGGCACCTGCATATGAACTTTGAACGCGGTTGCTTTGCTTCTACTCAATTGGCGAACCCACTGCGCAACTGCGTTCAAAGTTCAAATTCGGGTGCCTTGTGACCCAGTGGGCCCATAACCATGTGTGATATGTCATTTTGTAGGGAATTCAGTTGGCATTATGTCTTACGTAAATTTACTTCAATCCGTGCTTGTTTGCAATTGTTAGGGACTAATAACTGAAAAAAGTCAGGACCGCCCTATAAGAAACAACGGTAAAAGTAAGTGGCGCGATGAGCACGAGTTCTCCCCCCAGTCAGTGGTGCTATTGTCTCTCTGTGGTCGCAGTGAGTGTTTTTAGTTATAAGTAATACATCTGTGAGTGAGCTGACGAAAATTTGCATTTGTTTATTGACTAGTTCAAAAGATAGACGTTTTTGAATGGGGAAAACCGTGGTCTGAGTCTATTTCAATGAAACACTTTTTTTTTGGTTTTTATTTAATTGTGAAGTAACCTCTTGACCCCTGGGGGTCAACTAAAGTTTAAACATAGCACCTAGATGGTTGTCATTAAAAAATAATTATCTCGTTGAATTATTCGTGCGTGGGGGGAAGTTACTCCCCAAAACATGTCTGAGTCTATTTCAATGAAACACACTGTATATCATTCAAACGTTTACGCGTGTGCCTGTAAGTTTTGTAATTAAATGAGCTAGGGATGTTGAGATTAAAATGAAAAATAAAACTAAATACATAACTGTGTATTTACAAAGGATGCTTGAAGCTGTGTCTTCTATACTCACACCTACCTACTTGTAATAATCAGGAATGAAGACTAAATAATTTCATGAAATAATGTTGTTAAACTCCTGCTGAGAAATTGTATTATGAATTGTGATGGGGTATGACTTGACGATATATTTACATAAGGCATTGAGGGTGATTTAGAGAATCCTGAAAGAAAATACTGAAAGTGTAAAATACAAATTCAGAGTTAAGTATTACTTACTCTACAGACAGTCTGTAGTGACTCCAGTTTTCGTTGTGTTTTGTGTTGTGTCCTACGGTCTCTCTCACATGTGTGCTGTGAAGGGTTGCATTTTGTGGATGGGGATAGGTAGTGTAGATGTGTAATGCATCTTGTATGTGGAAGGAGGAAAAACAGATACGATAGAGCACACACACAATAAGCAATAGGCACAGGATCCAGATGTTCTGGAGGGATCGCTTCTGTACGAGCTCGACTTTTTGTTCAAGTTGCTTCTTCCTTTCATGTGCTCGCGTGTGTCTATCTACATACGTATAAGTGTAGAATTTCAGAGGGAGAGAGATGGCTTGCTGCCACCGCACCATTCGTGCAGATGTCCATTTTGAGAGAGACTAGTTTCCATTGGATGCATGTCATATGTGTGTGGAGATATTTTTTGTCTGGTGTGTTTAGCAGGATACCATGGCTTTGGCATTGGCATGGAGTTAAAATAAGAGTTTCAGAGATTAAAATGTGTGTGCGTACTGGATGCTGGGGAATCCGGAATTGAAAGTTGAAACAGTATGGAGGCAGAAATAGCTCCTTTTGCTTTATACGTTGTTTCATGCTTCTCTCTATCTCTCTCTCCCTTCGTCACTATCATCATATGAACATACACCAAACGCCAAACATATATCGAATCTCTACTCTCGTCTCTGGGGCAGGACATAAATGACGTCACTCAAATTTAGCATATATTTGGACTCACCCACCTTTGTCACCCTCTTAAGCATTGCGTAAATTGCTATCTTAAACATGGCATGTCATCTATACATAATTAGACCCACTAACCCTACCGATGGCATGACTTATGGACGATCCCTTACGACATTCCTTCACCTCGTCATCAAGAGCTCACTCCTCACACGTTAAAGTTAAATTAATTATTATAATGTCGTTTAAGCCTTGATTAACTTGTTCTGTTTTGTTTTCATATTATGACAAATCAATTTTCCATAATACAAGCAGTAAAAAAGTTAAAAGTGAAGCCATGGTTAAAGTTTTTATTCAAAGTTGAATCAAATGACTCGATCATCACAATCTATATTATCTAGTGAGTGAGCTCTTGATGACGAGGCGAAGGAATGTCATAAGGGATCGTCCATAAGTCATGTCATCGGTAGGGTTAGTGGGTCTAATTATGTATAGATGACATGCCATGTTTAAGATAGCAATTTACGCAATGCTTAAGAGGGTGACAAAGGTGGGTGAGTCCAAATATATGCTAAATTTGAGTGACGTCATTTATGTCCTGCCCCAGAGACGAGAGTAGAGATTCGATATATGTTTGGTGTATGTTCATATGATGATAGTGACGAAGAGAGAGAGAGAGATAGAGAGAAGCATGAAGCAACGTATAAAGCAAAAGGGTGCGGTTCTGCCGCCATAAAACAGTGGATTGGGATAGGATAAGGACCGCAACGGAGGATCTACTATTGAGTGTGTGTGTGTAAAAGCAGAGCATGGAGTTTGTTATGTTGCATCATGTTTCGGTTTCTATGCTGTTGGTGGAGAACCTATTGGTGCATGGGATAAAAGAAATGAAGGAGAGAGGGGCAGGGGCAAGTAACGATGGGGCAATTAAGAGTCGCATGTCGCAACCCAAGCAGGAGCAGGCGAGCAGGTGTGAAAGCAGAATCTGGACGTATGGTTGGCGTGTGCGACGCTTCGCTAAAGTTATCATTGTTTCCAGCACATGTCAAGTTGCAATCAGCCTCCTTCGAAATAGCCTTTATTGTTGTGGCCGTTGTCATGGTTATGCGTAAGAAATAGCGAAAATACGAGGGATCAGCCCATGCATGTTATCTAGTTAATGGTTTTCTCACATTTACCCGAACCAGTGACAACGGACGACCGGGACGACCTACCATCTTCTTTTATTGATGCAGGCTCAAAAACAAATAAAAATCCTTGTATACGAACTGCGCTATACATATTGTACTCGTCTAATCGTAAGTCTTCCCTATCTTACTATAGAATTCAACTAATCGTTTTCGTGTAACTCGCTTTCCCATAGTAAATCGAGTTCGTTTTGTTTATTGACTACATGATAATTTAAGCTCAGCTAATCCAACGTACGAATAGTCACAGGGTCAACGTCTCCGCATCCAATACAGAGGCACCCGGGTTCAAATCTCGGTCAGCGTAAATAATTTTTCGTTTTTTTGTGGCCTGTTTGAGTCTCCAAACTGTAGGAAAGCTGTTGTCGTGAATCGTCATTGTCGGTTTGTAGTGCTATGACCATGACGACAGTGGTAATAAAAATACGTCACTTCAAAATGCTTCCAACACTGACTTACCGCGTAGCATGCAAGATACTGAAATCGCAGTAAGAAGTTGAAAACAAATATTTAAGTTTAAAAACGATTATAAACTGTTTTCCTCAAAAACAATAAAAGTTACGATAAAGAGTAATGAAAATTTTTCGTTTGGTTGTCGTGAGGCCCCACAGGATACCACATAAAACTTGAACCGTCTACTCTGAATGTCGGCTAATAAAAGGCAACAGTAGCTGTGCCGTGTGAGTGTGAGTGGTTGATAGAATTAGTAATAATAAAAATTATTTCCACTATGAATATTGACTATGCTAAAGCACTGCGCTGATCATCGAAAAAATAATAATAATATTCAAAAGTCAAAGTTGACAAAAGCTTACAATCAACTATATAATTACACTAAAAAGTATAAACTATATGTAACAACATTATGTAAACGTATACTGAGTCCTTTGGGCTATCGTCGTTGCCAACGACATAGCCCAAAGGAGGCGAACGACAGTGTCAAGTTAATTTTGTCTTTCTCTCTTAAGTTACTTTAATATTATTTTTTGTTTCTAAACTGCACAGTTCCACAGGCCCTGAGTTCCAACAACAAGCGATTGTGGTCCGATGATTTAAATTATATTATTGTTGTGGAGTGGGGAAAGAGTACCTCCGGGGAAGGAAGTGGGGGAGAGGTCGCATGGCGACCTGGCCTTTTTCTAGTTTGTTCTATTTCTAATACTCGTACTTTTTTTCCGTATCTCGATTTCTGGTGTTTCGTACGGGAGTAATTTTCAATTGAATAATTTTAAGTTAGTAGCTGTATATATCATATAGTCTCTTAGCTCGTAGTGGGTGCACATTGTAGTTTTCCGGTGCCAACTTCTAGATCCAGTGGAGTCTGGAAGACTGAGATGATGTTTTTCACCGACTAGCGATATCCTTTTTCACTTATAATTGAGCCACCAAGGTCTTCACGTTGAAATGGCAGACAGTACAGTAGTGAGGCAAAGTTCTGTCAATATTGATTCTACGTGGCTAGGATTAACATGAAATAGATTTAAGTGGCGTGTATTAAACAGCTACTTCTCTTTTACCATTTTCATTTTATCTTTCTGTGATTATAAGTATAACCTGCCTACCTACCTTATTAGAATATTATGCAGTTACTTAAAGCAACGTACATTTCGTATTAAACTTGGTACGTTTCTGTCTCAGCAATTTGATTTAAATATTGGTGTTCCACAGGGCAGTGTTTTAGGTCCAGTGCTGTTTATATTTTTTTTTGATGATATTTGTGATGTTCTTAGAACACCATCGCTATATGCAGATGATGTTGGGACTGTCTGCTCTAATGTAAAGATGGAAATAGTTAAGACTGAACTTGAAAATGTATGTAATAGCATTAACACTTGTTTCATTGAAAATGCAATGGAGTTGAGTTTTGCCAAGACGGTATTTATGGATTTTTTCAATCCGAGATCCAAGCGAGTTTGTGATTTTGAATTTATACTATGTACTAATAACAGAATCATAAAAGTAGAGGCATTTAAATATTTGGGTATTAATTTTGACTGTTCTCTTAAATTTGATTCACATTGTAATTTTGTTTTAAAAAAGATAGCTTGTAAGTGTTCCCGACTTGTTAAATATAAGCGCTTCATAGATCCAAAACTGTTGTCTATAGTATTTAAGTCCCTAGTCTTTTCCCATATTGATTATGGACTTCCTATATGGGCATCAGCCCCAAAAGTTTTACTGGAAAAGAAACAACATACAATAGACCATTATCTGAAATGCATTATTCTAAAAGGCTATCACTTTAATTTGTTGGTAAATAAGCAGCTTGGTTTTCCAAAAGGCCGACCTCGGTCAGCTACTGATATGTGTAAATTGTATGATATGTATAGCTTACTCACTGTGTCGGAGAGAATAATTTAAATAACTTTATCGACAACCAGAACACTACTTAAGCAAACTGATGTACTTGACTGTTTAGCTGAAGTTGTTAATAAGAGAGTTAAGGCGACCAGAAATAGTTTTAAGATTATTGTTCAACGGAGGTTAACGGACCTCGTCATTTTACCACAATTCGTATCAATATAGAGCAGTTATAGTATGGAACTCGCTTCCTACCTATATCCACAAAGAGAAAAATTTAAAGGACTTTCAATTTGAACTTGGAAAATGGCTTTTATTAAATCGTGACAATATTTATGTATAATTATATTTTGTAGTTTGTAGTTCCTAGATATATGTATAACAATGCCTTTTCCCGAAAATCAGTGTAATTTCGCTGTGTGATTATGACAATAAAGCAATTACTTACTTACTAATATTATACTAACTCACAACTCTCTACTCCCTCTTCACTCATGTTTCGCTCTTATGTAAATGTCCATTCGAAAAAATTATTCAGTAAGTTACTTGCGACTGGTGGACAGGTGCGTAAAGCATATAATTTTGTATTACCATTGCCATTTCCAATGGATGCTGGATATCCTTCCAATTAATCATACTTATTAAACTCTCAATACAGTGTCGAGGGATAGTAGCAGTGGTGGCATATTTTTAATTAATTCGGAAAAACTGTTACTGTTAAGGTTTTTACGGGTTTAAATTGAAGTAATTTTAATCTAAAATATGTGTGTGACACTACGACGTTTTATAATTGAATCTTGCGATAAACTTGTGGGAATGCGGGGAGGCTGACGAGAAATGGTCTTGTGAATGTTTATTTTCATGGTTGCTGTTTGCGCTGTAATTACCTGTATGGGAGTGCGCTCAAGATTTGCTAGAAAAACCTGTATTTTCTCCACCAAAGTTTTGCCACCTAGTATTTTCACTATTTTCTTGCACCAACTTATTATTGCATTCGTAGAAGGAGAAAAAACTTTGGACATGTGCAATACTACTCGTGTGGATTCAAGAAGAAAACATAAGGTAGAAAAGGACGACACGACTAGCACTAGCATATTGGTGATTCAAATCAGCTACCCACCTAGAGATTTCCATCAACAATATAATTTATTTCCTGATATCATCTTTCACAACTCATCTTCATTTATCGGATGAGCATTTTAATATAATTAATCGAATGTGCCCAAGTTAATAAATACAAGGTCACTAAAACATTAAAAATTCAGTAGGCACTTCAAAACGCCTCGTTATACTGTAACAATTAACAATGCTGTTCAATTTTGATTTTTTAACTAATACTTAAGTGAGTTTTACCGAGATATTATTTATAATTTGAATATATGTCAGATCAAGTGATTGAAAGGTTACACTCACTTAACTATTATGTAATAATTACAGTGGTGTATTCCCAAACTGGTGTAGCTTTATTACTTGCTATTTTAAATAATAATCGATAATAACTTATAAGTTCAATGCTCTTGTACTGTAGTATTTGATTTGAGTTTAATACTTTCTTTTAAATAAGTAACCACCAAAGATATTACTAATTACCAACATTGTACATACTTCTTTAGACAAAAGAAGAATAAATAAGAAAAACTAGTTAAAATCAATGTTTTCTTACCGGGTAAACGTACGTTAAAGTTACGAGGGTACCCGTAACCGTATGTTTTAACGTACGGTAAGCTAATCAATGTTAAAAGTACAACTATTAAACTAAACTTAAATTTTAAACGAGTAGTAATCAGAGTTTGAGTTGATATATTTAATAACTGTAATCAAAAGCTTGATTGTTGAGCATGCTGTGAGAAAATTTAACCAGAGAATAGCACGACTAATTGTGGCCACCAGGAGTATAAAGATCACAGCCAATATTGACTGATTTCGCAAAATAAATTCAATTATCTTGCTGCTGATTAATTGCTCATTAACATATGCATTTTGTAATTATAACTGCCGACAAAATTGTGATATTCATTTATTCATTTTGTTTATTGTGCAATTAATCGGGCATTGCCCATGTTACGCAGAGATACATATATATATTAAGTATTTTTGTCAAAAGTGTGATATGTACTGTGCATGGTAGAAATATTGTGACTCAGTAGTTAGTTGTTTATCCTGTAAAGCAAAATCTTAAAGTGTGGTTAAAGTAGCGGAATTACATGACTTATCAGACTGATGCTGAAAAATGATATTTGGTAATCAATAATATTTTTGGTGGTTACTTATAAGAAATAATTATTATTTACTCTAATCAAATGCTACAGTATAAGAGCATTGAACTTATAAGTTATAGATTTTTATATAAAATAGCAAATAATACAGGTACCGTATATTCTATAATAATGCGCGGGTCTGTAATTGTGCTACGCGGGTCTGAGAGGTCCAAATTTGAATAGTACGCGGGGCGTACTATTATAGAATATACGGTACATCAGTTTGGGAACACACCACTGTAATTATTACATAATAGTTAAGCGAGTGTAACCTTTCAATCATTTGATCTGACATATATTCAAATTATAAATAATATCTCGGTAAAACTCACTTAAGTATTAGTTAAAAAATCAAAATTGAACAGCATTGTTAATTGTTACAGTATAACGAGGCGTTTTGAAGTGCCTACTGAATTTTTAATGTTTTAGTGACCTTGTATTTATTAACTTGGGCACATTCGATTAATTATATTAAAATGCTCATCCGATAAATGGAGATGAGTTGTGAAAGATGATATCAGGAAATAAATATATAATATATATATATAAATATATTGTTGATGGAAATCTCTATAGGTGGATAGCTGATTTAATAATAATATTAATAATAATAATAATTGCATTTATTCAAGTGTTAGAATCATAACAGTTATGTTGTTTTCGTCGCCGAACATATGTATATATATAATAAATAAAATAAATAAGTTGGTAAATAAGTTATAGTTTTTTAATGGTACAAATATTATGCGGTATACTGATAAATATATAGTTTTATAATGTCGTTATATCACAGAGTTTTAGATATTGGTCTTAAATAAAACATTAGATAATTCTTTTAGATATAAGGTATTTACGTATTTCCTCGTCAAATAGTGAAGCTGATTTGATGTCTTGAATCGTTGCGGGCAGTGAGTTCCAGGTATGAATTTGAATCACCAATATGCTAGTAGTTTTCGCCCGGTAGAAAGAATGAGAATACGGGGTGAGAGGGTTTCACCATCGTTTCTTTTTCAGATGCGATCCAAATAAACGCTACGATCTCTTTCCAGTGCTGTTCCATCCAGGTATGTAGTTCAAAATAGAATTTAAATGTCAGGAGCCTATTATATTTTAAATCGGGATCAGTAGCTTTTATTCAGGAAACTCCTGTTAGTTTTTACATTTTTTATGCAGTTTAACAAGAAATTATTTGCCCTTAGAAATCATAACTGTCGTAATGTAACAGGTTTACCATAGTTTAATATTATATATTATTATTGCCTATATTTAGTATGATCTAAATACTTATATGGATTATTAGATAAATATATAAATTACTGTTGCACTTATTTTTTTTAATTATTGAAAGGGGTATTGTGAGTCAAGGGATATCATTTAAATTCTGATTCTGGCGGTTTTATTAAGTTAGACATTGTAGTGATTGGATTAAAGGGCGAGCAAAAACGGCTGTTCCTTTTTGTACAACCAATTATATTTGTAATAAAATAAGTAGAATCAGTGTGTGAGTGTAGTTGTACCTTGCATGTTACGAGTACTAATACCAGGTTTACATTTAGGATTTTAATGATTCCCCTGTATAGAAAAATGTTTCTGCATATAGGCAGAGTCAGAGAGTGGATAGGATGGAGTAATACAAATATTATGCAGTTGAGATGCCCCTTACACGGCGTCAGTCGGAGCCGAAGCTGAGGCCGAGTCCAGTTGATCTGACTGAACAGAAGAGAGAAAAGAATGTGTTGTGTTCTGTGTATCTATTAAAGTTATCTGTCGACGTCGAGCTCTCTGGATAGATCCTTGACTATATTGTAGTCAGTCTGCATGCAGTTCTGAAGACCCGTAGATATGTAGTAGGTATTGTTTTTGATATGGGACGCAGAGCTTTTGAGGATAGCTAGGGGGCTGTTCGTGCGTATTATCTGTAAAAGTAGATGTTGCTGTGGAAATTGCAGAGTAGACAGTAGACGAGTAAAGGTTTCGTGTCCTTATGCACCTTAAATCCGTTTGGAGATTGATACATATTGGACAAGTTAAGTCAGAGTCAAGTCACAATCAGCTATCGCTCTCTGGTTTGACTTGGCGTGAGTGCTAACGGAAGGTTTTTTTAGTTGTTTCCTTGGAGGAAAATCCACTAGTTGTAGAGTTGTAGTAAGATGTGAAACACTCCCACAGAGCATCCAAGTTCCGAGCTCACTAGTCAGCCAAAACCAAGTGAAGCAAAAAGGCAAAGGAAGCTAAGTATCTTCTTGAATGTCGAATGCACTCACTCGGTCTACTCATCTCATCTAGTCTGTGTTACATACCTATTAAAACATGTATGTTTTGTGTGGACTGTAGTACAATCCTTTTTTTCGTCTTCATCTTCGGAGCTGGGTTTATGTACATTCAATTTGGTTGATTCTGGGTACTAGCTGTATTACTTGAGTCACTTGAGTGTACGTGCATGATGCGTAGTGTAGAGAGAAGAAAAAATTTGTTTGTGAATGAACTTGGATAGACGGCTGACGAATATCTTTCTTAACAGTGTGTGTGTGTTGTGTGTGTGTGTGTGTGTGTGTCTACTACCGGCGGTGAAACTATTGATTGAATTGACTCTGTCTTTTACTATCTGTCTTCCTCTAATATCTTGTTGTTGTTATTAATTATTATGTGCATCCCGTCCACATCTGATTGACTTAGTAGTATTAGACACGTTAACAGTTAATTAGGTACGTACAGATAGCGTTTTCTATGCACACCGCACTGCATTTTTACAGTCGAGAACTTGGGATACAGATAGCTTACTTTATTTTTTTTAAATGTATTTTAATTGTACGGCTTCGTTCATGGTGCGATTAATATTCGGTTTTGTGTTATTTTTAATTTAAAATTGTGACTGTAAACAAAATCTTACAGCATGTTTGTAACTTTATTGTTGTGTGTGTATGACTATGTTTTGAGTCATGGTGTGAGAGGCGATGTTCTAATAATTCTGAATCCTGCTTCCATCAAATTTTGGATTCAAAATTATTGGAAAGGTTAGTTGAAATTTAAAATCTATTTTTCTTCCTTAATTTTTTTGTTTTATTTTGCTTTCTATAATGATGTTCATTATTAGAAGGTGTAACAGTTGGTTTTTGTAAGAATTTATGACTTTAGCTTGTAAATTAAGGTTAGTGTTTATTTTATTAAGTATGACGGCGCGTGTGAAAAGGTTATTTGTCAGTTGGGAAGATTAATGATCTAGTTTTTGGTTGGTTTGTTTTTAAAATAATAAAAGACTTTATTCGTCAACTGCTTTCATTACAGAAAGTTGCCTAAAATACACAGTATACGGAACAAAGGGTTTACATTCAAAATGAAATTTTCTAGGTTAATTCGGCAATATAATATTGTCATAAGTATATATTTTATATTTATTATGTCGAAGTGCTATGCTGCGGTGTTGAATATATGCATTTTATTTGGATTCTGTATTTCAATAGAAGAATAAATATTTTACAAGAATAATAATAATTTATTATTAAACAATATTTATTATATTAATATTAAGTACAATGAGTAAGATTGGTATTTATAGCTTTTGTTTGTCCATAAATTACAGTCAGTAGCATAGAGATATGTTAATAATATAGAGGGTCAATTCTTGGATTCTTTTAATTTCCGATAAAGACGAAATGATTAAATTAATAAAACGATTTGAGAGAATATGCAGAATACGTACGTATGATGTATGGAGTGGAAAGCGACATGGCTGAGTACAGGCAGGCAGGAGTGTAAAGTAAGGGAACGGGAAGGAAAAAAGGGAAACTCAAAAGTTGTCTGCACTTTGGTATGTAGAATGTGGGATGATAATGTGCAATGTGTAATAAGGTGGATTTTGTATGCAGGATTGCATGAGTTCAGACTATGTAGGCTCATGAGGTTTTGGAAAGAAGATATGGTCAACACTGTAATCTTTAAAAGCATTGAAAGAGTGGATTCTTAAATGATTGAGGATGATAAAGGGAAGGAATGCTTCGTTTGAAACCAAAAGCAGCATTCGTTCCTTGAAGGATGAAAAGAATGCTTCAAGTTTGGTGTAAGTTCAAGATGCCGATCTTGTGGTTGCCGCCCACGTCCAGTCTTTGGAATGCAGTTTTGAACTCTTATTTTTTCCAAGGGCTGACTGAGAGAGAGAGAGAGACTGACTAGGAGTTGGTCCCTTCAGATTTTAGATTTTTGCCTTCTGGGCTAAGTCCATGTTTTACCTATTTAATTATATTTAATGGTCAACCTGTAGGCTCTACTACTCGTTGAACTCAGTATTTTGTATCTGTACAGGTGCCTCAGATTTTCGATTTTTATGCATCTGTAATTTGTATATTGCACCTCGTCTTCGTAAATCAAAGCTAAAAAAAAGGTTCTTCAGCTTCTAACCTTCCCCCTTGATGCGTTAAGCTGATGCGTTGAGCTGTCATACTTTGTGTCCATACTATTATACTGCAGGATTTTAAAGTGGTAAATATCACTGTGGTATATACCATGGTAAATACTGTTTATGTGACACTTTGGCACATACTGGCATATACTGGTATAAAGTGGTAAATTGAATAAAATTTGAATTTCTTGGCATATACTGGCATTTATACAAGCACAGGTGGGGTAAGTCTTTTAAAAAACCTCGAAAATTGACAAGGTTCAAAAGTAGCCACCAAATCAAAGCATACAATCCATGCTATTCTGGATGACCAATATGGCGAAGTTATTGAGTAAAAAATTGCTGTCTACAAAATGGATCATTGGAGAGACAATTGTCTACGTCTGGTTGCGTTTAAACTTATGTAAGAAATAGGCTTCATCATGATTGAATGACACAACCGATTTTAGTGACTACACCGACGAATAATTTTAGGTTGGCAGTAATTATTTAACCACAAAAATGCACAGTGATTTGCTACATCTTGGCCGAATACTGAACTCGTTTATTGTGGCATGTGCTAAATAAATGTATTTATGTAGCAACTGCACAATTAAGTTCCACCAAATAGAGCACTAAGGTTTTTTGTATTATTAAGCATTACAGATATTTAGTATTATATGCTGTTGAGTTTTGACTAGATTTAGAATTATATTAGCACCTTTTTTAAATACTTTAGGCTTCATTTACCACTTCATAACGGTATTTACCAGTGTCATGGTATTTTCTATAAAAAAGTGGCATATTTAAAACCCTGTGTCAGTCTGGCACTTTCAGTCAAATTTGACCGTTTCAGTGTTTTGTTTTAATTCTGTCGTCACACTTTAAAAAATGATACCCCACTAAAAATTTTTATATAATACAATAGGATTAATTTCTAGGTATTAAAAATATTCGTTTGGGGTTCACCATTTGGGCGCGCTATTCAAAAAACCAACCTAAAAACCATTAAAATAAACCAGACGGCTGAATTTCAAACCTGACAAGTAAAATAACTTTTTGAGCAGAAAGAGCATAAAATTTAGCACATTTCACAACTGTACCCTCTTCTGTCAGAACTGTCTTAGTAAACGATAATGAGGGGAAATGCCAAATTTGTATGCTAAAGCATGTGCATGCAATTAGCATGGAAGTCACCAAAGCATCAAAATTGAATGTTAAACGTTTATTTTAGAATGCCTCACGATCAAAAATGATCGTTTTGCAAAAAGTTAGCATTGCGTTTAAATTTAAATCTTCAGCTTGTATGGGTTGTTTCAGTTAAATATTTCCATTCCAAGTCTCTAAAGTGTAAAGTCTGGTTTCATTAATATAGTAATAGAACGTACTAGAAACCAGGCTACATATGAGGGATGTACACTAATTTCCGCATTTGAGGGTTCCGTAAAAGAGTCTTTTATTTGAAAGGAAGTCGTCTTCCTCTTGTTTTTTTAGAAGGAGCAACAAAAAAACAGACCGGCAATGAGCATCTGCGGTTTTAGAGGACCAGGAGTTACGAGTCATAGATGAGAAAATATTTATGCTCCGAATATTTCTTTCTTCTTACTGCTACACATAATATAATAAGTAGCCGGAAAAGTGGTGAAAATATTATATATAATATAAGTCAGTGTTCTTAATGTGGTGAGTGTGGGTGTTTGTAAATCGTTGACGTTGGAATTGACTTTGGAATTTTGATTTTTTGTGAGTACAGATGAGAATGTAATTCTAAAGTACAGACATTATTGTTAAATCAATAATAATAAACCTTTACGGAAGGTTTTTTGAAAATAAGGTGCTAGGTCTGTCACTATCGTAATATTACGCATATCTTACCTAATCGCACTAGATTTCGTGAGCTAAATCGAATGTGGGCGTGGATTAAAAATTACTTACAAGGAAGGGTCATCACATGTGCGCCGAATTTGAACTCAAGTTGATGCGCGATAGGCGTCTGGCGCAACTAGTGAACTTGTGCCTAATCATTTTTGTCGCAGGTCAGAGATATGCTCTGAGTGGCCCGCCAATGTTTAAAAAATTCGTATTGATTTTTTGCAACCCTGTAGCTCCTACAATTTTCATCCGATTTTCAACTTTGAAGTTTTGTGATCACTAAAAAATTATCTGAAAAGCACTTTCTTAAGTTTGGAAAATTCGAAAATTTTAAATTTTTTCAGAAAAATATTTTAAAAGCCGTTTTTTGGAGGCCTTTTTATTAAACTCATTTTTAGATGCTGAGCTTAAGCATCTATTGTAATGATCATGTCCGTCTGTCCGTCCGTGTGTTGGCCGTACACTACAGGTCACAGTTTAGAACCGATTTCCTTCGAAAAAATATTAAACGACTACAAATGCGACTAGGGAGGTCTGTATTGTTTTTTAACTTTGTTCGGACTGACCATTGCTCCGCAATTAACAGTTGAATAGACCCAAGTCACAATATCTTAAAGGCAGCAAAAACGGGTGAATGGGCTGCACATGAATGACGCTACACAAATTCACCGAAATTTTTGACCCACCCCCGGACCTACCTTGTTAATCTCGTTAGCGTTGCCCAAAAGGCTGTACCACGGTGTGTCATCTTTTTTCAAGTGACCCACCCTCAATGTGGGTGACTTCATTTGTGTCCCACCCCAAATGCCTGCAACATACCAAGCACCTATACTTACTTACTTTACTTACTTTTAAAAACTAAAGACCCTGTGGGACTTATCTTAAGGTCCGTTTATTTCACATTCAATACTTTCACAAAATATATATTTTACAGATATTTAATCATTAACATGCGAGTAGACTATACAATTTAGTTACCAAGCACCTATATACACGATATCCCGTATGACCACTGCCATCTACTCACCTTAATAATAACATAATTTTGGAATGGTGAAGTTACATACGATACAATATATTTGGCTCTACCAGGGGTTGATTTGATAAGTGATGAACGGATAGCCTCCGGAAATTTCTTCGAAAGTGATAGACGGCCAGCCTCCAGGAGTTTATTTCATAAGTGATAGACAGCCAGCCTCCGGAAGTTTCTTTGATAAGTGATGGACAGCAAGACTCCAAGGGTTTTTTAAATAAGTGATGGACGGCGAGTCTTTGATAATTTCTTTGAAAAGTGATGGACGACCAGCCCTTGGCGGTTTCTTTGATGATTGATGGACGACAAGCCTCCGGGGAGTTCTTTGATAAGTGATTGACGGCGAGCCTCTGGGGGTTTCTTTGATAATTATTGGGATTCGAGCCTCCGGGTTTTTTTTGATAAGTGATGGACGGCGAGCCTCTTTGGGGTTTCTTTAATAAGTGATGGACGTCGAACTTTTAGTGGTACTTTAAAAATGTGTAAAGGGCAAGTTTTTGGGGATATTTTTGATAAGTGATGGACGGCAAGCCTTTGGGGGTTTCTTTGAAAAGTGACGGACGGCCAGCCCTTGGGAGTTTCTTCGATAGGTGATGGACGGCAAGACTGCGGGGGATTATTTGATAGGTGATAGACGGCGAGCTTCCAGGGGTTTTTTCAAAAGGGATGGACAGCGGACCTACGGGGATTTCTTTATTAAGTGACGGACGGCAAGCTTTCATTGCTTGCTTTAAAAAGTTGTTGACAGCGAGCCCTCTGGGATTTCTTTGATAAGTGATAGACGGCGAGCAAATGAGGGTTTAATTCATAAGTGATGGACGCCGAGTCTTAAGAAGTTTCTTTGATAAAAGATGGACGACGAGCCTCCAGGTGTTTTTTCGATAACCAATGAACAGGCCGTGAAGTGACGGGGTACTTGAGTAAACGATTGCCAGTGTGAATTTAACGAGTGATGGCCAGTTTGACCTCAGTATGCCAAGGCTAACAACAAATGTTAGTAGTTATTTGACGATTATTTTTGTCTGTACGTCCATTTATCTGTAGTTGGCGCGCTACAGGTTGCAAAACCAAACTAATTGTATTCTAACCATGCAATTTATGCAAACAATGTTGCGAAATACAACGTTAGGGGTAAGTTTTGCCGTTTTAATAAAACACCTATAATTCATTTTATAGCGTCATTGAAATTATCTTGTCCCTTTGATGACGCCAATAATCATTAAAGCTCAGCATCTACTCCGGGCCCCCTGTCGCCAAATCCGGCGGGAAGCGCTGGATTTTTTTAACCGCATTGGTGTGTCCAGATTTATTATAGCAGTAGAGCTTTGTCATAGTCGTATATCAGCCCCCATTATCTTCGTTAGTTCTGCAGTTCTGCTAGCTGATCACTTCCTGTTGCTGATGTTGGGAAGGGGATTACTGAGCTCGACGTTCTAAATAATACATAAATTGGTAAAATAACGCTGTTTTTATTCTAAAAGTGATTAGTTATTGAGGGCAGCGTTAGTAAAAAGCTTTAATATAAGTTACAACAATTTGTTATCTAGTTAATTTTTTAATTAACAATTTACACATTACAATTTTTTAAAATAATAATTGCAGCTAGTTAGGAATTATAAACTAGAATACAAATACTGTTGGCAAATCTGGACTGATTTTTTAACACAGTTGTGACAATATCTTCAACAATAAAAGTCTCAGAGCGCGAGTCATTATTGTAAAAACTTTTAGTTATCCAGGGCTTTCTATTATTTGATATAAGCCGTTGAGTCTGGAGTTTGAGTCTAAGAATATAAATGATTTTCAGAAAACAAAATACCCACTTATGCATGGTTTTAAATCTCGCAAGGCTACTCTACAGTTATAGCTGTGACCAAATAATATTATGTGGGTTTAATACGCAAAGTGCATATTTATTTCATTACGGATCTGGAAAAACAGTTCCCCTATAAGTCGTCAGGTAGTTATTTGTCGGGATTGCATTTTCTGCCTTTTTAGAAGTGTAAAAAGTCCGGCGCTTCGCGCCGGATTTGCGTGACGGGGGCCCGAAGTAGATGCTGAGCTTATAATGAATATTGGCTATAATGAAAAAAACCCCTATTGTATCAACAATCAAAATACGACAGCGCCTAACTCTTTTTCTCCCTCTTCCTTTCAAATATCTTATTTTATTTAAAATTATGGTCGCACACAAAATTTCATATCTTGGCGGGACCGACGGAAGCCTGTAGGAGGGTTGCTCTTACAGTGGTCTGCACTTGAGTAGCGAGGGTACGATTAGGCTCTAAACCCATGGGCTGCGAAAGATTTGTGCTGGTACGAATTCTTGGAGTACAACAATGTATTTATGTATGTATTTTGTATGTTTATATGTACGTATGTACTTACGCATTTCTGCATGCATGTTTATACGTATGTTCGTATGTATGTACACATGTATGTATGTACACATGTATGTATGTACACATGCATGTATGTATGTACACATGTATGTGCACATGTATGTATGTACACATGTATGTATGTATGTACACATGCATGTATGTATGTACACATGTATGTATGTACACATGTATGTATGTACACATGTATGTATGTACACATGCATGTATGTATGTACACATGTATGTACACATGTATGTATGTACACATGTATGTATGTACACATGCATGTATGTATGTACGTTAGTATGTATGCATGTACGTTTGTATGTATGTGTTTTTGTGTATGTGTGTGTCAATGTATGTATGGTATATAAAAAGGGGGACAGACAGACAGACAGTCGAATGGACAAAACCATTTCAGCTTCTAAATTATGTGATCTGTGAAGCATGCTCATCAGACGGATAGTCAGGCGGACTAACTAACATGACTATTTCAATAGATGCCTAAGCTCAGCATTTAAATAGAAAAATGTCGGTGTCTGTTGGCTGCCACGAACTGCTTACATTATTTAAAGTCTCAATTTAAAACTTCAAAAAAAACACGGAAGTATTGTTATGTAAAAAAAATGCATACAAGAATCGTCCATGTGTAATCCGATCTGGGGTTTGTTGTTTTAGTTGGTATTGTGTTTGGGGGGGGGGGGGTACTAAATGGGCTGTGATCTGGGTGGCATCATTTACAGACCATACCTACGTTCGTATATAGATGCGAACGCTGTTGGTTCGAATGCTATTTCATCGGTGAATTCCTTTTGTTTAAATAAATGAAACTTTACAAGCAGGGGCCAGGTACCAATGGCGCCATCCAAATTTGCCAAAATTATGTACCCATTCCCCGCCTCTCTATGTTCTTAAGGATTGCGTAGATGGCTATCGATAACTTGGGGTGTCTTGTTTTTTCAAATTGGTCTTCCCTTAACTTTAGTTGCGCCCTTTGTGTTTCGCCCATATCAGCCAACCATTATTATTATTTCCAGGGGTTAAGTAAAACTAACGCTGCCGAGGCCCTATTTATAATGGCCTATTGCAGACCCCCTATTAAAGAGAAAAAAAATGGAATAAGATAGAGGAAAGGAAAAATAAAGAATAAAAAATAAAATAAGAAGAAGGGAAAAAAATAAAAATAAACTCGTCTGATGGACGGCTGTCGCGTAAACGCAACAAGCCATCCTATCTAACACTCACACTCAGGGGTCAGGCGACATTGGACCGGAACAGCAATAAGTCGACGACATTCCACGGAAAGACATTTCCACTAAAACCGTTGCGTCGATAGACATCGAGTAGGAGACAGTAAGCCGACGAACACTGCGTTGTTAGACATAACGTCTAATTACATTACGCCGTCAGACATTGCGTCGTTCTTTCATGCAGTGATAACGGAAATGATGTGATACAAACAAAAATAAAATGAGTGCAGGAAATGATTTAAATAAAATTGGCACCGTCCTCCAGTACATATAGAACAATGATCTCAATAGCCAGTATACGTATTACTTATTTACTTATAGTATAATAATGTGCATTTTATTTTTTCAACTTATAAAGAAACTTTATCAAGTAATACCAAACAGCAAACTATGTGCGTAATTATTTTGGCAATATAAACACCAAACAACACAATAATGTTACCATATTCAGTAAATAAAATTGAAAATAACAATTAGACCTAAACCAGCTGACTAACAACAGGACTTACATAAATAGTTTTAATTTAAGAACAATAAGTACGCCGTAACTACTTGACATACACAATAATTGGTATAACAAATCTATTTGCCAACCACGTATTCGTGTTTCCGCTAAAACTCTAAAGTTGTTATCTGTTATCTTAATAGTACTAAAGGACTGAATTACTGTGTTCTGCTAGAATTCTTTTGTAAAAAAGGAATGAATAAAAATTATCAAGAACTTCTTAATACTAGTCATGTCTTTATACATACTTAACTAAAACAATAAAAATAGTTTCTAATTATTACTAGCTTAACAAATTACTTTGCTAAGCATTAACTTCATCTTAAATATAAATAACAGCTACGAATTACTCACTGTCACTATCACTGGTCACAACATTCGGACCAGAATACGTTAACTGAAAATTTAAGGCAATTCCCTTCAAATATTCTTCGATAGACTTATTAGAATAGGATATAAAACATTGCTTCAGTCTTTCTGTCAAATCTGCAAACTCCTTAATTTGCTTTGGCTTATAACCTGCATTTGCTAGTACCATTATGTATTTGCTCTCTTGCATGTTGCTCTTTCTTAATGCTGGAAATAAGCCTTTTCAATCCGGGTTTTGAAGCCTGTAATCTGCTGCTTAATCGTGAGTGAAATCCCTCACACAAATTAGTAGTCCGTGGTAAATTTTCATTGAGTCTTTCACTCATATTCCAAAACTCAGGCGGAAATCGAGCCCTTTTGTTTCAGGTCCCCACGTAAGTATTTCCATAGTACTTCAAGAAGGGCTTCATTTCCACAGGCATTTTTGCAGATAACTCAGTATATCTTATGTTACGAAACAAAGTATTTAAATTAAATAGTTGTCATTAAATACAAAATGCTTAAACGAAAAATGCTTATTTGCATGCACATTAAGAAATTGAGCTCTTAGCATAAACATCGTGGACGGGTACGAAGGATAGAGCTATAAAACTGTGTATTTGCATACGAAACACAGTGTCTTTGAAATATTCTGTCTGCCATCCCAACTTCTGAACTCTTCTCAAAATGCTTTGGGAGAAATAAAATAGGCATCCAGAAATAGTAGCAAATGGAAATGATGCTTTAAATGCTTCTATGGCAATTTCCAGAAATACGTGTAAAGATAAAAAGTAGTCCTAAGATGGAATCAATAAAAACTATATATATACATTAAAATGTACCCAAATATTATGTATTATTGATGCACATATCTTCAAATAATATTATGCTGCATAAATATCCATACCTTTTGCATTTTGTCTCTTATTTTCCGAAACAGTCGTAGATAGGACTGGGTATCTCTGCGGGGCATCAGAACATAGATAAGAGGAATAACAAATCCATGAACTACCCCGTGAATAACGTACAGCTTATGAAACATTCTTGGGCAGGATTTGAATGTGCCATCAGCTAGCAATGTACTGCATACTTTGAGTTTCTGTTCAGAAAGAAACTTCAAATTTAATTCAAACAGACCATGTTTAACTATAAATTACAGCTTACAAATCTAAATACAGTGGTTTTTAGATGCTGAGCTTAAGCATCTATAGGAATGGCTATGTCCGTCTGTCTGTCTGTCTGTCTGTCCGTCTGTTCTTTATGCGCTACAGGTCACAGTTTTCAAGCGATGTTCGTCAAATATTTTTTAAATGGCCACAAATGCGAGGGAGAAGTGCCCTATTGTTTTTGAACTTGATCGGACTAACCAGTTTTTTACAATTAATGGTTGAATAGGCCCATGTCAAAACGCATTTAAAAGCATACAAAGAAAAACCAGTGAATTTAAGCATTAGCGTATATAGGTATTTACAGAGGACAGAGACAGCTGGTAAAGCTTCGTTTCTTCAAATAGGCCCGCCACTAAAGCACAGAAACAAGTAAATCTTAATGTATTGCTACCAGCTTTAACAAACTAGATTGAATGGGAGGGAGGGGGGGGTGAAAGGGAAATAGCAGGATGGTCCACAAATGACGTCACAAAAAATATTACAGGTTTATTGGGATCGTCCGTAAATGAGGTCACATACATATCACTCGTTAATTGGGATCGTCCGTAAATGGCGTCACAAAAAATATAACCATTTATTAGGATCGTCGTGAATGATACCACAAAAATATCACACGTTTATTGGGATCGTCCGTAAATGACGTTAAGAAAATAATACTCGTTTAATGGGATCGTCCTTAAATGACGTCAAAAAAATATTACTCGTTTATTGGGATCGTCCGTAAATGACGTCACAAAAAATATTACTAGTTTATTAAGATCGTCCGTAAATGACGTCACAAAAAATATTACCGTTTATTGGAATCGTCCGTAAATAACACCACAAAACATCACTCGTTTATTGGGATCGTCGGTAAATGACGTTAAAAAATATTATTCGTTCTTTAAGATCGTCTGTAAATGACGTCAAAAAAACAAAACTCGTTATTGGGATCGTCCGTAAATGACGTCACAAAAAATATTACCGTTAATTGGGATCGTCTGTAAATGACACCACAAAACATCACTTGTTTTTTGGGATCGTCCGTAAATGACGTTCGCGGAGGACACCACAATATTGTCACTTGTGTATTTTGATCGTCCGTAAATGACGTTAAAAAAATAATATCCGTTGTTTGGGATCGTATGTAAATGACGTCAAAAAAACAAACCTCGTTTATTGGGGTCGTCCGTAAATGACGTCACAAAAAATATTACCGTTTATTAGGATCGTCTATAAATGACACCACAAAAATATCACTCGTTTATTGGGATCGTCCGTAAATGATGTCCGCGAAAGACACCACAAAATTGTCACTTGTTTATTGGGATCGTCCCTAAATGACGTTAAAAAAATATTATTCCTTTTTTGGGATCGTCTGTAAATGACGTCAAAAAAACAAAACCCGTTTATTGGGGTCGCCTGAAAATGACGTCACAAAAAATATTACCGTTTATTAGGATCGTCCGTAAAGGAAATTACAAAAATATCACTCGTTTATTGCGGTCGTCTGTAAATGACGTCACAAAAAATATTACCGTTTATCAGGATCTTCCGTAAATGACACTACAAAAATATGACTCGTTTATTGGGATCGTCCGTAAATGGCACTACAAAAATATTACTCGTTTATTAGGATCGTCTGTAAATGACGTCAAAAAAATATCACTGGTTTATTGGGGTGATGTGTAAATGACGTCACTAGAATTATGTATCAGGTAAACGTATTTCTTAAAGCCATCAATACCGAACTGAACCTATTGACCAGACATTACAGAATTATTAGAAACCTAGCCGTACCACTCGACCCTGTCCACCAGATACATCAAATCTCGTTTCCTGAACACTAGTACAGGTGCTTCTCTTACCATGATCACTTGCATTGGCACTAGGCGTACTCAGCTAACTAAAGCTTGCACTATTCTTTCTCGTACTGGTGCAATATTCAACAAAATCTTTCAAGTCGCTTGTACCCTGCCAAATGGTACCAGCAAAGTTTGTACGCAGCACACTCGTACTGGCTTATCAACTCAATTCTGTGCTGCTATAAAACCCACTTGTACTAGCACCACTCAAATTCCGTCCATTTCACCAACACAACTTGTAACTTAGCCTGCTTTTGTGGACACTTAAACTGCAAGGACCATATGTTAGCCTTCCTGTATAAAACAAAGTTTTCCAATGATTAAAACAATTCGCTATAAGCTCAGCATCTACTTCGGGCCCACGGTGGACAAATCCGGCGCGAAGCGCCGGATTTTTTATATTTACCGTATTTCCTCTAACAGTACTCCCCCCGTAATACTCGAGTGTTGACACCCTGCGTCTAATTAGAGACCCGCGCATTAATAGAGACCTGCGCACTGCCATTTAATAGCGTGTTAGACAGACCCGCGTACTATTTAAGCTGAGGCGGTCACACCTGCGTACTATTAAAGAAAATACGTTACTTTTAAATAAGTTCTTACATACCTGTATATTATTTGCTGTTGCAAATGCAATTATTCTAGGCAAGTCCTTGTCTTCATCATAGGGGTCCCATAATATGAACTGCCCCCCTTTAGTAGTCGTTTTCATTGAATTGCAAAACTCAACATCTTCAATCACTCTAGGTTCTTGGACAAAATCGAATGCCTTGGCCCGAATTCGTTGAATTTCACGCTTATAAGATTCGTCTGACTTAAGCAACATAATTGCATCTTTTGACAACTTTTCTTTTGCACTCTCTAATATGACACTGGTCGGAGCATGCAGACCAAAACAGCCAAATCCTTAATAAGCCATATATCGTTACTGAAGACGCAAAGTTGCCGATCTCCAATTCTCACTAATAACAAAATTTCCGTTCTCCAATGCGCGCTAAAAGCAAAGTTGCCGTTCTCCATTCATTAGTAACGTTACTAATACGTTACTACTAATAAATAGAGAACGGCAACTTTGCTTTTAGCGCGCATTGGAAAACGGAAATTTTGCTATTAGTGAGAATTGGAGATCGGCAACTTTGTTTCTTCAGTAACGATATGGAAGTACGTGGCATATAGTTAAAAAAAGCTGGAACATTTTTGAGAATTCAATGATTTACAAATGACGTCATTTATGGAGCCTACCCTACTATCAATAAGACGTATACGAATGTACTTGGCAAGCACATAAAAAAAGGTTGGAAACAATTTTAAAGTTGAAAATGGGAGTCCCAAAAACTATGATATTTAAAGGACGTTATTGTGGACGATCCCTGAATATCTATAACACATATAGGTAAGGCAGTGACATGTTGTTAAAACAGGTTGGCAAAAATTTTTAAGTTGATAATGGGGGTCCCAAAAACTATGATAAGGTTCCAAATCTGTGACTTTTTGTATTATTTTTCTTCTGAATTGACGCATTATTCTCAAAATAATACCTACTCTCAAATGTTGAACTGGAATTCGGGAAGGTTTTACCTTCCATATTATGTTTCCACCTACCCAGTTGCACTGTGCAACTTACTTGGGAAGTATTTTGCATGTAACTCGAGGATTTAACCGATTGTTACCAAAACGTCTTCTACTGACCCTAGACACTTCCACTAGTATAAAGACTTGAGTACATTTTGCGCTGTTCGCGCATAAAAGGCGCGCGCTTTTTGAAAAAGTAGTCGACTTTCAAAATGGCCAAATCCTTATGGGATTTAACATGTGAAAATGAAAAAATCCAGGTCCCTTCCTGTGTTTTTTACTCATTTTTGACAAAATCTTAAAATACGTTCAAAATACCAAAACAAGTTGCAAAAAGTTGTAATTACGAGTTTTAAGCAAAAGCATCACAACAACGTGTTTGAAAAGTATGCGTGTCGGCCAAGAGACATTTTGTCGTAAGTCCAGTGCACAGCTAAAATCATTCCGTCGCAAGTCCGTACGATTCTTAAAGTCATTCTGTCGCACTTCCACTCAATTGGTAGCTGCTGTCAAGGTCGCTTTCGCGTTGTCCTTTGCATTAGGTTGGGGTCTTGGGGTGGTAAGTTACTGACTGTATTCAGTATTGTACTCATGGCGTACATAAGAGGTCGTCCACAAAAGACCTAATAAAAATTTTATTTCCAGCACATTTTCAAAAACACTTTTTGAAAAGTGCAAAATGTTCGTTTTGCATGGTTTTGAAAAGTGCTAATTGTTCGTTTTGCATGGTTTTGAAAAGTGCTAATTGTTCTATTTACATGTTTTGCAAAAGTGTAGAATGGTCTATTTACATGTTTTGCAAAAGTGCAAATTGTTATATTTAAATGTTTTCCAACGTGCAAATTGTTCTATTTACATGTTTTTCAGAAGTGCAAAATGTCTCATTTACATGTTTTGCAAAAATGTAAAGTGTTCTTTTTGCAAGTTTTTAAAAACCGCAAAATGTTCTATTTGCATCTTTCTCAAAGGTGTAAAATGTCCTATTCGAATGTTTCTCAAAAGTGCAACATGTTCTAACTACATGTTTCTCAAAAGCGCCAAATGTTATATTTGCATGTATCTCAAAAGTGCAAAATGTCCTATTCGAATGTTTCTCAAAAGTGCAAAATGTTCTAACTACATGTTTCTCAAAAACGTGAAATGTTCTATTTACATGTTTCTCAAAAATGTAAGATGTTCTATTTACATGTTGTGCTTGAAAATTGTAAAATGTTTTGAAAATTGAATAAGGTACGATTTGTATGGTTTCAGTGTATTAGCAGATCCATTTGTAGCAAATATCCTAGCCTTGGTTGCGCCTCGCAAATGTCCGGGTAAAAATTGCCCGGTGGAAAATGCTTAGGTTGCAGAAGTTCCGATAGCAAATGTCTGTACACATTTCTACAAGCCTTATGTGAAGGAGATGCCAATGCACAAGCCATATCGTTACAAACATTGGCAGAAAATAAACGTCATTATTACGTAGAGTATACCTTTTCATGTATGTTGCATTAAAAGTCGTAGGTTTACGCTATATTAGGGACCCGCGTTGTATTGAAACGTTTTAACTTTCCAAACACCTATATGCGCAATGTTAAATCATATCGAACTATCGCGTTATATTAGAGATCCGCGTTGTATTAAACATCTAACGCCTATCCCACGCGTTGTATTAGACACTCGCATACTAATACAGACCCGCGATTTAATAGAGACCCGAATTCCAATAGAGACCCTTGTTCTAAGGGAGACCTGCGTAGTATTAGAAGATATGCGGTATTTTTGAAAATATTTATTTGTATGTACATATTTAAAACAAAATCAAGATTTCAAAATTTATATTTTTAGTTTTGGCTATTTATAAACTTCAAAAGAATAAAAAATATAATTTTGAATAATGAAACTATTCACAGTTTTTCTATTTTTACTTGGAAAACAAGTTGTATTGCTCCAGTATGCTTATTGGGTTGGTTGAATCGACATATTTTTATAAGAAGTTATCCAGTTAATGAGTTATGCAAAACGGATTAACCTTTTCCCCTCAATTCCAATTAAAATACGCATATAAAAAACATAACTACATGTTAATTAAATTAATACTCGATACTGTGGTACATTAAAGGTAGGCGCGAAATAATAACGTATATAACAAAATATTTCGATAATTTAAATATTGCCGCATTGTGTCGAATGCTCCCAAAGGCACATATGTATGAATGACACGCATACTTTTCAAACGCGTTTTTGTGATGCTTTTGCTTAAAACTCGTAATTACAACTTTTTGCAACTTGTTTTGGTATTTTGAACGTATTTTAAGATTTTGTCAAAAATGAGTAAAAAACACAGGAAGGGACCTGGATTTTTTCATTTTCACATGTTAAATCCCATAAGGATTTGGCCATTTTGAAAGTCGACTACTTTTTCAAAAAGCGCGCGCCTTTTATGCGCGAACAGCGCAAAATGCACTCAAGTCTTTATACTAGTGGAAGTGTCTAGGGTCAGTAGAAGACGTTTTGGTAACAATCGGTTAAATCCTCGAGTTACATGCAAAATACTTCCCAAGTTAGACCTTAATTTCACTAGAAAAGTTAACCATTGTTAGCCTGAAGAAACACGCTTTTAGAGTTAACCATTGTTAAATCTGAAAGCAAGTTTCTTAAGGCTAACAATGGTTAACTTTTCTAGTGAAATCAAGGTCTTACCGTATTTCCTGTAATAGTACACGGGGTGTACTATTCAAATTCCAACCTCCGAGACCCGTGTACTATTACAAGCACGTGTATTAATACAGACCCGTGTACTGCCATATAATAGTGTGTTAAATAGACCCATGTTCTATTCAAACTCACAGCTCTCAGACCCGTGTACTATTACAGGCCCGTGTACTAATACAGACCCGTGTACTATAACAGGAAATACGGTAATTGAACTTGGTTGGCGGTGACGCGAGAATGGGTAACCCTATTAATTTCTATTGAAATTAATGTGAGAGTACAGTAAAATTCACTTTAAAGGGACTCGGCGGGACCGATTAAATCAGTCCCTTATAACCGAATTCTCTTTAACCGTATAAGGGATTTTTCCTTCAAGAGGACTTCAGTTATCATTTAAAAATTGAATATTTTATTCTTAGTGAAAGAATAAGATAATTACAATGTTTTCCGCTGACAGTTAAATAGATTGCTTAAAAAAGTCAGTTAATGCAGTTTGTTTAAATTTGTTTTGATTTTGATCTTGAAGCAAAAGTAGACTTAACTCGTCTTTTATTATTTTAATTTGTTTGTGGGCTTTTAACTTTTGCACGATTTCATACTTGTTTTCCGTACTTAACGAGTTGCTTTATCGCTTTAACATCGTGGCTACTAAGCTTAGTAGATCTGGACGAAGCAGTGGAGGTTAAAGTCAGAATCAGAAGAACAACTAACAGCCAAGAAAGCTTTGTAATCTATAAATAGGACGACCTACTTAGATTTAAGATAATGTAAATGTCCAGATAAGATAAGTGCAGTTTAGTTGTCAAGAACAGTAGTGCCTCAATTGTTCAGCTCTGGTTTATTTTTATCATTTTTCTTCCAAAATCCCATATAAGTCACCTAAAATTGGTAGAAAATCTGGCCCTTTAATCCGAATAATCTCTTTTAGCTGTTCACTTACCGGATAATTTTAACATTGAAACATAGACTGGCCAACCAAATATTTAAAATTTGTCCCATATTGTAGCGGTTTTCCCTTGTAACAGAATCCCGTTTAAACGAATTTCACTGTACCTCTTTTAAATAAAGCGAGCTGTTCAAAACTAAAGTCCAAGGGAAGTCGCATCTCCATGGCCAACGCAATGGAACTTGTACTTGTCCCCTGTTTGCCTGAGTCGTGAAAAGAAGAGTAAAAGAGCGATATTTTCAGAGTAGTTGTACAGACAGATAGCTATTATTTCTTAACGTTTAGTGCGTTATGAACATGGGCTCTTCGTTTGCTCATTGGTTGCGGTTGCAAGAAGATTTCTTATACGCTCCCAGTCCATCAATTTTGGCCTGGCCGGAGGGATTCAAGGATGCTTGAATAAATTACCTGGGCTTATAAAAATGTTGCCGGAACTGGAGGAGACATTATCTGGGTGTTCTTTGATAAGTCATGCCCAGGCCGGTAAGTCATGCCTATTTCGGTAAGTCATGCCCCATTCCACTTTGGTAAGTCATGCCCCATTTCACTTCGGTAAGTCATGCTCCACTTCGGTAAGTCACGCCCCACTTCGGTAAGTCATGCCCCACTTCTGTAAGTCATGCCCAGGTGTACAGTATTGGAAAATGAGATTTTTAAATTCTTTAAATAAATTATTTCATTTATACGACACCGTATTCACTCAAATGTACAACTCTTTTCTACAACTCTATGGAATACTAGAATTATTAGAAGTTATATTATTATTGGGAATTATTTTATGTATTATTGGAAATATATAAATTATTACTTTTGTTGTTAAACATATTGTTACTAACATCGTAATAACTGTTGCCTAATAAATATTTATTCCCTTGTACGAAACCCAAAACACAGCTCTGTAAAAAAATTTATTGCTTGATTACTGTTAATGCTAATTTTTCAGTTATGGCTTCTCCTCGAGGTTTGTTATATTTAGGGTTAGGTTAGGTTTGCGGGGGGGGGGGTAGGAAAAGCTGACTGGAAACGGTTAGGTTATATTTTTCCCTCGGCCGCTGAAAGCGGTTCCGCCGAAGGAGGGTGGGAAAAATATAACCTATCCGTTTTCAGGCAGCTTTAGGAGCCTGGTTCAGTCTTTTAAAAAACGAAAAATATTGGGGCATGACTTACCGAAGTCGGGCATGACTTACCGAAGTGGGGCATGACTTACCGAAGTGAAATGGGGCATGACTTACGGAAGTGGGGCATGACTTACCGAAGTGGGGTATGACTTACCGAAAAGGGGCATGACTTACCGAAGTGAAATGGGGCATGACTTACCAAAGTGGAATGGGGCATGACTTACCAAAGTTGGGCATGACTTACCGGCCTGGGCATGACTTACCAAAAAAATCCCCAGTATCTATCTATAGTAGGTACTTCTAAAGCTCTACTTCTAGGTACAGTCTAGGTACATAAGGGATAATGCACGTTTCTATACATGTACATGGAGTATGGAGTAAGTTGTAGTCTTGTACTTTTAGCTTTTAGTTTTATGCTGTACAAAAAAAGCTCGAAATAAGTAGCTTATTGTACCGATGAAAAGTACTGAATCTATCTGCAATCGTAATCGGTATCCATGGGAACCGTCAAATTTTATTACGTATACGCACCGTGGGTGCCTAAATACCTAAAGTATGTTCTATTTTCTGAGTATGGACTTGTTTCGCATTCGTTGAGATGGATTTTGAAATAATAATTTTGTGAACGATTTTAGTACGAATGGTAATAGTTCGGAGGACTCATAGGTCTATGAAAATTCTTTGGTCATAGTTCGATGGGATGTCGCTGTAGTTTTCGGAGGGATTCGTACTTGGTAGCTAGGATCAGGCCGGACCGCGTCAACCCGGCCTGGTTTAAGTTAATTTTTTCGGGCCTTCTCTCTCATATAGTATTCACTTTTAGGCCGTCATTTTGTTTTTAAGCAAAGCCGTATTTTTCTAGGCGTTATTTTTAAACTATTCAAATCCAATTTCTCTTAGCACAAAGCTAATAAACGTCTCAAAATTGAGCTTCGTTTCATAATGAATTGCGACTAGAATTGTAATCTAGAGAATATAGTGCATATTTTAAATTACGAAATTGCTAAAAGTTTTTAAATGTAGATGTTTTATATAAAAAAATAGGCAGCACTTTTCATTTCAATTTTACATGAAGCCCGCTTCCGGCCCTGTCTGATCCACTTTGAACCATCTGCTCCGCAGGGCATGGCTAGGATTGCCTTAGACTGGACGTGAGTGACCAACTAGTAAGGACGTATCTTTCTTGAATCATCGGAATGAGGTGTGGAAAGTTCATGCCTAACTTTGTGCTCTTTGGCTGTTGTAGGCATGGGTGATAGTTCTGAATAGCCTGGGAAGCTTGCATTTATGACGCCCAGCGAATTCCTCGATTTTGATCTCCCCCCCCCCTAAAGTCATAGCTACGATTCCGTATAAGGAATACAAGATCATTTTTTCCAGACCCCCCGTACCCCAAATTTTATGACGCCATTATTGCAAGCTCCCTATTTAGTTGGGTTTTGTATCTACAAAGCAGAACATGGGTCTAATCTTCATATCCAGACCGCCGACCCGGCACGGCAAAATATAGTTTATATAAGAAGCTTCCGTACTATTTGTAGTTGTATAGGTTCATAAATGTAATGTAGCCAAGGAATTAATAGATTTTTTTTAAATGTGGCCGCTAAGTTTTGTGCCTACATAGTACACATGCGTAGTAGTAATTCTTTTTTACATTTATTATAATATGCAAAATGTTATTTCGTGTGCATATTCATAGCAGCATCGTGTAGCAGTAGCGGTGATATATGCTACGACTTTTTACGTCTACTGATAGGGTTTAAAGTTGTTTCAATCAATCTTGAGTTGTTGAGTCAGAGGAAAAGAAGGTATGGGTTTCTTAATATATAGGGTTTTGGTTAATCTGTCCTCGTCGTGGCTCGTACTGGATACGTTCATGGATGTCGGCATACTATTATTTGTTATTATTATTTGAGGTTTGTTTCATTCTTTCTTTTGGTTGTCACATATTACATTGTACATACACAAAAATGATACATTAAAATGCTTAATCAACTTCGAAAACAGTACTTGAACAGTACTTGAAACAGTACTATTTGTTCCTACCTATCTACATAATTTAGTTGACTTTTGCAATTCTTAACCGAATTCGACATGCGATATGTCATTTTGAAGCTTGATTTAAATTAAAAATACCAGATTCAACAAAAGTTGAAAATCATTTAATTTACTAATTTTTTTAACTACAATTAACTTTAAATTTAGAATTTAAAATTGAAATTCAGGCGTTTGCGCGCACATTTGACATATATGATTCTACTCAATTTTGTCGTCATTTTGATGTATAACTTGTCTATAATAGCATTGAGTGACCGGTTGAATTTTGGAGGTTAAGGTTTCCAATTTTCAAAAACTAAAAATCGCCAAATGCATTTTTGGCTGACCCATTTTTTATTGCGATTTTAAAAACGCGTGTATGAAAATCGACAAATTTTGCCATTTTACGGCTGACGCCCCCTAATTTACAGGCTGTAAATTGACAATTAAGATTTGGCGGCAAATTCAAACTGCCTAAGTTTGCTGTTAGGGCTGCCGTTAAACAAGGGCTTTAGCCCTTGTTTATTGTCCTTGAATTTTCGTTGTAAACTCTTACTAGTCAGTGTGAAAGGATGATTCCCACGGTTCTTTTAAAGCTGTATCGGATGAAAGTTAATCCCTGGTGGCGGGTTAAGATTTTCTCATAGCATTTTTCCCCCATTTTTAATATATTATCCAAAGGTCGCCAAACAAATCGCGTAGCCTTGCCTAGCCTTTTTTTAGCAAACCACTTGGAGCCTACCTAGTTTTTTGCCAGCCTTGCCTTTAGTCTACCTTTTTTTCATATTTTTGGAACAAAGTAAGTCCTTAAATACTTATAAAACTTAAAAGCCGTGCTTAAGTTCGTTGGCTCCTTTTATGCCAAACACTGCACAATACGCCACCTCCTCCACCACCAGCACCATAATTCTCATAATCCTCATTTGTGATGAGGACAAAGAGCACTTTCAAGTCCGGGAAATATTTACAGATCTAACGCCTACTATAGTGTTACGCTTACGCTGATGTATTGGATTCAGATTCAGGCCCTTGACCAGGTTGCGTATTAGAACGTGAACTATCATGGTGATTGAATTATGTCTGATTTAGTTATTCAAAGATCTTTGAAACCGAGCATAACTATAAACTGTAAAAAACAAGGGCTAAAGCCCTTGTTTTATGGCAGCCTTAACAGCAAAATTAAGCATTTATTTGCCGCCAAATTTTAGTTTTAATTTACGTGTTTTAAATTAAGAGAGGCAATTAAGCCGCACAATGCGTTTTTGGTTATCTTATTGATCTTATTTACAATCAATTTCTGTAATACAGTTAAAAATTTAAAATTCCAATTTTTGAATTTCCCCCAAAACATTAACTATTGTGTTAACTCAAGATTTCGACCGGTTACTCAATACATTTACACTAATATGATATATCATTGGAATGGTGACAATTAGGCAAAGCTAATGAACATGGTGTGGAAGCACGATCGTTATTAGTTTTTAAATGGTTTTTAAATAACATAATTGCAAATTTAAAAAAATTGACGGATTGTGTCGAGTGATATATCATTTGGAAGCTCTTCAAAAATAAGCAGACACCATTTTTTTTTGTTTTTTGATTGTGACCCATACAACACATTTTTGGCGGCATTTAAAATTTAAATGACCGTTATTTTGAAAACGTTTTGTTATAATGGAGGCGCGTTCCGTTATTTGAATTCTACTGGTGATTAGCTTTCCAATGATATATGGCTCGATGAAATTGGTCCAGGATTGCAGAATTTTCAAAATTCCCGTAAATTATGTAGATAGGTAGTAATAAACTAAAATGTTTGAACTATCGGGTCTTCTGTTAACCTTTTAAACTCGGTGTAATAATGACTACTTCATTTCAGTGGTCTCAACGAAATATATAAAATAATTTTGCCAGGCCTAAATGCGTTGCTTAGTGCAACTGCATATAATTTAATAATAACAATTCTAAAATAATGTAGACCAAGTTATTTTTTTATTTTTTGGGGTAAAATGAAACGCAACGTATATGTTTATTTATTTTGAACCACATTGTAATAATATGAAAAAAATTAAAATAGTAGTAACAAATCAAAGCAGTAACTGTAGGTAGGTAGTTCATTATTTTTTCTTTGTCGGTAGAGTGCGCATGGTGTGATAGAGTTCACAGCAAATATTAGGAACAGCCACTGAAGGAGTCTTGTTCTTTTGAGTGCGAATAGGTTTTACGCACAGTGGTACTTGACACAAGTTGCATTTAAATTGCGTTAAGCGCCGAGTGCCTTTAGCCCTGCAAAGGTAGCACTCCAGCCTACGGACTTTACTATTGTCTGTAAACAGCATAACTGGCCCATGGCATCCCTTAAGACGTACTTCTTCCGGGTTAGGGTAGCTAACAGGCCGCCGTATTTTAGACCTTGGCAAGCTAAATTTCAGTAGTATTTCCGAAATTAAGTCCTGTGAAAATAGCTTGTACTCCATCTTTATGCCTCCACGTATGTATTTATACGTTATGAATGCATTGTACACGCATATGTCAAGAAGGTGAAACGCAACTTTCCTGTACCACTTTGTGGTTTTTCTCTCTGTTGTGTAAGGCTGAATTTGCCTGTCTACGTCGTCCACACCACCCATGGTGTTGTTGTAAGCAGGGTTTAGCTTCTTGGGTGCATTAGTGCCGTGTTGTTGAACATACCGTTTTGAAATGACTTCTTTCATCTCATGAGTAATAAAATTACTTAGCGTGTGGCCATTCCGACGATCGCACCATCTAATAGTAGTTAAAATTACAACCCACTAGTGCATGTTTAATTTTAGATTACTTCAAAAAATGACCGAACTAACCTTTCAACCATTTTATTTTGAGTGTGAAACACTTCCACGTCTCCTTTCTTTACTTTTTAAGACATACCAGGCATTCCTTTTCGATTTGACCGTACTGTTCCTAGCAGGTAGGTTTTTCGAGCAAGAAGACTATCTGCTAGAACTGGAGACGTGAAGAAATTGTCTACTACAACCATTTTTGTCTAAGTATTTTTTCATAAGTGTACTTACGATTGCACCTCCATATCCCAGCTGTTTTACGCAATCAGGCGATATCTTGGTGAATTTTCCAGTATAAGGCAATATCGAAATTACAAATTTGGTTTCACAATCGACGAGGACATATAATTTAATGCCGAATTTTGCCCTTTTTGATGGGATATACTGCAAAAACGAGTCTTCCTTTTAAAAGAAGTAAGGTTTCGTCAATGCACATAAATTTGCCTGGTTCAATTAAATCTTCAAATCTCTTCATTATTTTCGGCAGAAAATTTCCAAGCTTATTGAGTCGATGATCTTTTGCTCCTGCACTTTCATTATCAATAAAATAAAAAGCGCGCAAAATCGATAAAAATCGATCTCTGGACATAGTCTTCCCAAAAATAGGTGAGCGAAGAATAGGATTAAGTGACCAGTAGTCCTTGTAGCTAGGCTTTTTGTAAATGCCCATAAGAAGTTGCCACCCCAGAAACGACCATAACTCTTGAGATGTTACTTCATGCCAAATTTGTAATGCATTTGGCTTCGTGGCTTGAATTTGACCAGCATAACGGTTTGTTTTCGTTCTTATTTCTTCGATTGAATTATCCTCTATTAAATGACGCAACACTGTAAGCGGTGAGGAACTGAAGTCCAACTGCCCAAGTTCCAGCACATTTACTCCATGTACATCCGGTCCATGAGGAGCAAAATTAGTTGATTTTACCCACACGTCCGGTCCTCCATCTGAAACGCTAGTGCCATCTTTTGCACTCATTTCTTCGTCAGATTTAGAAGTTCCATCTTCAGTGGTACTACTATCACTATCATTGTATTATTGCTCTTCCTCGGAGCCAGAATCATTGTAGTACTCATCTAAGTCGTAACATGTTTAATTTATTATTGTTTTAATTTAGTAGTACAATGTTAAATAACGGATGGGTTTTTTCTGAAAATTTCTGAATGGAAATATAAACCTAAATTATTATTTAATTATAATTCTTATTAAAATTTAGTTACTTTCGTCTATTTCTGAAGCCATTTTGAACTTTTGAAATTAGTTCAATTCAATTCAATCCATTTAGATATTTAAATAATAAGAAGTGCCTGTGATGCAAATATCACGCACAACTGAGCTCTTCGGCTGTTGAAATTATTTAAAAATACCCCAATTTGTGTATTTCGGCAATTAGAATTGATTGATTACACACAATTATGTGTGCCTGCCCTTAAATTACAAATTTATTTTTCAGAGTTGAGCACCTAGCCCTTGGCAACGTCTACATCATTACACAAATTTGAGAGTACAGAGCTCATAAGTTTAAAACTAAGCCTCAAAGGCCAGCAAGTGTACTAGCTGAGCCGTAATTCCTGTAGTTTACTAAAAACCATTGATTGTAGATAATTCACAATTTTGAACCATGGTGCCCCTAATATAGTATCGGGTTCTCCTACCAATTTTAAACATTATTGGTTCAAAATGAAATTTGGATATTTAGTACTAATTAATGAAATCGAAGTCGGTATCCTATTATTAAAAATTAATAAAATGCAAATTGGAATCTGAATATGGCGTTTTCCCAATAATAACATCCGACATTTTACTGTTTTTACTGTAATCCAAATTATGTAATAGCTTGATTGTCAAATTCATTCAGCGCATATACACTGATTTTCAAGAGCAGATTTCTAGGTTTATATTAACTATTCTACAATGATATAAGATTTAGAAAATTATAGTATATTATACATATATATTATGCCGTTACTGAATAAGCCATTTACTTAATTCAAATTGAAAGTTCTTCACATTTTCAATCCGTCCAACACACACTGTAAGGGAGTTCTAGATTTGAACGGCTCTGTATTGAAAACAATTGTGAAAAAATGAGGATTTCCTTAAAACAACTAGTTTATGCTTATTACGCAAATTCAATTTCCTTGGGTCAATAATTTCTAGAATACAATCAAGCTTATCAGTTTGCTTCGTAAGCATACGTGTCACTGATGCCGTTACATAAATGATTCTTTCTTTTACCGTTAATAGGCTAAATGTTTCATACAAACTTATCATGTCAATATTATGCTTTGGCTTTCCTGTTGGCAACCCAAGCTGCCGCTTTAACATGGTTTTAAAATGGTAGCCCTTAAAATTTAAACATTTGAAGTAATGGTCCAAAACATTTTGAATTTTACATACAAGAGAATCAGACACTCGAGCATACATAACAAGACCGTAGTCAATATCAGAAAATACAAGGGACTATAGGTAAAAGTTTGGAGTCAATAAACCGCTTATATTCAACAAGACGGGAGCATTTATACGTAATTGTATTTATAACATAATTACAATGCATGTCAAAATTAAAGCTTCTGTCGAAATGAACACCAAGATATTTAAATGTTGTCTCCTTATGAATTAACTTAATCCTAACTTCAATATTATTAAATTTACATTTCAGTTTACTTCTTGGATTGTAAAAATCCATGTACACAGTCTTGAGGTAGTTCAATTTCATGTCATTATCTACACGCCATTGGTCAATTAAACTTGCTATTTCTACTAACTTGGCTTTAAGCTGTTCTGAAGTAGAAGTACCACAGCTTTGGCCAATATCATCAGCATAAATAGCTGGTGATGCTAAAATATCACAAATGTCGTCAAAAAATAAAATAAATAACACCGGGCCAAGGACACTTCCCTGTGGCACACCAACATTTAGTTCATATTTTTGTGAAATGAATTTTCCTAATTTAATACAAAAGTACCTGCCTGAAAGATAGCTACATAGTATTTTAATTAGGTATGTTGGTAAGTTATACTTATTCTTTAGCTTATATAACAGTGTAGTATGTTTTACAGTGTCGAACGCTATTTTCAAACCAACAAACAGAGCAGCAGTATACTGTTTCTTTTCAATATATGCATACAATTGCTGAGATAGGTGTATTAGGGCATGCACAGTTGATTTGCCTTTTCTGAAACCGAATTGATACCTAGACAGTAACTTATTGGACTCGACAGTCTATTATTCTATTAGCTATCACTGCCTCAAATACTTTAGATAAGAAAGGTAAAACAGAAATAGCTCTGTATGATGATGGGTTGTACTTACTCATTTTTGGTTTTAGGATTGGTGTAACAATAGCCTCCTTCCATACTGAAGGAAATTCAGAGGTTACAAGTACATGATTAAATAGTTTGCATATTATAGGAGAAAACTGAACTGGAAAAAGCTTTATTATTTTAGGGGGAATATTCTTCAGTCCTGCGCTGTTACTACTTTTAGTAGATTTAAGTAGAGACTGCACTTCACTAGTTGTAACAGGCAGGAACTGTGTGCAAGTATTAGGCAAAGATTTTCTGAATCTCATTACATTAGCAGCACTGCTACCAGGGTTCGGAAGTGGTTAATACCACTGTGGTAAATACTATGGTAAATACCGGTAAATACCAGGGGTGGTAAATACTGTTTTAGTGGCACATTGGCACATACTGGCATATACTGGTATAAAGTGGTAAATTGAATAACTTTTGAATTTCTTCTTCGCATATACTGGCTTTATAAAATCACTGATGAGGGTTAAATTAAAGGAAAACTAAATTTCCAACAAAAATATCAAAAGAAACTATATTTTCATGCTACTATTACTTCATAGTGCAGTATGTAAAACAATTTTAGTTTTACAAGACATGTTCTAAATTGTTTTGTCTACGCATGCTAAGTAGATGCAATTATAAAGTGACTAAACACTATAAACGAATACGTTTTTCTACATAAAACAATATGATTTTGTGCACTAAATAGGAATTGAAAAATTCATGAAAAGACCAAGACTGTCGAAATCAAGAATTATAAATGCTTTGAAAAAATCAAGATAATACGAAAATTTTCAAATTTGTTTCAGAAGTATCATATTTAAATTCAGTGTTTAAATAGTTGCTTTCAAAATCCTTAAAAAACAAGATTTTAGGCCTATTGTATATGGTATTGAAAGCGGCAGAATGGTCAACTTGATTTTGCCATTATGCCGTAATTTAGCATTACAGATATTTTTACTGCACTATATATTAAATTAAATGCTACTGCCGCTACTGGTTTTTAACTATAATTGAATTATCAGCTGTGTTTCAAAGTTTAAGCGTACATAAGTATTTACCAGTATGTGCCACTTTATACCGGTATATACCGGTATTTACCAGTATATACCAGTGTCATGGTATTTTCTATAAAAAGGTGGCATTTTCCAAACCCTGACTGCTACTTTGACTGACAACAAAGGCTTTTGCTAGGGCATCACATATATCAGTAGGTGAGTTGGTTTTAGAGTCGCCTATGCTAAGTTCAGTAATAAGAGTGGACTTCACATTATCTCCAATTAGCTTCTTAAATGTTTAGTACTGCTAAAATGCTGCTAACATACAGTAACTTTTAAAGCAATGCTTCCAGGTTAAATCGGTAACTTGCAATTAAACTTTAAAACAAGAACTGAATACCTAACAAAATATAAACTGTGCACTAACTTTGATACTAACGGTATATAGGGTACAAATATTGAAGAATCTTGACACAACACTAATGCAAACTAAATCTTAATCTCAGGAAATGTTTACTGCGCGTTTGCTTAAAACAACAATTAGCAGCGCGTCCAATATTTCCAACGCAGTAAAACAATATAACTACACGCATCCTAATTCAAATAAATGCACGCCAGTGTACTCCTGAAACCGAGACGTGAGGACATAATCATGGACTAAGAACGACTTTTATCCATTGAAGGATGCATAAAGTGTTTCTTTCTCTCCTCATTGTAGGCAAAGTAATAAGTATCGACTTGATAAACGTCAACGCTGTTCGGTTTACAGCTTTTTTTTCAGCTATAATATTATACATATTTTCTACCAATAAAATTGTCAGAACAGTGTAAATATTTCAAACTATAAATTTAATATCAAGTTTAAATATTTGCTACTGAAGAAATCAAAATTGGAATCTTATTATTTAAAATTAATGAAATGTAAATTAGAATCTATAATTGACGTTTTCCTAATAATGACATCCTTTAAATACTATTAATGCCATCAAATTTTGAAAATAAATATTTCTTACTGATGAAATCGAAAGCAAGATCGAAATGGGAATCTAATTATTCCTCTGCGATGAATTCGAAATTTAAGTCAAAATTTAATTATTCTGGAAAGTGGTTTTTTTTCTAATAATGAAATTGTATGAAATTGTAATTAATTATATTATTAGTAAGTAATAAAATCAAAATCATAATTGTATTATTGCTAAGTAATCAAATCCAAATCGAAATTGTATGATTACTAGGTTATGAAATCCAAATCGGAAGTGTATCGCTGCTAAGTAATGAAATCCAAATAGGAATCTAGATGTGACTTTTTGCTAATAATAAAATCCTTTAAATCTAAATCTGAATATTTTCCAATAATGCAATCTTTTAAATTCAAATATTTTCTACTAATGAAATTGGAATTGAAATCTTATTATTTGTTAAAAATGAAATTAAATAATTATTTAATTTTTGCGTTTTCTTAATATTGAGTCCTTTAAATTAAATTTAATTATTATGTCCTTTGAATCGGAATATTTTATAATAATGCAATCCCATTTGGTATATGAATATTTCTAATATAATCAAGATCTGTTTCGAAGTATAATTATTCCTTATTAATAAAAGCCGAATCAGAATCTGGATGTGACTTTTTCCAGTTATTGGAATAAAAATTCAAGTCTTGGTTTTTCAGTTTAGCATCTCTGTATTAAATTAATCAGATCTATGCTAGCCCAAGAGGAGGCGTCGCCATCCAATTATCAGATTAAGTTTTAAAATTCATGTCTGGTGAACTGTTAAAAAGCTTCTGCATGCTTAACCGTTTTTAGATGCTGAGCTTAAGCATCTATTGTTATGGTTATGCCCGTCCGTCCGTCTGTCTGTCTGTCTGTCTGTTGGTCCGTCGCTACAGGTCAAACCGTCTACTCGATTTACTTGATACTACTTTTAAATAATCACAAATGCGAGCGGGCAGGTCTGTATTGTTTTTTCAATTTGATCGAACTGACCATTTCTTTACAATTAACAGTTAACTTGGCCCATGTCAAAAATCAGAAAAGTGAGCTTTCCAAAAACCAATAGGTACGTGTAAACAAATACAGAGTGTTCATACATACGTAATTTTAAAGTTTTGCAGGGAAAATACAAGTAAATCCTATAGTACAGACCAAACAAATATCAGCTACAGTTTTCAATGGTCTGTGGTCTGCTACGTCAGACACTCAGTGAATATGTTATAGATATTTAGTACATACGGTATAGATATTTAGGGATCGTCCATATTGACGTCCTTCAAATATTATAGTTTTTAGTACCCCCAGTTTCAACTTTAAATTTTTTGTTATAGATATTCAGGGATCGTCCATAATGACGTCTTTCAGTTTTATAGATATTTAAGGATCGTTCATAATGACGTCCTTCAGTTTTATAGATATTTAGAGGTCGTCCATAATGTCTTCTTTCATAAATCATAGTTTTAAGCACCCCAAGTTTCAACTTTAAATTTTTTGTTATAAATATTAAGGGATAGCCCATAATAACGTCATTTAGTGTTATAGACATTCAGGGATCGACCATAATGACGTCCTTCTAATACCATAGTTTTGAGTACCCCCAGTTTCAACCCTAAAGTTTTTCCCAACCTATTTTAACTACATGTCATGGGCTTACCTATATATGGTATAGATATTTAGGGGTCGTCCTTAATGACGTCCTTTAAATATAGTTTTTAATACCCTTAGTTGCAACTTTAAATTTTTTTCCAACCTGTATTAACTACATGTCACTGCTTTGCCTATATGTGTTATAGATATTCAGGGATCGTCCATAATAACGTCCTTTAAATACCATAGTTTTTGGGACCCCCATTTTTAACTTTAAAATTTTTTCCGACATTTTTTTTATGTGCTTGCCACGTACATTCGTATGTCTTATTGATAGTAGGGGAGGCTCCATAAATGACGTCATTTGTAAATCATGCAATTCTCAAAAATATTCCAGCTTTTTTTAACCACATGCCACGTACCGTATTTCCTGAAATAGTACACGGGGTGTACTATTCAAATTCCGACCTCCCAAACCCTTGTTCTAAAACAGGCCCGTGTACTATTACAGGCCCGTGTTCTAAATGTAATTTCAACCTAACCTTATTAAAGAATCAAATTAACATATAGTATATATGCAAAAAAATGTGAACCTACAAATTAGCAGGTATGAAAATTTATTGTAACACAGTAAATCAACTGTTTTTGGCAAAATTAATCTAATTAGAATTAACTACTATTCAAACCTGATTGGTACCAAACTTAAAATTAGACTTTTTACTTTGCCTAGGATGTACTTATTTAATTAAAATTAACACAAATACAGTTATCAAAAAAGAAAATGCAAATAACTTTGGCTGTGCAATGACCATGGCCAATATTATTTTCATAAAATTTTAAGCAAAATATTAAATCTAACACGATAAAAATTTCTAAATTAGGTAAGTTACTTAGATAAGCCGTCGGTTCATTCCGGTGACAATAATTTGAATTTGCTTGAATGACGAAAGCGTAAAGGCTAAGCTAACTTATATTTTACTTGTGGTTCAAATATTATAATGTAGAGAACAACCGTCAATTGAAAAACCTTATAAACAGCTAAATAAACCATGGATAAGCCTAGTTCCGTGTAAAATCATAGGTTTGTATACAATAACAGACCCGTGTACAATTACAGACCCGTTTACTATTACAGACCCGTGTACTATTCAAAATCTGTCCTGCTAGACCCGTGTAGTAATACAGGCCCGTGTACTATTTCAGACCCGTGTACTATTTCAGGAAATACGGTACTTCCATATATGGCTTATTGATGGTAAAAGAACCTCCATAAATGACGTCATTTGTGAATGGTGCAATTTATACAAATTATTGAGCTATATTTAACTACATGCTACGCACATTCGTATATAGCTTATTGATGGTAGGGGAGCTTCAATTAATCCTATATCATCTTTTAGCGTAACATAAATTGTCTTGAGAATTTGCATCTACTTCGCGCCCGACCCCGGTCGACAAATCTGGCACGTAGCGCAGGAGTTTTTCAATATTAACTTGGGTATTTAATAACGTGTTAACCAGATTTTAATAAAGCTTGAACTTATAATGAGTACAATTTCCATTATAAGTTGTATTTATGTTATCTTACAGTTTGCTAAAGAATGCACCAAAATCTGTTTGTTCTGTGATAAGATGAACCATTTGTCTTGGTTTTGTGTAAAAATAATAAAATTTCATAAATGCTGTTACATCCCGTCCGTAAGACGGGTCGGGTCACTTGTTACCTATATATGTTTAACGGAGGAAGTCCTCCTTTTTATTTTTCACAACTTGGGTTTGGATTCTACTCTAACTTTTGGATAGGACAACGAGTAGCCGGTAGCGAATGTGTGGCGCTACGTAACTTATTTTCATTATTATAGGTGTATGCCTTTGTAACCTCTGCTCTGACAGCAGAATATGTTAGTAGCGGATTGTAGTACACTTACTAGTTATATGAAGAATCACATGTTGTATTGTTAAATTTATGTCCTATCATGGGCGATATGCCCATATGATAGAGTACTTGAATAATAGTAATAGTGGAGTTTATGGAAGTTGAAAGTTAGTGACTCATTTTGAAACCCCAACTTACTCGCTCTTGGTGTATTTATGAAGTACGGTGTAGAGTTGAGAGTTGTAGTGTTTCTTGAAGGATTAAGTTTACTACCGGATTATTACTCGTACCTAGCCAAAAGAGCTGCAAAAAAGGATAATGGTAGCAATTGTGTTTATACGTAGGAATGACGAATAAAAAATAAATTATCTAATTGCCTTCGCAAAGAGAAGCTTTAATCGCTTTTTATATATCAATTTAGTTAAGACTAACAAGGGAATTGTTTCACATGTTACCAGCCATTTTCAAAACCTGGCACTCACAAAAATCAGGCTAGTTTTAAATAGCACAGATCCAAAGTAACTCGTCCGCATTTTACGTTTTTAGGTCGCAGTGGCCCGATTTTTTGGCACCCTGTAGCTTCTGCATTTCTTATCGGATTTTGACGAATTTTGTTTTTTTTCTAATCCTTAGACAGTTTTCTAGAAAGTGATTTAAATTTCAGGATTCTTCAAAAATCAATTTTTTTTTAAATTGATTTTAAAGTATTTTTTTTTGCATTTTTTTTTGCGGTCGAGTTACGTTGGAACAGTGCTATTAAAAACTAGCCTGATTTTTGTGAACGGCAGGTTTTGAAATTGGCGGGTAGCATGTGAAACCATTCGCTTGTAAGAGGTTCTATTATTGCGTAGTTGTGTATTTAAAACCTTAATGGGCATTGTGCTATAGGTATACGTAGCTAGGTAGTTTTTAAGATGTTTCTGATATGATGTTTTCAGTTGCTGGGATTGGTTGGTTTGCTCGCTAGTCAGATTTGGAGGGAAAAACTCTGATTGATTATAAGTACATGAGGTCTATTGGTGTACACTGGCTAGTTAGTATCGTGTTGTAGTTTTTGTGTAGCCTGGCTGTGTAGTAGTTTGTAGGTTTTGATTTTCGAAGACGTTGTATGAATGGATTTGGCCTTGGTAGTAAACCTGTCGCATTGTACGTATCAATACAAATCGTGTATGCGTAATGTGGAATTCTCATTGAAGATAGGAAGAAGCGTGTGTGGGGTACTGTTGAGTACAGCGTGTTTAGTGTATTGGCTATGTGTATATCTACAGTTAATTCTATCCAGGCTGTAACTGAATAAATACATAGTTACGGCGCAGTTGTGCACATTTCCTGACCTACCTACTTTGTGTGAAATTGAGTTATAGGGCTGAGCAAATCATCTGTGTCTAACTATTCTGCTTTCCTACAACCACTCATACGCAAAACCATTTATTGATACAGCAGTTTTAGTGGTTCCTTTGTATATATAATAAATATATTATGTCTTAGTAATCAAGTGGTCATCTCCGGTATTTTCTCCCGGCCTTTTTTTTGGATTGTAAAGATTTAATCTGTTCTACATAATCATGCACATGCAAGTTTTGAATCGTTCGTAGTCAGTATTTTCTCTTGTGTATATAATTATATGAGATTCTTCTGCTTCACTGAATCATGGGGATGATGTGTTTATCTCACTAGTCAGATAAAAACATTAGGAACGAAACTAACTAATGTGTTGTGAGTGTACAGATATGCTCAGTATTCAATATTAAAATTTCAATAGCTTGTCTGACTAGTGATAAAGATGGTGGTGGTGAAGTTGTCATCAAACCAAGGGGATACTACAGGCTTGAGTGTGATTCGGATAATACCCAAGCCGCACAGCAGACATAAGTAGGTAACCTCCACAAAACGCCTAGCTAGGTGCTGTGCGGAGAGCCGTACCTAAGCCTAAGTGGGCGTCGTTTTCTCTAACTCCTTACCTACGTAAAATGCGTTAGGCAAGACCTAAATACCTACGTAAGTAGGTGAGACGAGCTGTGCGGGTCTTACCTAACTTAAGGTCCTGCTTTTAACACACTTTATTTTTCCCTCCCCCAACCAAGGATAACTTTGACACTTTCGTTCATTGGCTCTAAGCAAACATGCACCCGGGAGTTGAATTAACCAATCACCTTCGCTCTTCTTAATTTAAGTAAGGCTGTGCGGGGTATCTCTTCGTTTAGGTTACCTACAAGAGATGACTGTGCGGAAAGCTTGAACTAACTATGCTACCTTCGTAGTTTACCTAAATAAATTGCTGTGCGGCTTGGGTATAAGGTGATGAGATGGGTGAAAGGCGAATAGATTATAGTGTCTATGTGGTAATTTCAAGTTGCAAGTTATTAGACTCCTGGAGAGCAATGAAAATGTGTGCAGAAAGAAAATGGATTGTGCTCTCTGACTGTTGTGTGTCTGGCCCTGGTTCTGATTTTAAGTTAGTCGGAGGGATAATGGAAATAATATGGGAAGTTGAAGAGATGGATTGGGCAGACGCTTAAGCCATTGCTCAAGGGAAGGGAAATATGGAGGAAAGGGAAGGCAGGGTGAGTTCACGTCTGTTCTGTTTGTATAGATAATGCGTCACAGAAGACAAGATTTACTGGAAATGGAGGTTAGTTCAATTGTAAATACTGAGCTATACAGCTCATACACTCAAAGGTTCACGTTTGAGTCGTCAGATTTTGCTTTTGTCAGTGTAAGCGTATTTATGTATGTATGTAGCGTCTCGTCCCGTGGTATGAGAGTCTTCTGAGAGAGTTTTGCTCCTGTGCATGATTATTATCCACTGATACCTTTAGTGATACACACACACGAGATTCATATTGATTCTTGAGAGTGCGAGTGGTCGTATTGTGTGTCTGTATGATGTAGATTTGGTTGGGGGCAAGAAAGAAGGCAGGAGCAGGAAATGTAGAATGACAACTTACGGAGGACCAGTGATAGGATAGTGGTAGATGCTTTAAGCATGCGACGCGATGCTAATTTTAGTTGCCTATACGGTTGGAATCTCCTCATGACGAGAGTTCTAAGTTGTGTTCGAGGTTGATTGTCCTACGACGACGACGAGTAGTGTAGTGGAGAACCCAGACGAATGGGAGCAAGGATCTAACTTTAGAATTCCCTAAATTAGCTAGCCAATGACATGCTGATGGAATGTCTGACTTAATTTTTGTGGTTTCACTATATATTCCTTCTTCACTATTGGCTCGAATCATAGCCCTTTCAGCCGGCCATTGCAGAAAGGAGAGAAAAAAAAAGAAAAGCCTCAGTTCCATCATTACGTTTAGTTTTAAAAATTCTTTCTCTTTCGTCGGGCTATGCTATATTGGGGCAGTATACTCTTTCTTCATGTTTCATTTATTTCCCTTCTCTCTCTTACATGATTAAAAAGGACGTGTTGCCAGAATGGTTATTATGTACGTTATAATGTACCTATATGATGTTGAACCTTCGATTTTTATTGAACTCTTTATTGTTAATACTGTTTCCAATTAAGGCGAAATTGACACTTGAGTTTATTGATTTGAAAACTAAATAGTATGCAATGTATACATATGTCCATGATCGTTGTGAATGTAAAACAAAATTACATGGGAACGTGAGTAGACATGGCAGAGATAAAGTAAAAGATCTCAGAATTTCTTGGTGTGATAAATGATGGGTAGGGGTTAATGCTTGATTTGTAGTTTAAAAATATATTTTCATAATTATGATGAATATATAAAAACCATAACGTAAATGATGGCGAAACTTTATAACATTGATTCAGTTAGACTAAGTACCCTAATTGGAGGACATTGTTAAATAAATTTTGTGTTGAATAAAGTTAACTTTCTCTCTGGTTTAAAAGGGATCTGTATTGGTATTGCTGGGTTTTTGTTGATAAAATCTGAACAATTAATCATAATAATAACGATGTGGAATTTGACTGAATTTTTAGGAAAGCAGCAGCTCGGGGTGTCTTGGAAGCCTTTCGACAAACATATTTTGCGGATGAAGACGTTGGTGGTGTCATTGCAGTAATTGAAAAATTAGTTGACGATGTGGGTAAGTTGTCCATATTTTTAATTCGAATATTTCAGTGTTTTTCAGATCGGAATAATTTCAATTTAGTAAGCTGTATTCCAAATTTATGTCCTTTCTGACACTCAAGTTGTTCTCAAATAAGCTATAAAAGCTCGAAGTAGAAGTAGTAAATTTTGGTGACCCCTACATAAAATATTTTCACATTATTGAGTAGGCCATACATTTGCCTAGGGACTCCAGAAGAGATATTTGGATAGTTTTGATTTCAGTTAGCTGCAATTAAGCACCAAACATGGGGCGATCTGCGTTCCCCATATAAACGCTTGTTAATTTTGGCAATTTTGACATTCGGTTACTGGCCAAAATAAAAATAATTTTTGGGATATTGCTTCCCAAGTCCCTAGATGCTAGATACTACATCAGGTAACATGAAAAAAAAGTTACATGGTCAATAGTCATACCTATTGTTTTAATGGTAGTTCTATTTGCGCAAAATACAGCATACGCGCCCTTAATAAAAACAACAATTTAGAATCCATCCATTGGATTTGCTAATTAAAAATAGAATTTAATGAAATCGTTTGGCTAATGTACTCAAAACAGTATTTATTTGTGTTTCGATAATCCAAAATCAAAAAAATATCTAAAGTATTAAAATGCTTTACCTTTTGAAATTCTAACATAATCTGTGTCTATTGAAATTTTGGTTAAAAAAATATTTAATCCTAGTAATTTTTCTATTACATCTAGTAAACAGCGTTACGTAACTTTGATAACTTATACCCACTACCTATCGTGACGATTTTGTAACGCGAAGTTCGAACTACCCCGGCTTGCGTTACGTAATACTTGAACGATCCCTACGCATAAGAAAAGTAGGTGCACAATACATTCAATTCAACTATAGTGTTATTTGTAATATGGCTGATTATATAAATTGAACGGAATTGAGCGTGAAGTTTTTAGATGGTAAAAGTGATTACATTCAGTAAAAAGAAAGGAATCGTAAATATAAAGCGATGTGAAGAAATGGAAGCGTACAGTCTTTGAGCTGGAAGTAATGGTAAATCAGTTAGAAGAAAGTAACGTTGTATTGCTTTCCCATCATGGTAGTGATGTACAGTGAGCTGACGTGTGCCCTTTCATTCCATTATTACGTAGTGTTAAAAGTAAAGTACAGAGTGGGAATTTGGTATTATTGTGACATGGAAGACGGAATCAGCAAATGAAATTAACATTTGAAATTTGACCATTGCTGCGCGGGGCAGCTGGTGTGATCAACTGCTGCTCCTTTTACTCTCCATAAACTCCATTCCATGACAAACATTCCTTAATGTTTGTTGTTAGTTGTTCGTCTTTCAAGTATGTAGACTTTTAGACGACTGTAGGATTTAGATTTTAAATTGTAACTCATGTGACAGATGAAGCTCTAAAAAACACGTGCCATGTCATCCTCCACTGGTCCTGGTGCTGGGTGATGATGACAATCCCCAGTTGTTCATTACGTTAAAAAAATGTAAACCAGCTATTTTTTCGTCTTATTTTTGATGTAAGCTTATAGTGTACTATAAAGACTGCTGAAGTGAACTGAAACTTGAGTTGTTGAGCCTTAAAGGCTGTGTCGGGTGCTCTTCCTGTCCTATGAGCTTCTTCCCTCCTGTAGTATTTGAGTGTATGAGATCTCTACTTGAATAGTTTGAATTTAAACATTTTTTGAACGAATATCATTAGCATTAGTTTTTAACTCATTCTTATCGTCTATTTTTTATTCGTATTTCCAAGAAACTTTTCAATCAACTGCAGACTGGGGAAACTGGAGAAAAGAAAAATGTTTATGTTACACGGAAAATGGAAAATAACGACTTGCATTGCAACTATTGAAATGAAATTTATTAAACCATCCATCTTCTACACTTGTTTATGTTTATATAATATACTTACTGATTATTAGCTATTTATATTATTATTATACAGATACTATGTCGGAAGATACAATAGAGAGCAGAAGCTTTCGTCATTCATTGTCAACAGATGACCACATCAATAATGTTTTTTAAATAATTATTTATTCATTTTGTCGATTTGGCCTCAGCCCATACAACATTTTAGTATATCATTGGGAAATGTGTGATACTTCTGTATCACAGTAACACAACCTCACTCAGGATTAACAGTTTGGGTTCAAGCCGCAGCTAACCTTCACCTCCCCTTTGGATTTCGTTTTATGTGTTTGAGAGTAGCCAGGTCAGACACTCACAAAACCCTTACAAATTTTTCTTACTAGTTAGTTTAGATGACCGCATAACTGACATTGCATAGTTACGTGTATGAAACCATGTACATAGGAAAAGAGAATACGATGAAACATGTTTTTTGGGTATAAGATTATACATTTGCTTTTAACAGTCATTTATGTATTATTTATTGATTACAATAACTAAAATTAGAAATGCATTCAGGTGTATAATATTCACTATAAATTAATAGCTTAATGATTAATAATGAACAATATGCATTTATTATGCGATACTGTTAAGGGCAGTTTGACTGCGAACTAGTTTAGTTTATATGAGAGCTGCCGTTAAATCTTATTCAGTGGGATATTTTTATTTAAGTAAAAAAAAAAAAAAAAAATAGAAAATATTCCTACCTATCTACATAATTAGTAATTACGTTACTGCTGTATTTCTCAATGGAATTTGACATACAATTTTATCATTTGGAACCTCTTCAAAAAACAAAAATTCATTTAAAATTGCAAATTATTTTATTTACTATTTTAAAAATTATAATTAACTTTTTTGCAATTTTGAAATAAAGCTTTGAATATTTACTCGTCAATGTTGATAAATATTTGCTACTCGTCATTGCCGTCATTTTGATCACTTGTCCATAGTTAAAGAGGGTTATCGGTCGAAATTTGAAATCTTAGATTTGACGGCTTTAAATTTTCCATATTCCTTATTCCTATTTATAAAGCCGGCGTGCTTGGGTGAGCGGTTAGGACTGCAGACTGGAACGAAATTTCCTGTCTCATACCTGGCTTCATTCCTCGGCCACTGCTTATCGTTTACGGCTCTGTGTTGTATGGCAAACGTCATTTGATGGTTGATTGAAACCCACTCTTCTTCGTTGCTCCTTAGTGACCACTGCTTAGTGTAGGGGCCGCGGAAATGGGACTCTATTACTGTGGAGAAGACCGGGGATAGGTGAACGGGTTAAATATTATCGAGACAAACTAATGAGGTAGCTTCGTATTTGCTCACTCACAGTGACTGGTCGAGTCTGGTCGTATAAACTCCGGTTAAATCGACCTAATGATTATTTATTTATTATTTATTATTCCTATCTGTCTACATCATTTACGTTACTTTCGCATTTCACAGTGGAATTTGGCATGCAGTCATCATTTTGAACCTCTTCTAAAATAAAAAAATATTAAAAAAACTGCTGTTTACTGTATTTTTGTTTTTCCTGAAAAAAAATATGAAAGGATATTTACGTGTAACTGTTGAAGAAGAAAATTCACAACTAAAATTCGGCGACAACTTCAAATCGCCCAAGCTTGCTGTTATTGATGCTGTTAAACAAGGGGAAAAGGGGTTAGCCATTGTTTTATTATGATATTATTATATTTTATGATTTTGATATAGCTAGCCTGTATATTATAGCTAAGAAAAATTGAGTATATGAAAAATAGCTACCGCTTGGGGTGTACAGAGATACAGAAGGTATTCTTGTAAACATGTTTTAAAAGTTGATGTTGATCCGGAGAGAATAATATTATTATTACAAGGAGGAGAAGAGTCTGTGGAAGATGTGCTTTATTTTTCTTGTGTGATATTGGGCTAAATGTGCTAGTTCTGGTTGAGACTGTGCGGAGCAAATATAGCATTTAGGTGAAAGATAAAAAATGACAACGCTAAGCATGACATTCACTCACTACCGTCATCATCATTACCATCATAAGTTAGAGTTCCCTGCTCGTCGAAACTCAGTTTCTACACCTCTACGTTTCTCGTGTTGATTGACACTCTTGGGTCCATTTCCTGTGGAAGCAACAGCAGTCCACAGTTCCACACACACAGACTCAGAGTAACATTTCACTTTTTACGGGTTTGCTGGTGCCAAAATTTAATGACAACGTTATCTTTTGATCGTCTAATTTTTTTCCCACTTTTTTTACTTGGCGGTGTGTGTTGTTATTGGTATTAGTATTATTTAGTTCTACTGCTTTCTTTGATTCTCTCTTATTGTTTTTGGTTAAGACAATAGCCTATTATATATAGTAATTTTAACCAGTCATCTAGTTGAGACGAAGGAATATTATGAGTGAAAAAAATTTTACTTAGCTAGTTTTTGGGCTTTCAAATCAGTCATTACTGTCTTTTTAGTTGCAGTGATGAAGATGAACACGTCAGCGTTGTCTCCGTTTAATCTTTCTTGACGTTCTTCTTCTCGACATCCCTGGTGATCATAATATCTACTTTTTAATATTTGCCTTCATTTTGAAACAACCAAAACTCACTATTTATATCTATTCAGTGAGTTGTTGTTGGACTTTCCTTCCGTTTTTCTTTTGAGTAGTTTGCATATTATTAGATAGTATTTAATGACTGACTCTACTTACTTAGTCTTCTTCTTACTTACAAGGGAATGGTTTTACATGGTACGTGCCAATTTCAAAACGTCATATCTACAAAAATCAGGCTACTTTCAAATAGTAGGGATCCAAAGTAACTCGATTGCATTTTGCTTTGTTTGGTCACAGTAGCCCGCCAAAGTTTAAAAAAATTCAAATTTTAATATTTTACCGCCCTGTAACTTCTACAGTTCTCATCCGATTTTGACGAAATTTGTTTTTTTCTAACGTTTAGACTCTTTTCTACAAAGTTACTTCAGGATTTTTCAAAATTCAAAAATTTTCATTTTTTCGAAAAAATTGGTCGATAAAATTAGGCCTTAAAAATAATGTTTTTTCAAAAATTTGGCAAAAAAATGAAAAGTTTTGAATTTTGAAAAATCCTGAAGTTACTTTGTAGATAAGAGTCTAAAACCTAGAAAAAACCAAATTTCGTCAAAATCGGATGAGAACTGTAGAAGTTACAGGGCGGCAAAATATTAAAATTTGAATTTTTTAAAACTTTGGCGGGCTACTGTGACCAAACAAAGCAAAATGCAATCGAGTTACTTTGGATCCCTACTATTTGAAAGTAGCCTGATTTTTGTAGATATGACGTTTTGAAATTGGCGCGTACCATGTAAAACCATTCCCTTGTTAGTCTTGTGGTCTTGATTCATATTTAAAAGATCATGTCTCATGTTTGATGTATAATTACGTGTTACTGCTTCTGTTGTAAGATGTGTAAGAACGGTGGATGATGGTATACAGATATTCTTGTGGGATTCATTGGAGCAACCCAGAACCAACTAAATTTTCGTAGTATTATTTTGGTATCTGTCGACTTCTCTCCCGTCACTTCTTCGCCGACGTTTCTCCTGAAGCCATTTCTCCGTCCCATTTCTCCCCCTACCTTCTTCTCCTTTGCCTGTTTCACCTCTGCTCCACTTCGTTGCCGTCCTATTTCTCCTCCAAAGTTCTCCGTTTTAACTTCGAGTTACAATTTTGACTCAAATTATATAAAACCAAGAGTATCACCTTGTGAGGTAAAATTGTTGTGTAGATTAACTAATGCGTTGGATTGAAAAAATAAGGAGCCAAATACTTCTGAGATTTTAGTTTAAACTATAAACATTTAAACATATGCAGAACGGGATATGCAATACACAATCCTGGACGTAATATAAAAATCAAAAACATTTTATCTTAACATACTTTAACATACCATAAAAGAACGGTATAAGACAAAAAATATAACTTGGTTTTGGTATATGTCAGCAATAATATGCAGCCATTCATGTAATATCTTATGCTGTTATATGTACAATGTTTTCTGTGAAAGTTTATTTGGATGTTAATTTGAGTAATTTTATTATTCAAAATGCTTTATAGTGTTTCAGAATCAGACAAATCAGATGATATTTTGAGTAAGCCAATTTAGTATATTAGTTAGGTACCGTATTTCTTCTAATACCTCCCGCGTCTCCAATAGGTCCCTGGTCTGTTGCGTAGTTTGACGTAACTTTCGGATCTCGAATAAAAATTACTGGGGTCTCTTATAACTCCTGGGGACTCCATGGATTTTTTATGGTTTTGCTTAATTAAACTTACAAACTCGTGTTAGTTAATGCGTAAGCAATTTTAACTTGAAAGGCGACACTCTTGATGTCATAAATTAGTTGAGTGGAAAATTTAACTCGAAGCTGAATCAGAGGAGAACTTTGGAGTAGAATAAATTGTAGCGAAGTGGGACGGCGACTCCTTGCGGCGAGTTGAAGCAGTACAGAGGAAAAGTAGACACGGGAGAATCGGGTTGTAGGAGAATTGGCTCGAGGAGAAACGTCGAGGGAGAAGTGCGATAGATTCTATTAGTTTGTGCTCCACTGCTATGCTAAGTGGTAGTGGTACAGTCTGTTGTATGTCCGCATTTCTTAGAGTCTTACTAGTTAGTCATTTAAGGGGCCCCCTTATACCTACCTACATACGTATGTATCGGCTTGAGAAATGTGGGAGCATGTCGTGCGGCACGACAGGAAGCGTTTTCGACCTGCCCGGAAATGAAAGCTATTTAATGTGACCATTCTTAGTCAGTTCAGTACAAGCAGATGTGTGTGATCATTACCATCCAAAAACGGTATAGTGCTCTCTGTCTCCTCCTTCCCACTTGGTTCATTTATGGAGCTTCTTCGGGTCAGGCATTTTAGGAGATGGCATGGCTCGCACAATTCCTTTGTGTATGATGTACCTGCCCATGTGTAGGTCCTTCATTTTGGTGCGACTTGTGCTCATGAAGAGAACCTCAAAAAGTATGAAATCTGCGAAATAAGTTGAGCATAGTAACTACAAAGTATAATCAATCTACTGTATATGTTGTAATTTCACCAGTATCCAGTTCCAAATCCACTTCCATGAATGCATACGTGTTGTTAGGGTGCCAGAAAACACAGTGTGATTTCCTCGGTAAATATTTCTTTGCTTGCACCATACCCCTTTATTATGTGTGTGTAGTGTGTGTAAATGCATCCTAGAAACGAGTACGAGTACTACGAAGTAAACTTAACTTACGATTAGAAAAAGGAGCAACCCAAAGAAAAACGCAAATTCACGTTCGCACTTGCTTGGTACCAAACTTGAATATTTTATACATAATTTATGTTATGTAATTGTCTGATTTTGTAAATATTGGCAATAATAGTAACATTAATATCGTAGGGCTGCGTACCGATTTTATTGAATTGAAAATACACCAGCATTTTCTGGGCATTTTCAGGCAGGTTAATATAATTATAGCGACTTTTATAAACAATTTTGTTACTAACGACACAATGATAAAAAATGAAATAATAAATTAATAATAAATACTAAAAGTATTTATTGTTATGAAGTAATAGGACAGCGGAGAGTTTAAGATAAATTAATATTTATTCACAAATATACTCAAATACTATTCAAATTACGGGTCGATCGTTGAAGAGTGCACTCAAAATACTAATATAGAAAACCCGATTCCGATAATATTTTAGATTGCCAAGACTTCAACAGTTTCCGATCCGATGTTACTTCATAAATGCTCAAAATGAAATTAAAAGTTACTCCTCAATTTTATGGCTTTACACTTATCTGAACTGTGGAAGAGCCTATTGGCCATATATATTGATATTTTGTTATTAAAGTATTAATAAAACTGTTGGTTTTATTGTCTATAAAATAGTTTAATAAAATATAATAATTTATTCATTCAGTCGATTTGGCCTACAACGTTAGTGGTTATTTAAACATGTGTTATGTACAAAGGGTTGTCGCTTGGTTTGAAATGATGTAATAATAGTAAGATACAGTATGTGTAGGTTTGTTACACGTTAGTGTGTTGGTTTGGTTTTTCTTGGTATGTTCGATCTGTAAGAAAGTGGGGTCAAAAACTCCATTTCATGATAAGTAAAATATAATGGTAAAATACAAGGGCTAAAGCCCTTGTTTTTTGCTTCGCAGGGTAGCAGTCGCATGAATTAGAAATATTTGTGTAGCGCCACATGGATCACCAGGTTATTTTAATTATTCAACCAGGAAGCGAGGATCGACGCAAGAAATATATTTTAACAGGTATTAATATTACTATTTTTTGTGTTGGATAATATTCGTTATAAAATTAAGCCCTAACAGAAAACTTAGGCAGTTTGAATTTAGCGCCAAATGTTAATTGTCAATTAAGAACTTGTAAAATAGGTGGCAGGAACCGTGAAAGAGTAACCTGCGTGGATTGTAATGCACGCGTTTTTAAAATCTCAATATAAAATAGGATAAGGTGAGAATGCCCTTAGGCGATTTTCAGTTTCTGAAAATTGGAAACCTTAATCTTCAAAATTCAAACGGTCACTCAATGATAGTATAGACAAGTTATACATCAAAATGACGAAAAAAATTTGTAGAATGAAATATGGTAAATGTGCGCGCAGACACCTAAATTTCAATTTTAAATTCCAAAAAGGTTAATTATAGTTAAAAAAATTAGTAAATTAATTAATTTTCAAATTATTTTGAATATGGTATTTTTAATTTAAATCAAGCTTCAAAATGACAGCTTCGTTTGTCTTATTTAGTTGAGAATTGCAAAAGCTGTCTAAATTATGTAGATAGGTAGGAATAAGATTTGTTTTGTAATTCAGTTATATCAAAAGGTAATAGTTTTCAGTACATAAAAAATGTAAGTGTGAGATATATGTAGTGCGTTATAGTGTAGTGGTGATGTGTGTTGTCTTTGATTCGGAAAAATTGTAGGAGCAACAGGATGGTAATCTGGTGAAGTTTAATAAAAAAAATTGTAGATCCGTAATACACAGGACCGCAAAAAATATATCACTTTAAAAAAAAATTTGTTTTGAATTTTCAAAAACCCAGAAATTACTTTTTAGATTATGTTCTGGGATATTCAAAACTATACTTTCTTTACATTTCGGACCAAAATTGTAGGAGCTACAGGGTGCCAAATATTCAAAAATTCATTTTCTGGTCAATTAAATATGGCACCCGTTCAATTACCATTAGCTAATTTATACTTTTAAATATCTGACTTACAAGCAAACCACTTACTATGTTTCCTCGGGATCTGGAAAAGCATAGCCAGAAACGTTTCATTGGACCTCAGAATGAACGAATAGTGTGATAACTCGAGTGTATTTTGCGCGGTGCTGTAGCAGCAGCCGCCAAAGTTCAAAAATACCGAATTTCTCAAAGTTTGCCACGCTGTAGCATCTACAGTTTTTGTCTGATTTCAATGAAACTTGCAGTTTTGTGATGTTCAGACTTTTATCTAAAAAGTAATTTCTGGAAATTTTGAAATTCGAATTTTTTTATTTTTTTGAAAAATTATTAAAATGTCATACTTTTGAGACCCATTTTTTAATTAAGGTTTTTTGATAAAAAAATAAAAATTCGAATTTCCAGAAATAACTTTTTAGATAAAAGTCTAAACATCCCAAAACTGCAAGTTTCATTGAAATCAGACAAAAACTGTGAATGCTACAGCGTGGCAAACTTTGAAAAATTCGTTTTTTTTTTTAACTTTGGCGGGCTGCTGCTAAAGCACCGCGCAAAATGCACTCGAGTTATGACACTATTCGTTCATTCTGAGGTCCAATAAAACGTTTCTGGCTATGCTTTTCCAGATCCCGAGGAAACATAGTAAGTGGTTTGCTTGTTAGCTTGTCAAAATGCCCATTGGCATCATGTTTTTAGGCAAATCTACTTTTTTTACGCGCTCTTTTCAAGACAAAATATATGCGGCCGATTCGGCGGGAACACTTGTGACCCTTCCCTCGTCAGAACTAGGAATAAGATTGATCTTAAGGCCCTCCACTTCATGCCAATTATAAGTGACATTAGTGACATGATTAGCTGGAATCCTTCCGAAATGGAAGTTGAATTTTAAGCTTACATTTTCATGGCTGTTTCAGTTCAATAAATTTATTTAGGATATAGTAGAATAGTGTAAACTGTAAACAAATATGGAGGGTGGGATGGGGGGAGGGTGTGGTTGGAGCTGTATACGAATATGAGAGGGGGTCGGGTGGTGCCGCTGATAACTTTTGTATACTTAGGGGGGAGGGGGCGGGGGGTACAAAAATGTCAAAAAAGTATATCCGAGATATGTGGACGCCTTGAGAAATTTCGTCGTGGGTTGTATATAATGGGTGCATTTGAGCATTATATGGAAGACGTCTTCCACTTCTTTTCCACACATTTCACAATCAGCACTATCTGCTCGTTTCCATATCTTATTCTTGCCATTAAGGTTAGCTGACTTTCCACAATTCTGGGAGGCCGGTTCTTAGGTTCAGTAAAAACAATTGTCAAGTTTTACGTTAGGTTTATCTCTAACATGGAAACCTATCGTGCTTGAACACATGGATTCAAACGAATTGTATCATAACGTCTTCTACTGTGGCTAGTAACTGCTGCTAGTATAGTCGTTTGGGTGACCCGGCTACGTGGCTTAGGGGACAAGCTGAGGTTTGCTCCGTCCTAAATAATCCTCGGCTCATTATTTGCGTCGAGGGAACCGCAGCCGGCAGTTAGTTTAGACCCTTTCGCACGAGAATGGTACAATGGTAATACTTGGCTTGGGGAGGGGAATTTGAGAGTTGTATGAATGTTCAAGGTAAATGAGTTTGCTTTGGTTTATCTGTATCAGTTTAATACTGATGGCGACAGAGGCGATAGCAATAATAGACGACATGAGTCTGCTCAATGCCGAGCGTAAGCATGAACATAATAAGCCAATTCAACATATCTTTCCAATCCATTCTGCAAAGTAGCTGCTGCGACTTTCGCTCGTGGAAGTGGAGGGCTAACTGGCGGGGTAGGCGAGCGGGCTTATTTCATTTAGTCAGGGAGTGATGACCTCTGCCTACTTGATTCTACCCAACTGCCTTCCCTCGACTAAGAGTAATCTTATCGGAAAGCAACAAGTAGTAATGTTTAATTAGCATTGAAAATCTAATGAATCGCAAAGTGGTCCGCGTATAAGATAAGCGACGAAAACCAAAATACTACAAGTGTAGGTAATTAAGTAAATACGATGCGAAGCCCAATGCGATTTAGTATAATACTACTTCGCGGGATCCTTTAAATCACATATTAAATTGAGTGAGATATAACCTCAAGGTTGAAAAAAACTCTAAACTCATACATACAGGGTGGGCCATTTATTTTAGAAGATTCTAACATGCTATAATTTCAACGTTTATCCTTCGATTTGTATACACAATATACACAATTAAAGACAATTTCTGGGAGATTTGTTTGACACCTTATTAATCAAAATCGGCTAAAAATTGGTTACAATATGGTCTTACTAACAAAAATTACCTTTTTAAGATTTTTGGTCAATCCTAAAATTATTTTTTAACAACTTTGATTTAAAATGAAAGCGTGAAGCAATGAAGACTATACCCACGAAAAAAATCCAGCAAACATCTCAAAATTTACCAAATTAAATTTCAAAATTTAAAAAATTTAAAATTTTCAAATTTTCAAAAACTATGAAATTTTCAAAAATTATGAAATTTTTAAAAATTTTGAAATTTTTTAAAATTTGAAAATTTGAAAATTTAATTTGGTAAATTTTGAGATGTTTGCCAGATTTTTTCCGTGGGTATAGTCTTCATTGCTTCAAGCTTTCATTTTAAATCAAAGTTGTTATACAATAATTTTAAGATTGACCAAAAAATCTAAAAACTGTGATTTTTGTTAGTTATGCCATTTTGCAACTTATTCGTAATCGATTTTGATGAATGAGGTGTCAAACAAATCTCCTAGAAATTGTCTTTATTTTAGTGTATTGCTTGTTATAATCGAACAATAAACTTGGGTTTAATAGGCTGTTAGAATCTTCTAAAATAAATGGCCCACCCTGTACATACACATACATAGTCGTTCGGGTGCAAAATGGCTTATCTCCATTTTATTCGAATTTGCATTTTCGAAATTTTCTTGAAATAAAAAGTCAAGAAAATTCAGTGGGAAATTTTAGTGAAAGCAGGGTCCCCTCTTCCATACTTTCGTGAAAACGGATAAATTATGACATGGAGTAAATGTGGTGTTAAAATTATGTTTGCTAATAATTATCATCTTTCTGCAACTGATCATACTAAAAACAGTTCAACTGCAATGGGGTCGTTCATAAATGACGTCATAGAAATTTTCCAGGTATAGGACCGCATCAGCTTAATCATTGTGTAAATGGGTATTCTTAACATTGGATGTCTTAAATATCCAAGACTTTCAAAATGATTTACTACGACCTATTTCTTTTGTAAAATATGACGTCGATTAACATCGCTACCATGAATTCCATTGAACCACGTATAAATATTAGGGACCGTGCATATATGACATCATAAGGAGGTTCAATACTTGGATATTTAAGACATCCCATGTTAAGTATAGCCATTTACGCAATAATTAAGGGCCATCCATATATTACGTTTTAACTTCTACGGGGAGGGGGTTCAGCTGAATGAAGCAAAGAAGCAGAAGCTGCAGGGAGAGGGGAGCACTTTAAAAATGATGTTTTCAGCAGTTTTTTTTATTTCTAAATTTATTATACCGGCAAATCAAAGCAGATACATAATAAATAAAATGTAACGTGTAGTATAAAATTCATTTTTTCGAAAATTATTAACTCTTACAGGGAGAGGGGGCAGCATTGAGAAATGAAAATCTGGTAACGATTTAGAGGGACGGACGGGGTTTAGCACAAAAATCTGAAACGTAATACGTGGAACCTTGCTGTAACGTCATCTCAGGCGGAAGGGTGTATTACGACCTTATAGTGAGGTGATCTTATAGCCTATAACGTCACATGCTGTTATAAAAAGTTCTAATGATCTAACGACAAACAAAGCTCAAAATAGTGAAAAAGAACCTATATCCCGCTAGTGTAAGCTAATGGTTACAAAATTGCATGAGTAGCTACATGTCATGCAAATATTGCACAACGTAATTGTTGGGAGCTTCCGCAGTCCGGTGAATACGAGCGCGGTAACACACACACACATAATTTTGCCGTTGGCCTTGAAGATGGGGTGTGTGTTTCATAATACTTCTGCATGTTGCTATAAAAAGGTAAACTATCATGTAAACCATTGCGTAGGGCATTGTGATTGACGTGCTTATAGTAAGGGCGACGCGACGTTATAAAAAGTGACCATATAGTCTGGATATTCACTACATAATATATTAAAGCATAGGCGGTTTGCCGGGGAAGTAAAAAACATAACACTATAACAATAGTGACCCTAAAAGGTGAGTGCTTATAAGAAGGTTCCACTGCATATGGATAGTAACAGCTAAGATATTAAGCTAAGCCTATGACAGGGAGGGGTGGTCCAAAAACTGGAAAATTTCTATGACGTCATTTATGGTCGACCCCATTGCAGTTGAACTGGTTTTAGTATGATCAGTTGCAGAAAGATGATAGCCACAGTAGAAGACGTTATGATACAATTCGTTTGAATCCATGTGTTCAAGCAGGGTAGGTTCCCATGTAAGTATTCCGAGTATTCCGACCATAATGTGTGGGTCTTGATACGGGCATATTATCTCATTGCAGCTCTGCATTCTAATGACTTCAGTGTTTTTTCAGTGTAGTCTATATTTCTCGGTTATTTCTGCTCTATACTTTGTAAGGTATTCGCCATTCATGGTGTCAATAGATGCATCAGTTAACATGTTTTTGATTTGGAGTATGCAGTTATGTCGAGAGTCTGTTGTTGCCTTCATAGTTTCGTGGTAGCAGTTTTGCTACAAGGAAGGCTATTATCCTTGGCATTCTTCTCCAGAAACCTTAACAGTGCTTTAAATAATACGAGCTTGATATTCTGTGCTCCAGTTTCCAGTCGAAGAAAGAACCCTTTAATAAAGTTTAGGTTAGTCGTCAAGGGAACATCGTTTGGAACGTCTTAAGCTCTTCGCAGTAGCGAAGTCCCCATATAGGTGTAGCGCATATTAGTATTGAGCTGACTAGCTATTGGAAGAGCTTAAGGTGAATCTTTACGTCCTTTATCTTGGCACGGTAGAAAAGTTCACTTGGATTGCGCTGTCTTTGCTTTATTGAAGAATTATATATTAACATTAAATATTCCGCATTGACTGAAGGGGCCACCCAGATAGATATACCGCTTTACTATTTCTAGTGGCTTGTTCTATAAAATGATATTAGTTCTTCGTGTTCGTTTCCAATCAGTCGGAAATAGTCGTAGCAAAGAGCTATGGCGATCCGCAACATATTTAATTACCTTACTGTTTGTGTGGGAGCAGATCACAGTAGTGTCGTAATTATACAAGTATTGGTTAAATTCTCAAAATTTCTCATGGGCCAAACAGGAGGCCATCTGATGTTCATTCTTGGAATGGTGTAAATGCTATGTTGAGCATGTGTGTGTCTATTTTTGGAGAATTACCAGTTTTTTAAGTCTGGATCTGATTAGTTTAGTTAGTTGTGTTTTGTGTTAATATTCCTCAAGGTGGTGTGGATTTAGCTTGTACAACTAATTGTACATGTACCAACCCTTGTAACGCTCCTCTGACTCAATCTGCATAGCTTGTGTGAAATGTGTTATTTTTTTTTTAAATCTTATTAAATGGGATCTTATTTTTAACTTTTGTGTCGGATGATAAATAGAAACGGTGTTACGCTATTCATACTTTTACTCAACGGACATCCGTTAACCATGTTTAAGATCATAAGCTATAGCTAATGATTACATTTAATGTGTGATGAATCTAGAATCTTGACGGGTGGAGAAATTATTTGAAATTTACAAGTTTTGTTATTACAAGGTAATAATTATATCTTTAGTATTTGGTATTTATGAGGTTACATTCATATTCATCCATTGGTTGAATTGGTTGTTATGTGACAAACTTCTCGACCCCGATTTTGCTCGAGCACATGTCTCGTAGCCCGTCCGCAGCGTTTAAAAAGTCGTTTTTGTATAGAGCAGTAGATACCTGGAACAAGCTCCCATCACATTTGCGTAATACTGATCTTACTTTAACTGAGTTTATGATACAATTAGTATATTAATCAGTTTTTGTTAATGTCGTTTGTAACCATATTTGTTTAACTGGATTTATTTTTAAAAATACTGGACTTGATTTATTGTAACCGAATACTGTGTCTGTTAATGGAATTCAGTACTAACTAAAAATGTTTGAACTGTATAATATGACACTTGAATAAAGCTCACAAACAAACAAACCCCTCACACAATTGATACAATATTTTATTCAAGTAGAGATGACAAAAATTATCCTACTCTGAAGTGTACGTGTTTTGAAGTTTTAATATAAGTTATTGTGTAAAAGATAAAAGAAAAATACAGTATTAGTACTCAAGCTACAAATAAGGAAGGACCACATGAGACATGATATGATACAAGGCGACACGAGTTTATGCATTTACAGTTAGTTTCTCAGTTCAGGGATTTAAAAAAAATGCAAGGTAAAAAAATCACTAAATACACGTCAATATCACGTATTATGTATGTTATACAATACTTGAAAAAAAATTAGAATGAGACGGACTACAAGAATTTAACAGTTGTTGCAGTTGTTACGAAAGTTTTTGGTTCACGTATTTTGTTAGTTATTTAGATTGATGTACAGCTGGAAGAAGAATGTGGTTATAAAAAGATAAGCAATGTTTAAAATGTCCCATCATATACATTATATAGTTACTTTAGTTTGGTTTTTCATTTTCGTTTCAATGTTTGAAATGGAAATCAACTCTTTTTAAGTGGGAAAATAATTTGGAGAAATTTACTTAAGCTTTTTTACATTAATGTCGTGACATAAATTGCACTCTTTTTCTCTCTCTCTCTCTCTCTCTCTCTCTCTCTCTCTCTCTCTCTCTCTCTCTCTCCCTCTCCCTCTCCCTCTATCCTTCCCTCCTTCCGCTTCTCCTCAACAACCCAGGCAATGTCCTTCTATATATATCAGTACAGAGCAAGAATAGTAGTAATAGAAGTTGTAGTAGCTGAATGAAGAGTGCGTCAAATGAAGCGCCGGAGTGTACGAGAGAGGGCGAATTATTATGAGTAAAATTGAGGCTTAAGGGAAGTGGAAAAAAATTGAAATGAATCGATGGAACTGGGAAGAAGTTGTGGTGTAATTCGGGTGGTAGTTTGTAGTGGAAGCGGGAGGAATGCGAATGTTCAGTCTTGTACTGTACGTAGGTGTATGTGTTGTAGTAGTAGACTGGGGCGGGCACGGGCACTGACTGAGTCTGGTACGAAAGGAAACGAGGAGGAAGTATGTAGTTAGTGTGGAGAGTGTAGTATGGGTAAGGAGTAAATTTTGTAGTCTTACTCTTCCTTTCCTTTGCTTTGGTTCGGTTCTGTTTTGACTCACTAGTCAGACAAAATAGTAAAGCATATTGCGTATTAGAGGGTTGATGATGTAGAGTAGTAAGAAGAACAGTGTTATAGTATGGTAAAGCATGGCATGGCGTCATCGCAATCTTTTTTTTGGGGGGTGGGGGATAGGAAGATATTTAGAATTTCGTTTCTACTCTCATCAGTTTCTGTCTGTTGAGCATAGTTCCTTCGGTTTGTCTGTGTTGACTGCGAGTGTATTCATGGTGTAATACTGGAAAGGAGAGTGAGGAAGAGAGGAAAGAGAGAGAGGAGGAGGAGGAAAGAAAAAAGAGTTTGGAAATTTTGGTGAAGACTCTCTCTCTCTCTCTCTCTCTCTCTCTCTCTCTCTCTCTCTCTCTCTCTCTCTCTCTCTCTCTCTCTCTCTCTCTCTCGGTGTGCGTCTGTAAAGTAGAGAAACTGGGCATTTTGGTTTCATGGGTACGACGTAGTATTCGCAAAAGTGGGAGTGGTCTGGGCTACAACCGATCTCCAGACCGAATCGTAGTAAAAAGAATGGAATGGGGGTTGCCGGATTCCGGGATCTGCACTGCTCCGAATTTCAGTTGCTTTTGAGTTCAGCTCCTTTATGTTCTTATCTTTCCGTCTCCTGTCTTGTTCTCATTTTCTCTCTTTCTCTCTCTCCCTCCCTCACTCTCACCAGGAAAAATAAGTTGAGTTGAAAACTGGAAGTTGATCCCAGTTGTTCTGCTAGTGCCTAGCCAAAATGGAAGTGTCATTCACGGCTGCGTTTCATTCTTGAGTCTCAACCTCAAGTTATCATACTCAACTAAGCATGGTATCTATTTCATTTTCACTCCTAGTATTTCTCCATTATTAGTAAGTATTTTTTTAAGAAAAAAAGAGTGCTCTTCCCTTCTCATTCAACAGTATTTGGTAGTATTCAAAACATTCCTTGGATTTGAATTCTGTGAATCTCTCCATTTGGAAAACGAGAAGGACGTCAAGAAAAAACGGCGGTGGTGCAATTGTGGCTGGTGAAGGAGAATTATTGGTAGACAGAAAGGACTGAATTAGAAAAAACATTTTTTGATTTGTACAAGAAAACAAAGATCTCATCATCCCTATGCAAAAAGGTTCCCAAGGAAGACAAATAGGATGGAATTGAGTAGAATGGAGAAGAGAAGATCATATTGGGAATGTGGACGGAAAAGAAGAAGGTTGTTTTCATGATGGAGGCAGAGAAGAAGAAGGTTGATCGTATTATAGGATATGTACAGTGAAACTATTTGTGAATCTGAAAAGAGTCAAAGAGGGTTGATTTTCACGTCGGTTTGTTCGTTCGTTCGTTCGCTCGTTTATTTCCTTCGTACTTTGGTTGGTGTGGGATTGAGGAACGAAGAAGAAGGGGATAGTACGCTACGGCACTTGAGTGTTGAATTGAGTATATGCACACATCACATGAGTGTGACTGTAGATTTTTCGAGTCTTGAAAGAGAGTCTCAGTACGGAGAGTGGAAGGAAGCGTTGGAAGTATCGATCATTCGACGCTGCAGTTGCGCACCAAAACCCCTTCAACTTCACTTTTACGGATGGAAGCATCTCGGCTCGGATCCAGAAGCAGCAGCAGCAACAACAAAACCAACCAAAAGCAGTCACTATCAAAACTGTAGAATCCAAAGCTACAAGGAGGAAGAAGAGAGCTAAAACCAAAACCAAACGACACTAATACCAATACTCAGCAAGGAAGTCTAGTGCATGGACGAAGTTGAGTAAGTGCATGAATTTCAGAGTACGCTAGGGCCAGGCTCCGCTTCCTTTATCTCTCCTTTCATTTCTTCCTTATGTTTTACGCAGAGAGAAGAGTCATCCTCACATCTATCTATTCCCTAACCAACTAACAGCTAGGGCTATTGCATGAGCCAGGGCAAATGTATTCTCATTCTCCCTACGTACATTCTGGCTACTTACTTATTTACTCTTACGTTTATTTTACATTATCTCTCTCTCTCTCTCTCTCTCTCTCTCTCTCTCTCACTCACTCTCCCGTACTTTATTATGTACTTGGTTTTAACATTCAGAATCCACTGAGAAAGTAACCGTACTATATTTGTACATACATACGTGTTATTATATGTATCAGCTATCGCAGTATGCGCATACTTTTTCTTGTACTTTTACTACTATGCAAGGGAGTGTGTAGAAAAACCCTCGAGTCCGGAGTACCTTGTAGTATACATACAACTTAGAGAATCCCATTCTTTCTCACTCTTCCTTACATTTCATCAAATCAAATACATCTAACTAGTAAGAGCCGGCCATTCTACTTTCTCTATCTCCCTCCCTGAGCTGCAGAATCCAATCCATACAGAAAATACAGACCTTCCACATTCCACGATCTTGTGCTCAGTCTCCACTGCAGTCTGTTTGGAGTTTCTCCTCCCCCTCCTCCTCATGCACTGATACTTATCACAATGAGGGAGCAGTTCCTTGTTCATACAGTCAAGCTGTTGTCGAAGTATTCGCTCTGAGCTTCTGGGTTTGTACATAATACACGCATATAGTTAGTATTTAGCATGCTTATTTCAAAAACCAAATATATGTATTTTATTTTATCGGATTTTAGAAGGTGGAGTGTGTGCTGCTTGAGTTGAGTTGAGAGTAGAAAGTTAGAAGGGAGAAAAGGATTGTAATATTCTTAAAGTAAGCAATTATTGTTACGGCTGTTACATGTTGCATCAACGACTGGCTCCGTTTATTCTTTGTAAATTGAGGTGAAATTATTGAGATAAAAAGAAATACAGAGAGAGAAAAGCTTTAAATCTATGAATGGATTTTACATGCGGATTATGCATAACGTTATGTTGTTTTGGTTTATCAGATTTGGCTAGTTGAATGAGTCAAATCATGCCAGAGCGTAAGTCATGCAAAGCAGAGAGGTAAATGAAAGTTTATCTATGTACATACTACCGTTTTACTGCTAGGTGAAGGAAAAATGCATATGTTAAATTACCCTTAGGTGCGATTAAATTATTCTTGCATTTCGGATTAGTGGAGTAGATTCTACGCTCAGTAATACGTACTACTACTACTACTACTTACAAGCAAGGCAAGTAGAATAATAAGGTACGGTCAATCGATTGGGGGTCGGCTCCCCTTGTTTTTGACGTCATCTGGCAGCCAGAAATTTCTGCCGTAGTATAAATCCACACAAATGGTATCAACTTCAGCAGGTCAAAGGTCAGGCAAACGTGGATCGATTTTATTGAAGTAGGTGTTAAATGAAAGAGCACAAAACTCTAATGGGAAGATAGCATTGCGATTTTTTTTGGAAATTTTGAGTTAGACAGATTTTAAAATTTGAGAAAAAGAGCATGTTGAGCTTATGGAGTATATAAACTTCGCGCCAACTTTTTCTTCCACTTCGGCACCAAGAACTTCCTCTCAAACATACCCTGAAACCTAAAAATCCCAGGGAGGGGGGGTCAGGTGTAATCCTTTCTATGTTAAATTTTTAAAGGCAAAAGAACGCAAGAGTAAGTGTGATAAGATAGGAAACAATATGATGGAAGGACTCACCAATTTAGTTAGATGATTTGAAGTCACTTAATTATGTTTATTGTTGAATTAAAAACACAACGTTTCGAATATTTTCTTCTTCAGGTCGCTCATTTTGAAACACCTGAAGAAGAAAATATTCAAAACGTTGTGTTCAACAATACACTGTGTCTCAATGAAATAGGACCACCCCTTTTTACCGGTCTAACTTCCCCCCACGCGGGGTATAAGGGGGCGAGACAATTATTTTTAGATAACACTTGACTAGTAGGTATAAAAAAACTTCAGTTGACCACCAGGGGTCACTTGGTTCTGACGCAATAAATTAAAATCCGAAAAACAGGTGTCTCAATGAAATAGGACCAGTCCACGGTTTCCTCGATTCAAACCCTGATATCTGATGAATGCGTAAATGCAAAAACTTGAAATTTGATGCACACACTATCCAATACAGTAGTCATAAGTACAAGCATTCACTTTTGTCACAGTGTCACTACAGCTCTGGTGGCAGGGGAGAAATCGAGTTCCTCAGGTGACATTCTTACACTATAGAGTTTATATGGGAAGGGAGTAACTCGTTTCACTAAATCGTCACTCCAAGGCGTAAATCTCAACGGATTCTGACAGAATGACATGGAACATAAACGCTGAAAAATTCTCTACAAAGTCATATAACATTCACATATGAGGTCACTTGAGGTCACTACGACCCCAAGCGAATGAATGCCACGTTGCTCCTACTACGCCTGCCTACCTCATACTTTTCACAAGCGTTAAGCTTCGTTCGTGACTGTTCGTACAGTGACCTCGAGTGACCTCCGTTCAAACCCATAGATGTTAATGTTGAATACTGTTTTATCTCGACTTTGACTCTGTATATAATACTGTCTTTCCTCAGTCGTAGTCGTAAATTCGTATGAAGAAAGGTTGTTCGCAAAAAGAAGTTTAATATCTATAAGGCTGCTATATTAAGGCTGCTATATTACTAATATAAGTGTGTATAAGGGTGTGTAGTTTCTTTTTTTGTACATGGGTAGGAAAAGTCCTAGGTTTGGTCGTGGGTAGATAAAGTCCGGGTAGGAAAAGTCCGGGTAGGAATAATCCGGGTAGGAACATTCCAGGTAGGAAAAGTCCGGGTAGAAATAATCCTACAACCGTGTATAAGGTAGCCTTAGCGTTCGCAAGTCACGCCATTCATACTTTAGCTTTAGACTTGGCAGTATATAAATGTATATGTGGTTATAATTGTATCTATATACCAGTAAACCGACCCGTCCTGCGGACGGAAGCAAACAGTTGTTCACGACAATTCTTGACTTATTTAAATAACTGTATTATCTACACAATTTAAATGATTCGGTCCGCCAACGTCTGATGCCCATCCGCTGTTCCCCTATACCCATTTTTAGACAAAATTATTGGAATTTTATCATTATGTAGATTGCCAGTGCAGGTGTAGTATGTTGCTAATCAACCTGATGTTGGGGGAGGGGACAGCGGATGGACGGCCCCGGACAGAACTATTTGAATTTTATTATTATGTAGATAATATAATATGATGGTAGTATTAACTTTAACTTGATACGTCCTGTATTCTGAGCTGGACGAGTTATAAGTCCCTTTCTAGGTAGGTAGGTTATATTGAATATATAAATACATTGATGGCTGTCGTTGTTGTTATGTTTGTTGCATGAGTGGGGAAGTTCATAGTAATAGGTAACAGCTTACATATAACGTATATACGGGCGTTCAGGCTTTAAGAACATTTAAAAAGGAGAGTTGTGTTTTTGTTTTTCTGATTATTTCGCTTCTTTAGATTTGTAACACCTGCACCACAGAACTACAAGTACAAACTTGAAACTTGAATGTTGGTTGGTTGTTCTTTTAGTCTTATTTGTAATTTTTTCGCTTCGGCTAGGCCGGAGGACCATGTATATATTTAAATAGTAAATGAAAAAAAAATAGTGCTGAATGTGCACTGTGCGTGTAGTAGTGTAGGGTTGCATTTAGTGTAAGTGATGATGAAGATGTTTGATTCGAATTTTGGTACGATTAAAAAAAAGTTGTTTTATGTGTTCTCTAAAGAAAGTGGAAGGCCATGGCCACACTACATACATATGCACACTATCCTCGTCAGTACGAATTGAGTTTAAATAACCAAATTGACTACATTATAATAACAAGAAAAGGCTTAAGTGAAACATACAATCATGATTATGGTAAAAGTATAATGTGCTATAGTGCAACACGCTATCTCACTTTTTTTTAACTTATAAATTTTTCAAACGACATAACATAGTTTCGTTACAGGGAAATAGAATTACATACCATTGCAAAATGACGTTGAGCACATATGCAAAACTAAATTATAAGGTATGTAGTGAGTAAATCAAGCATTCTGAGTTTTAAATTGGTGTGAGGTTCCTGCTCCATCATAAATTATATTTTTTTGGTAGAACTGGAACTTACTGGACTATTTCTATTTAATTTACATAATTTTAAGGCACTATTAATGGTTTGATTGGTATACGGACATTTTCCCCCCGGACATTTTCCCCCCGGACATTATCCCTCCCGGACATTATCCCCCCGGACATTATCCCCCCGGACATTTTCCCCCCATGCAGTAACCCCGGACATTTTCCCCCCGGTCCCAAAATGAAACTAATGGTATAGACAAGTACACTTACGCGTTTAAGGTAAATGTTTTGGGAAAATATAGTTAATATTTATAGTAATCTAAGGGCATCTAAGCGTTGATGCATTTTCTCATGATTAGCGTCGTCATTAATATTTAACAATATATGTTTCACAGTCTAAAATACTTATGCAACATTTTGCATACTTTAATTTACCATATTATCTTTGCATCGGATCAGCAAGTAAATTAGTGTACACTAATAGATTTCGGTTGCTATTTCATTTTACCTGTCTATTTCAAGAGGTCAGAGCAGTTTGACTCTCATGAAAGTCGATTGCAGCATTCTGTTTTGTGAGTTTCCTATTTATTAAAGCTAACATGGAATTAGAAATGATTAAAACTGGTAAAGGTGGAAACACAAATTTTAACGACACTGCAAGATTTACTTATCAATTTTTATTTCTGATTCAATTTGTTTGAATAATTTTATAAAACCCGAGTAAGTTTTTATGTTCAGAGGTAGTGGCACCTTACCATTATTAATGACCTAAATAGTTTTACCCTGTCTTATTACCTTCGACCTTGTAACTAAGCATTTGTTACGACGTCAGAATACACATGTACAGAATTTTTAGGCACATTGGAGAAACAGTGTAGTACATTATGAATTTTTGAGTATGCTAGCAACTACCAACTTTAAAAAATATTATTATGATCTAAGTTTATTTTTTTCAATATCCTTTTCGAGGGGTTTACATTTTTATTTTATGTTTCACTACGCAGATCTCGCTTAAGGTTTAATTTTTAGATTGAATTGGATTTATGAGTATACCATTTAGCGAATCATTACTTTGTACTATAACAATATGCATCTTAGCATCTTAAATAAGGGTACGGGGGGAAAAAGTCCGGGGTTACTGAAATGTCCGGGGGATAATGTCCGCGGGGGAAAATGTTCGGGGGGGAATATGTCCGGGGGGAAAATGTCCTAAAACCGTTTGATTATTTGTTAACCTGAAATTTTAGGTATGGTGGGCTGTGTTGGAGAAAAGGGTCAGAACTTCTTTGAGTACAACGCTAAGTACTGGGGATAAATAGATATATAATTAACTTTATTCAGTCACTGTTGCACAACTACAATAGCCCTACGACTCACATGGAAACCTACCTTACTTGAAACTACAGAATGAAGCGAAACTACCCGAAACGTATGCTACCTATATAAGTGACCTCTGCTCGTGAAAATCCGAAAATTTTAAATTTGTTGAAGCAGTTAATAAAACCCTGTGCCTCAGAAATACACATATTTTAAACTTTTTCGAAAAAAATTAAAATTTTCGAATTTTCAAAAATCCTTGCATAACTTTTTAGATAAGCATGTAAAGAAGTTGCATTTCAAATATTATGAAAAGACAAACATTGTGGGAGCTAGAGCGCGTTAAAATTTGAAAAAATCGATATTTTTGAATTTGCGCGCGCGATTGCGGCCAAACAACGAATTTTGCAGTCGAATGACTATGCGAGCAGAAGCAGAGGCCACTTATATGGGTAGTATACGTTCCAGATAGTTTCGCTTCATTCTGGAGTTTCAAGTAAGGTAGGTTCCCATGTCAGTATACAACACACATTGTTTTCAAAAGTAAATTTTTTGGTTAGCAAGTATGAACAATATTTTGTTAAACACAACTCTAAAAAGTATTTGTATGATGATTATAAATCTGGATAGATCCTCTGATAGCATACTATCCAATTTCTTCCATTAATTTTGAAGACAAGTTAAACTTGGATCTGAATACTTGAAAAAACAAGAAAACGATTCTCTTGCCCCAATATAAAGGCCAATTACTGCTATATTTTTTCTACCTATTCACATAATTTGGAACATCAATGTTAGCAATTTTGAAATACTTGAGCGATTTTGTCGAGTGATAGCTCATTTTGAAGCCCTTAAAAAAATAAGAATCGGATTTTCTTTTTATTTACTTTTGGCCCATACAACACTTTTTAGAGCGTTTTTCGATTTAATTCGAAAATTGTTCGAATAACACGCTGTGAACTCGATCATAATTATATTCTGCTAATCATTGTCGTTCTAATGATGTATTACTTGTATCGAAATTTTATGAGTATCCGGGCTAAATATCAACTTTTATGTTTCGAAAATATTTGTGCGGTAAATTCAAACTCTTTCATTTTATACGACTGATAAAGGGTCAGACATACATGGTGCCACCAACTTTGAGGGTGGGTCAGCTGCAAATAAATAACACCCTATCATACACATTGTCGTTTTTTGTATGTTGTGCTTCAGAGGGTGACGCTGGAAGTGGGTGGGTCCCAAAATATGCTTAAGTTCGCTAGCGTCATTTGTGTCCGGCCCCTAATTTTATGCAGCAAAAGTTTTTTCACTTTTGAAATTATTCTTTGACCTGTGTTATTTTTTGATAGATTTGAAGCCCCTTGTTTTTAAACGATATTTTTGTTTGAAATACGAAAGACAGGACTCTAAATCTCTCTTTTTTCTTTGTCCACGAAAAGGGATTGCTCATAGCTATCGCCATATTCAAACCGTATAGTAGGATCCAAAATATATCCTTGCCTGGTTTTCTCACTGTTAAATCTTGTGTGGTACATATTAGTTTAGAGTAGTATCGCATCAGTGGAATTGGAAAGTATTGCGTGTACTATCTCGGTGCTGGTGGTGTGTTACTCTCTACTTTTTCTGTTACTGTGACAAGATCAATTTTTAATTTTTTTTCAGAGCAATCTGTTCGGACAGAAGTGATGGATCAGATGCCACAAATAGCTCTTTTCTGCCATGAAGAGAGTCCTAGACTGGAATATGTGGTGCCTAAGCATATTTTGCCTCACATAGTAAGATTGATGACAGACCACTTTACTCAGGTATATTTTCTGTCCCTTTGGTTAGCAATACAATAGTAAACCGTACATCTAGGTAATTGCACTTTTCTAGTAGAAATGTCATTTGGTAATTCTAATGGAAATGTGCGAAATGAATAAAAGCATGCATGCAAATATTCGTTTTGCTAAAAGGCATCAGAAATAAAGAAAAGCCAAAGATGAAGATTAGATCAATGCACGTATAATGCTGTAACAGTATACATTTAATTATAGTGTACCTACCATAGCTGAGATTAGAGGTAGCTTTCTCTTCGCTTTCTTTTTATTTGTATTTAAAATAATATTATTTCGTGGTTTATATTATACATTTATGTGGTGTACTCGGGTTCGGGTCGTTTTTTCCCTCTATTCGATTTTTAAAAGTTACTACATCATTGTGTGTGTGTACACATTCACATACATTAAATTAATTGTTTCCTTTGGGCTTGGAATCGTGAAATTTATCATCAAGCATTATCAGCCATAATATAGCATCATGTGCATTGTTCGTTTAACAGCTACATTTTTACTTTACTATGCCGTGTGATCGTGTGATGGTAGGTTTCCGATTAGCTTTCTTTCTTTTTTTTAATTGTTTTTGTTTTTCGTCAGCCTATAATATCAGGGACATAAAATGAGTATACAGAACTCAAGCAAAAACCATATAGTGTTCTGTTATTTACCTTTGAAAAGAAGGAACTAAAGATACAATAACATGGTCTTAAAGCTATTTTTAAGTTTTTTTGTGTCACTGAACTTGCTTTAGTTGGTAGTAATAGTAATAATAATAGTTGTGTTAATCAAAACTAACCCTCTAAGATTGACAGGTAAAATAATTCATGGGGAAAGGGCTATGCAGTACTTTACATATTGTAAAGAGGGAGTGTGGAGGTAATTATGTTATGTATACATGCATGCATAACACATGAAGTGAAATTGAAGTCCGGGAAACTAAATTCCTTTGTATGTACTTGTATATACGCATGTCTATACAGACATGAAAAAACTGAAACATATCTATTCGCTGGGGAAATTATGTACTTTACTAGTGGGTATAAAAAGTATAGGAAGAGAACATGTCATGGAAATGATGAAATTGGCGATTAGCTCTCGCTTGCGATTAAAATTAATAGGACATTAATTTTTGATAGACATTCGTTGTACTACATTGGCTGACTCGACCGACCTGACATGTACACCACACCGTCAGGGCATCGTGCATAACACCATTTTATTTATTATTTCAACATTTCACCGAATAGTCGGTGTTCGTTCTTTCGCTCCTTCTTCGACTCACCAACAACCATGTTGGGGACTCAATCGGGAGTTTCGAAATGATACTGTATATAATTAAGGAGGTAGATGCGGACGAAGATAAGGTTTGACACACAAGGATGTTTGCGTATGTAAATATTTAATATGAAATCATGCATCCCAACAAACCCACACATGCAAACGTCGTGACTGTCACTCAATCAAAGCAGCACAAGACAAGAGACATATTTACGCTAACAGGCACACGAGGGCTTCTTACATTGTATTAGATTATATAATATGCATTCCAACCTTTTTACGAAGGTCTCAGTCAGTAGCCGTCACTAATTATTATCAATTTTTATTCTGTGCCTGAATTATATTAAGTTTTCCTTAAAATTCTGAATTCTTTTGTTCTTTTTGCATACTGATTTTTAAAAAATTATAGTACCTACTATTTTAAGACATGTTTCCTTGAGTTTCGTTGTAGTTAGTAGTTTTTCAATATTTGTTTTACAATGAAACATCAATATGTGTAATTAGGTATTATTGTATATGTTGATATTGCAACTTTTGCTTCTACAAATTATCTGTTGCAGGTCAGACAGGCGTCTCAATCTGGTCTCCTAATACTCTTGGAACGTGGTATTATTGCGTCAAGTCAAGTTGCTGAGAGCGTCTTACCCGTCATCGTTGAGCATACGCAGGAATATGCGTCAGAAGACCTTAGAGCTGAAATGACTGCGGTAAGTGTTTTTTTAACATTCAAGTCCCTTTATACATAAATTATAATAATATATCAACAACCGCAACCTCGTGCATAGAGTTGTACCTGTTTTTTAAAATAAGAGTTGGAGAATAAGATGCATATGGTGGAGAAAATAAAATTAACAGGCAATGTGTGTGTCGACGCAGATATTTTACGACTATTATTGCTACCATTATTTATTATTGTATTTTAGGCATCGTCTTTGTGTGATTGTGTAAGTAAATATAATTATGCTAGCAGTAAGGCCCGTTGCCATGCAACGGGGTTGTTGTTGTAAGGGCCCTCTCAGTCTGTGGAACAAATAAAAGAAACGACACAGTTCCACAGACCGAGAGGGCCCTTACAACTACCACCCCGCTGCAGGCCAACGGACCTTACTGCTTGTTATTTTATATATCTACTAAATTTCATAATTCCAATTAGTTTTCAAAACTGGGGGTGGGCCCTACAGACCCCCCGCTAACGTGACCTATTAATAATATGTAATCATACTTGTCTTCCTGGCTGTTACATCATATCCTCGCCCCACTTATTATTAAGTAGCTTATTACTGCTTATGGAATATTAGCATCACGTTTAGCATGGTCCATCACTAAACTCCAGAGAAAAACTATTCCCTTTCCTCCCATCTTCCCCCTGGGCGTAGTCACGGTTTAGTGACAGGCATAATCCTAGTTAAATGATATGCTTATTATTATTTACACCTATTAATTAATATTAATATTCATATTTTCAGTCAGTTGATCAAGGCTTGTGACGCGGAAAAATCAAACGGGATAATATTTAAAAATGTACTATAAATCACTGGCACTTTCACTACCGCTCAGTATCTATACTTTAAATTAGACTAATCTCTACCCAATTGCTTGCGTCGAACATGTAAAAATCAGTAGTAATAAGTTTAGGATCACAACCTATAGAGGCACATTTATTTATCACAAAAAGTACAACAAAAATAACTTTATTAGGTATGTTTCTTTATAAATTCTGATCTAAAACTATTTACTAATTACTGGAAAATCCTTGGAAAGTAAAAATCAGCAGGAATGTATTTAAGATCACAACTTATAAAGGAACATAGCTACTACTTATTTAACAAAATAATAATTCTCTATTAAGACAAACCGGAGCCAGTTTGTGTAGAGTGAATTAATGTTGCCGTAGTATGACTGTAAGATTGTGTGTTGAATGGCTCAACTTTTTTGTTGATAATAATTTGTAGATTATCAGCAACACATTTTTTTTGTTACTCAGCTTTAATAATAAATTAGTTTCATTAAAAATTTAAATTTATTATTTTATTTTATGAGTTTGAGTTTAGCTTTATTAAGGAGTCAAGCACTTCAACATACAGCTGTTTTTCAAGAACGGACTCACAAAGATAAATCTACTTAAGTGAAATGTAAATACTATAATTAATACAGAAATGAAAATTAACCAAAATTCAATCCATTTGCAAACCATAAGAATACATCCAAAACAAGCAATTTTCATGGGGGTTGATACATGTTATACATGTGTTCTTTCCTTGTATTTAAATAGTGCTCAAACAAATTAAGCTTAAAAATTCCAGCATGATTGACCTCATTTTCATCATCACATTTAACATCAAGAGGTAAATTATTCCATAAATCAATACATCTGAATACAGGTGATTTTCTACCACATTGTGTTCTAAATTTAACATAATCAAGTAGTTTATTATTACTAGACTTTGTTATTCTAGTGAATTCCTTAAATTTAAAAATCCCAACTAGACTATAAATGTCACACCCATACTTCATTATCTTACATAAGAATATTAGACTAGAATAGTTAATACGCTCAATGACCGATAATGAGTTTGTAAGCTGTAACAATATTGACTCATCAATGCCTTTCTTCTTAATAAACACAATAGGAGAATCACTAAAGGAAACAACTATACGACTAATTTTATTTTGAATAGTTTGCAAGTTTGAGGTCGACTGGGCACCCCAGATAATAGAGCAATAATCCACAATCGAAAAAACAAACGCATTCAACATCACCACAGAAGTTTCAAAATCTAGAAATCGCTTAACGCTTGTTATTGCCCCTATAGCTCCACACACTCTATTTTTAACATAAATATAATGTTCTTTAAAGGTAAGGGTATTATCTATTATTATACCAAGATAGCGAAACAAATACCGTCTTTCAATTTCGAAATTATCACACTTTAAACAAATATTACTTATATCTGATAATTTAGTATCATTAGGCTTATGAAATACCATATACTTAGTCTTATTCACATTTATACTGAGATTATTTTGGTTAAACCAAAAACAAAGGTTATTCAAACAAATTTGCATTGTGCTAACCATTACATTCCAGTTATTATTATTGAAATACAAAACTATATCATCAGCATACAAGATGTATCGTACACCTTCTGATATGGCCTCAGATAATTTATCAATGTAGATTATGAATAGCAATGGAGCTAGTACCAATCCCTGTGGAACACCAGATTTTAGATCATATGCATCAGATAGATAATCACCCACCTTAATTTTAAAGCTCCTATTCCGCAGCATATCAGTTAGTAGTTTTAGAAGGTACGGATCTATTTTGTAGATATCTCTTAGTTTGATAAGTAACTTAAGGTGATTGACTAAATTGTCGATAAAATGTTTCTTGTTCGTATCCTACTATGTTAATACGATATGCAGTTATTTTGGTTTGTGTTACCTAAAATGTTTATGAGTTATGCATAGCAGACACGGATGTATGCGTATTTTGTTAAAAAAGTTTGTATTGCATGATAAAGTGAGTTTGAGTGAACTTTATTCAAGTGTCAGATTCATTCAATACAATTGTACTGATTTACAATGAGTAAGTGTGGAGGACGATTCAGCTCCACTTGGCTGGAAACTCTCGAACAATACCGCTTTCGGTCAAGATCATTTCCATTTTTAGTCATCAATTATTTACGTACAGAATATGGTATGTCAAATAAATAGGCAGCATGTCTTTGATACTTTTGTGATGGTTAAGTAAGAAAAAGCTGCCTGTAAAAACTTTACGGATCTGAACCGCTGATCGTTAGAGTTGTACTGGGGTTCAGGTACCAAAAGCACGTGACATAGTGAGTCGAATGCCTCGCCATTATATCGGCCAGTATCAGGATTGATACTGCGGAATATTTACTGACAAAAGCAAATTTTGAGGGCAGTTATGAAGCACCATTCATGCAATTATCGTTATGAAAACTTGTCTTTTGAAAAGTCAAAGTTGTGTTATTAATTTCATCCATGTCTTCTCCGCTGTGGTACTAAAACTACGCTACACCTCGAGTATTATTTTTATTTTAGTACTTAAGGATTACGCTATGCGATATTGATGTTGCGGCAGTGCGCAGAAAATTAATTCAAGCAAGTGGAGCTACTTCCATTTCCATTCCACCTATTTTTTCAGTGTGATTGTTGTCATAGTAGTACTTAACATAATTTAAAAAAATAAAAATAAACAACGACGTTGCCCAACACTGCTTCATTGCTTCTTCTTAAGCTTTGATCTTTTAGGATGTATATAAAACATGTATGATATACGGTGTTTTATAATTTTAAATTCACCCCAGTTTATGGGGATTACTTTCTTTAAAGAACGAATTTTCAAGCGGGATATTTAGTTTTAGGTGACAACTTACTATAATTAGGATTTAACTTTGATTGACCCCCAGGGGTAACGTGGTTCTCGTGTAAATAATTAAAACCCGAAAATCGGGTGTCTCAAAATTTTAAACTCACTTCACGGATTTTAAAGTTCAAATAGCTATATCTTCCGGCTGTACCAACAAAAAATTACAAAACTTAGCATGCGTGCTATCACACCTGTTACTTATCAATACAATCGTTAACTTTGATCATCGTGTTACTGTAGCACAGGTAGCGTTGGAGAAAACGAGTCAACCTCATGTCAACTTTTTTCGCCGTTTGATAACATAGGAAAATCACGACTGCCATCACTAAATAAGGGGGTTTAAAGTAGCTCACCTAAATTAAAATTGTTTCAATATTTCTAAAATTGAAGATATACATAATCTCTTAGAATCATTTATGCTGGACATTTTATGCATTACTGAAAGTAAGTTGCAGCCTACAATGCCGTTTGAACCCCATGTAGTAAAAGGTTACAACTACTATAGGAAAGATAAGGAACACAGAGGTGGTGGCGGCACTGTTGTTTATTTAAGAAACCATTTGGAGTTTGTAGAATTTGCGGTAAAAATACCTAACATACATAATAAGCTAGAATTCAATTGTCTCAAAATCTCCAAAGAATTTGTCGCTCCTCTTACGATAATTTCTGTTTATAAACCCCCACATATTAAAGTTCAAGAGATTATAGAAAGTTGGGAAGTTCTACTAACCCAGGTTGGCAATAAGAAAGACAGAATAGTTATGGGAGACTTTAGCATAAATTTAAATGACAAAACTACTGACGCACTTGATGTTTTAAAAATAGCAAGTAGCTATGGCTTGCATCAACTTATTGCGGACAATACTAGGGTGACTAACAGGACAAATACACTTATAGACCATGTTTATGTAAGTAACATCAATGCAGTCGTTTCCTCTGGGGTACATTAAAAAGCGGTTAAAGTAGCTTTAGTTTCAAGGAGTCAAGTATTTCAAATCATTTAAGATCTTTTCTCCCAACACGGACCCCCGTGTGACTAGCTTACCCCGTACTAACACAGAGCCAAGTAAGCCTTTAAGAATATAGATTGCCACACATGTGGACACATAGACTTGGCTGTTCTGACTACAACTTAGTGTATGTAATTACTAAAACAAGTAAGTCTGGAATGTACAGCAGTAATAATATCATTAGAACTCGAAGCTACAAACGAGCTAACTGGGATAAAATTAACACTGACCTCAGCAACGTAGCATGGAAGGCTCTTGAATGTCTAGGTAATGCTGACGATATTCTTAGCTCATTTAACTTAAATGTAAAAAGTGTACTTAACCTGCACATACGTGAAGTTAAGCGCACAATAAAAGGTAAAACCTCAGAATTCCTTACAGGGGACATCAAACGCTTAATGCGTAGGAGGGATCATTTCAAATCTCTGAGTAAAAAAAGAGGCAGTGCAGAAGCATGGAGTGAATATAAAGCCATACGTAACTTTCTTTCTAATGTTATAAAGCAGTCCAAAATTAGTCACTACAGAAGTAAACTTAATAACGTACCTAGTTTGTCCAGTTAATGGGACACTGAATTCACTGACTAGTAAAAATAAATGCACAAGACAAATTACTGAACTAAGGTTAGAAAGCGGGGTTATATGCGATCAAAGTGAAACTGCACAAAATCTGGCTGATGCGTTTGTCGTACATAGTGTGCCTTCTAACGACCTAGATCAGTTTTATAATTCAATTGCCACTAATGTCAATGATGTCATTCCATTGACTACTACAGAAGTCATTCGTGCATTTAGAGAAATTAAGCCTAAAAACTCAGGCTCTATTCAAAATCAGAGCTATTGTATTGTATTGTATTTGAAGGAGATCCAGTAACATAAAGCTAGTCTGCAATGGGCCTATTAGTGGCCTGAGCGGCATTTTGCATAGTATTATACTATGCAAGATCCCTTCAAATACAATACAATACAATACTGGAATGCCGCTCAGGCCACTGATAGGCCCATTGCAGAATGATCCTTTTTTACTATGAACATGTCTTTATTTATGAAAGTTGCTGTTTACTCGTTATAAAGTATGCGTGAGCAAGAACGAGAAACTTTCGCACTAAACTTTCAATTTAATCTCTAAGCGTATACTTATTAAGTGACTATGATTATGCCTATGAGTTGCTCAGAATTGACAATTAAGTCAGACCATAGTACTGGTATTTATCAACGGCAGAAGTCGTTGGTGGAATGCAAATTCCCGAAATACCAGCACATAGTCTAACTTGCATGTAATTAAGCGAAGCTAATCGAAACTATTCCAAAAAATACGAGAGATATTCTAGCGATTGCCGGTAGTGCTATTGGCTAGGGTCAACGTGCCCGAAAATACGTTGTGACAACTCCTAAATGGCTTCAGTAGAGCAGCAATGTTTGAGTTTGAGTTTGAGTGAACTTTATTCAGTGTCAAATTAATTCAATACAATTGTACTGTTTTACAATAACAGACACTAATACATACGATATAATCTAAAAGCAAATCTTAAAACTAGCACACACACAATTCTAATTAAATATTCACAATTCCATATTCATAATTCGATACCAAATTACATACACATGTGACAAACACTGCCTCTCCACTGAAGCTACATATCTTCCAGCTTGTTAGTTCTGCAGTATGCAAAACAGCTTTGATATGTGGATATACGCTATCTCAAATATCGAAAGTTGTCCAAGGTGAAGATAGGAGAAAATTGACTACTAAATTCCGACACGCTATACCCGCAACCACTAGGTGCTTCGTGAACATAGGAATTCAAGCCAAAAAAACTAAAAATGGAAATAAAAGGCCGTTTGATAGTATTCAGGACAGAGAGAAGTACACGTCTACTCTCGTCGAGTTCAGAACGAAGAAGATCAGAGCTACATTGTACTTAGTAACTGTATTAATACTTTAGCTGTCCCACTAGCAATTATGAGCACTCAATTTCTCTTACTTGCTGTTTTTCCATCTGCATTCAAACACGCAACCGTAATTTCGGTGTACAAAGGAAAGGAAAGCAAATTAGACCCTAACTCGTAAAGACCAATATCCAAACTGTTGTTACTGAATAAGTTGTTTGAAAAGATGCTTCAGCAAAAAATGTTAGACAAAGTTCAGGCGGCAGGTCTGCTAAATGCAAATCAATATGGGTTTAGACCTAGACGCTGCTGTCAAACGGCAGTACTACAGTTCACACAAGATGTCTTTAATTCTATTAATTCTTGTAGTGTTCGCTGCCGAGCAATATTTATCGATTTAACGAAGGCCTTTGACTCTTTCGATCACACTCTATTGTTAACAAAATTAAGAGTTAATTTTGGCTTTGATGGGCACACTAAAGTTGATAGCTGATTACTTGAGAAATAGAAAATTTTGTATTCAAGACGGTGGCTATGTTTTTGCTGACTACGATCTGTTAAGTGGTGTACCGCAGGGATCTATTTTTGGACCGTTACAAGTTATTCTTTTTATTAACGATATATTTAATATGCGTTTGAATTTAAACTCCAATATGCTTTAAGAAGTCGAATGTACTGAAGATGGTTCAAGGCGTGTTGACATTATTGCGTATAATTCAACAAGAAAGGAAGGAATTATACTTGATCCAACCGTTCGAATGGAACAAAACAATATAAATCAATCAGAGGCTGTGCATCTGGAGAAAAAGCGAATTTATGACCCATGCATCCCCTACTTCAAACAGAAATTGGGCCTGACTGAAATCCATGTGGTAGGGCTTTACGTTGGGGCACGAGGGACGATTTTAAAAATTTTCCTTAACTTCATAAAAACCCAACGTCTACCTAGTACGCTTATTGAAGACATCTTGATCTCCGTTTTGAAGAAATCAGTTCAAATATGTGTGCCTCATTTGTTTTCGTGTGTGCCTACTGAATAATAATAATGCATCATCTAATATATAATTACACTTAAAAGCATAAACTAAATGTAACAAAATTGCTTAACCGTATACTGAGTCCTTTGGGCTATCGTCGTTGGACGACAGTGTCAAGTTTATTTTAATAGAGTTGTCTTTATCTCTGCTGATGACTTAGTTATCTACTGTGCTGACACGTGTCTTTTTAAACTCCAGAGCACAATGCAAGAAGCACTAAATAACGTCAATAATTAGTTTTCTAACTTTAAGTTAAAAATAAATGTATGTAAAACTAAATTCATGATACTTCATAAATCGCATGATGTAGTCTCAAGTGGCATAGTAAGACTGTTGTCCGATGGTGTATCACTGGAACGTGTTAAAAGCTTTAAGTACTTAGGCATTATTATTGACTCACATTTAAATTTTAATAAGCACAGTATCTATGTAAAAAAAAGAGTCTCTACTGCTATCTGCGTAATACATAACATTAGAAAATACCTAACGTTTAAGGTTTGCTGCACTATGGTCAATGCCTATGTGTTGTCTATAATTGACTACTGCTCGCCTATTTGGGCTGTTCAGTCTGAAAAGTACTTCCTAACGACGCAAAATTTAATTACCAGGAGCATTGTTATATTCTCTCAAATTCCATTGTGGACAAAAAAGCCTAATAAAAATAAGGTAAACATTGATGAGTCGATTGTGTTGGAGCAAGCTAATATTCTTTCTATCAGAAAACGTATAAATGATAATATGTTAATTTTTGTGTTTAAAACTTTAAAATTTGGATCGAATATTGAATATTTAAATAAGCTTATTAAAATTAAAAAGATTGTAAGGCCAACAAGGTCAGGTGATGGTATTTTGCACGAGCATTTATCTCGTAGCCCGTCTGCAGCGTTTAAAAAATCTTTCATGTACAGAGCTGTAGATTCCTGGAACAAGCTCCCATCGCATCTGCGTAATACTGACATTTCACTAGCTGAGTTTAAGATACAATTTCTTATTTTATATTGAGTAGGAAATGTAGATAAATGTAACTATGTATACACCTCCTTAATTCATAGTTTAAAATTTTGTTGATTCCGTTTGTAACCGTATATTGCGTAACTGATGTTTTATAAATACTGGACTTGATATTACGTAACCGAATACTGTGTCTGTTATTGGAATTCAGTACAAACCAATTAAAGTTTGAACTGTATAATTTTGACACTTGAATAAAGCTCGCAAACAAACTTGATTCTTGTGAACATGCGCAAACATCAACCGATTAAAATTTAAAGACAACGGGCATGAGCGCAATTAAATTTTTTACAATACAGTAAATAAGTCCATTTCCAGGTCACTCGGGGTCACGTTACGTCGGAGATTGGACATTACGGAGAGTTGATGGAATGGAATCAGCGGTATGCAGCTCTCCGTAATATCCAATCCCGGGCGTATCGTGACCTGACTATTGACTTATGTACTGTTTTGTAGAGAATTTAATTGCGCTTATGCCTGTTGTCTTTAAATTTTAATCGGTCGATATTTGCTCATGTACACAAGAACTTGGTGGTGGCAGTCGTGATTTTCCCATGTTATCAAAGGGGAAAAAAAGTTGACATAAGGTTGACTCGTTTTTTTCAACGCTACCTGTGCTACAGTAACACGATGATCAAAGTTAACGATTGTATTGCTAATAATTAAAGAACGCTCGGCTGGACTGTGCATGAGGAAGTCTCTGATGGTTCTTCAAAAAGGGTAGATATTATATGCTGGCGTAAAGATTTGAAAACTGGATATATTCTGGACCCAACAATTCGTATGGAGCAGCCTTTAACGCAAGCAGAGGAGGTGAATATTAAAATGCAGGTTCATTATAACCCATGCATCCCTTACTTCATAGACAAGTACCAATTAAAGAAGTTGGAAGTGGTTGGGCTTCTTGTTGGAGCTAGGGGTACTGTTACTGGTTTCTTTGAATTATTTTGTAAAGAATTGCGTCTTCCTTCAAGAATGATACAAGAAATAGTAGTTGCTACAATTAGAGGATCCTGCCGAATTGCTCATAATTATTTATATAATATGAATTTGTCTCATGGCTAATTTTAAATAGTTGATTTATATCTTTGAAATTGAAAAATCATAATTATTTTTTAAAGACGTTTTTGGTCCTTACTGTGTTTAATTGGCAAGCGTAATAATGACGCCAGTTGTAAATAAATATTTACTTTTCTTCTTCTTTTTAAGTAACAGGTGTGATAGCACGCATTTCAAGTTTCGCAATTTTTCGTTGGTACAGCCGGGAGATATAGCTTGTTTGTTTGTAAGCTTTATTCAAGTGTCAAATTATACAGTTCAAACATTTTTAGTTAGTACTGAATTCCATTAACAGACACAGTATTCGGTTACAATAAATCAAGTCCAGTATTTTTAAAAATAAATCCAGTTAAACAAATATGGTTACAAACGACATTAACAAAAACTGATTAATATACTAATTGTATCTTAAACTAAGTTAAAGTAAGATCAGTACTACGCAAATGTGATGGGAACATCATTTATACGTTCTTTGATAGAAAACATATTAGGCTGCTCCAGAACTATGGATTCATCAATTTTAACCTTGGTTTTATTACGCTTTTTTGTCATAAATGGAATTTGAGACAATATAACAATGCTTCTGTTAATTATGTTTTGCGTCTTAAGGTAGTACATATCAGTCTAAACGGCCCAAATAGGCAAACACAAGTCAATTAAGGATAACACATACGCATTAACCATAGTACAGCAAACCTTAAACGTTAGGTATTTTCTAATGTTATGTATTACACAGATAGCAGTAGAGACTCTTTTCTTAACATATAAACTTTGTTCCTTAAAATTTAAATGCGAGACAATAATAATACCTAAGTATTTAAAGTTATTTACACGTTTCAGAGATACACTATTGGACAACAACCTTACAGTGTCACTAAAAACTACATCATGCGATTTATGAATTATTATAAATTAAGTTTTACCCCCCTTTTTTTACTTTAACTTATTTACTTTAACTTAAAATTATTAAAACAAATATAGACACTAACTAATGCTTCTTGCATTGTACTCTGAAGTTTAAAAAGACAAGAGGCAGCACAGTAGATCACTAAGTCGTCAGCGTATAAGGCATATTTGAGTGTAGTACCAAACGCATCCCTATATTAATAAAATCCAAAATACGCTTTTGCGTCCACTTTACGATTACCGCTTTCCGATTTCCACTTTCCGACTTTCCACTAATTTTAAACGTTTAACCCATAAGGCGCATGTTTTCGTTAAATATAACAGAAAAGAGCTAACCATGCGCATTAATTAAGCTAACTGGGAGAAAAATAGAGTCGTCAAAAATTTGATAAAATTTAAAAGCCCTGCCACAGTTTGTTAGCTCCTGTTATGCCAAATAACGCCCAATACCGCCCATCGGTATATCAATCGATAGAAAATTAAATAGTCTACATTTTGAAACCGTATTCATTCGTTTAACCTTGCCCAGTGTTTGGGACTGTACTGTGTACTCTCGACTTACAGTTGAATTTGTATTAATTAATTTGTTTAGTTTGGTTTAGTTCAGTAACTCCATTTTAGTAAACTGTAAATCAAGGACGCATTCCTAAACTATTACAAACATTGTAAAAATTTTGATGCATTAAACATTTTGATTTTGATATATTTTGATTGCTGTGTGTATCTGAAAAATCGACCCCGTATACCACTAAAGATTCGATCTTTACGATCTGTCTAAAATGTAAAAACCAATTCTTTAATTAAATGTAAATAAGTGTAGGGGTATCAATTCGTGGGTGGCAGGTATTAATTTTGGCAACTACACCGACTTCTGACCCTTCAAAAGGTGTATAACAAAGTTAACTATCATAATTGTGATCAATACAGCGGCTAATGTAGTAAATAATCAAAACCATAAAAGAAAGTGTACTGTTAAAACTGACCCAAATGTATTGTCAATACATCATTTTAAGATGTGCTATATTTAGATTTTAAAACAATACACAAATTCAAAGAAAATTAAATTCGCTTTTCATATTTAAAATTAAAAATCCTTAGGTAATAAAACCCACTATCTTATTATGTATTAGAAATCTAGAGAATCCAAATAACCCAAAAAGTATCTTACCTCACATTTTACCTACTTCTACACTTATAATTGTTAGAACTCAAAACTGCATTGTTTAATAACTTTTGCTCGCGTGATAGTTATATTTAAAATTTAAATATTGAGTTTTTTGAATTGCGTAAACTTCCACATTAAGGTGCATTTGACATACGAGTCAAATTTGTTCAACTGCCTACAATATTATCCACCATCATACGATCGAATCATCATGAGATCATATTTGACGATGTTACTTAGCCGTTGCTGTTACTCAGACTGGGGTCTGCTGCCATAAAGCTAAATATCCTAATAACCTCATATAAGCCTTGCCGCACAGCAAACATACGTAAGGTTACCTTCGCAAATAATCTAGCTAGGTGCTGTGTGGATAGCGTTACCAAAGCCCAAGTGGGCGTTGTTTTACTAACTTATTACTTAAAGTCAAATATGTTAGGCTAGAACTAAATTCCAAAGAACGTAGGCAAGGCGAGCTGCGAGGGCGATACCTAACTAAAGGTCCTGAACTTATTTACCACATTTCATTTTTCCTTCTCTTAAACAAGGATGTCTTATAAGTTTCGTTCATTGGGTCTGGAGAGACATGAGCCAGACATGCGTTTAATTTAAGAGATCAAGTTTGCTTCTTTAAATTTAGGTAAGGCTGTTCAGGCTATCTCACCGTTTAGGTTACCGTAAACGCTCTAATACAATGACCCGCGTTGTATTAAAACTCCGACCTGTACCCCCCGCGCTCTATTAGAGACCTGCGTTGTATTAAAACTCCAATGCTTCTTACCCACCGCGTTATATTAAAGACACGCGTTGTATTAAAGACCACAATGGGGATCTCATTAATCCTTAGCGATGAATTTGAAATCTAAATCAGAATTTAATTATTCATTGGCAATAAGATCCAAATTAGGATCTTAAAGTTGTTTTTTTCTTATAATGAAATGTGTTCAATCTAAATACGAATAGTTCCTATTTCTGCAATTCTATTTTGAGTATAAGTTTTTCTTAATTATTTAATCAAAATATAAATCGGAATTGTATAATTGCTTAGTAATGAAATTTAAATTAGTACCTGAATGTGACTCTTTCCTAAAAATGAAGTCCTTTAAACCTTAATATTTCTAATAATGAAATCAAAATTGAAATCTAACTATTTCTTAGTAATGAAATCCAAATAGGTATTCAAATCTGGAAAATAAAAGTTTGAGTCTTCGTTTTTTAGTTTAACAAGTCTAACTATCGGAGACAATTTTAAAACATATCTGGGGCGTACTGTTAACGCTTTTGCATGCCTAACCCTGTTTTAAAAATATTAACTTGGGTATCAAATAGAACATGTAAGTGTGTTAACCAGTTCACTATGACTTGAAGTTGTAATCTTAAAACATTTGCTAAAAATGCACCAAAATATGTTTGACCTGCGATAAGACATTAAACTTAGTATTGTGTAAGCATATTGAAGTGTCATAAATGCTGTTACATTCCGTCCGTAGGACGGGCCGGGTTACTTGTCAGATATATCATTAATAAATAGAATAAATAGTAACGGTCTAAGAATAGATCCTTGCGGTACACCACTCAGCAGATTGTAGTCAGCAGAAACATAACAACCGTTTTGAATACAAAATTTCCTATTCCTTAGGTAATCAGCTAACAGCTGTAAAGTGTGTCCATCGATGTCAAATTTATCTCTAAGCTTTGTTAACAATAAAGTATGGTCTACAGAGTCAAAAGTTTGGTTTAGATCTATAAATAATGCTAGACAGCAAACAGCGGGAATTAATAGAATTAAAGCCGTCTTGTGTGAACTGTATCACTGCCGACAAGCAGCAATGTCCAGGTCTGAACCTATATTGATTAGCATTCAGCAGCCCCGCAGACTGAACTTTATCTAAAATCCTTTGCTAAAGCATCTTTTTAAATAATTTATTCAATAATAACAGTTTTGAAATTGGTCTGTACGAGTTTGGGTCTAATTTGCTTCCCTTTTCTATATATACGGAAATTACGGTTGCGTGTTTGAATGCAGCTGGAAATGCAGCAAGTATTAGAAACTGAGTGTACATAGTTTCAAGTGAGACAGCTAATGTAATAATACAGTTACTAAGTAAAATGCAGCTCTGATCTTGCATAGACCCTGAGTTTTTTGGCTTTATTTTCCTAAATGCACGAATGACTTCTGTGGTAGTGAAGGGAATGACATTGTTACTATTAGTGACAATACTATTATAGAACACATCTAGGTCATTTAAAGGCTATTTAAAGCTATTTGAACTTTAAAAACCGTGAAGTGAGTTTAAAATTTTGAGACACCCGATTTTCGATTTTTTATTATTTACACGAGAACCACGTGACCCCTTGGGGTCAATCAGAGTTGAATCCTAATTAATAGTAAGTAGTCACTCAAAAATAAATATCCCGCTTGAAAATTCGTTCTTTAAAGAAAGTAATCCCTATAAACTGGGGTGAGTTTAAAATTATGAGACACACTGTATATACATAATATATAGTACTTGTATAGCACATAAAGATTTCTAAGAATAACTACTAACGAAGCAAGTGCTTTGAAATGTTAATACTCCGTGTTACTTACAAGGGAATGCCGCCGCATGTACTCTTGCGATTTTAAAAACTATGCCTATACTAAATTTAACCGCACTTGCCTACTACAGATCCAAAGTAACTCTACTGCATTTTGTGCCGGTCGCTCACAGTCACGCGCCACAATTCAAAAAAATCTATTTTTTGCAACTTTGCAACCCTGTGGCTTCTACATTGGTCGTCCGATTATCAAAATATTTGAAGTTTTGTGATCTCTAGAACATTGTCTTATAACGAATATTAAAACTTTCATAATTTTCGAATTTGTTATTTTTTCCTTAAATTTTTTTAAAAACCAAGTTTTTTGAAGGCACTCAAAATATCCAAATTTTGTTAAAGAAATGAGCATTTTCAAATTTTATTTGACGTTTTAGATAATGTTGCAGAGCTCACAAAACTACAAATTTGTTAAAAATCCTACCAAAATTGTAGGAGCTACAGGGTTGCAAAGTTGCAAAAAATTGATTTTTTGAACTTTGGCGCGTGATTGTGAGCGAACGGCGCAAAATGCAGTCGAGTTACTTTGAATCTGTAGTAACCAAGTACAGCCAAATTTAGAATAGGTATTGTTTTTAAAATCAAGAGAGTACATGCGGCGGCATTCCCTTGTTGGTTAATGTCGCTGTTGTCGTCAGTTACAGTGGCTTATCACAAGTAAAAGATGCATGTGCAATTAATCATTTAGAAGATTGCAGAATTTGCCTTAGCATACATAGCACATAAAGCAAGGTTTGATTACCAGTACCCCATATCGACATATATATATATATATATCGTAATGTATGATGTCGTCGTCGTAATGACTCAGGGTTCACGTTCACGACTACAATTTGTAATGCATAGTAAGGTAAAATAGTATTTATATAGGGAAGTATGTATATATGTAGAGCTTTGTTGGCGTTGTCTAAAAATCCAAATCCAAGAAAGGCTCAGATGGGAATGGTAAATGCTCAATAATATCGCTGCAAGTTAAAGTTCGGAAGTGGTTATAAAAAATAAACCAAGGAGATTTTTCTTACTGGTTAGTCAATCACACAGATTGTTTCTTCTTTTTTTTTTCTGTCTCTTTCCTTCGTATATATTTGAAAAGAAAGCATAAATAGACCAAAGGATGCTGACATATAGGGTATTACTCCCTCCTGTACAAGCTACATTCTCTTTGGAGTCATGCTTTGGAGTCAATTCAGAACGTCACACTGTTACGTATTTACATAATGTTTGAGAATTGAGATTGAGGATGATTCTGTAAGTGGACGCTATGTAGCTATTGTCTGGATACAAATTCGTGATAGCTGCGCAAGGTGTCCAAACTCTGCCGCGCCCATTTGATTGCATGGATATGAAACTGTTTTGACACCTTGCTATCACGAATTTGTATCCAGACAATTCATACAGAGGAATGGCAGTCTCGGGATTTTGGATTTACTCTGCTACGTGAGCTGTTTGTTGTAGTGGTGATTTGACTAACGAGAAGTACCGCTTCGCTTTAGCTGTTGTAGAACTTTTCAGCTTGAGCTTTTTTCGTGTATATTATATACAGACAACATTCCGTAGTATTTCTCTCGTATCGTATCGCCGCCAGTCTATGATTATGTATGTTGTATGTTGTATCCATTCATCTCTTCAAAACCACAAAAGTAGTAACATTAATGGAGCACAGACAGTCGACATAGTATGAGACTAGACGTTGGGAACCGTATGGGGATTCTATATGGAATGTTGTTTTTTATTATTTGCTATTGGTTCGTTTCCTTGGTTTTGGTTAGTAAGCTATACGAATGGATTTAACTTGCTTCGATTCGAAATCTAATTCGAATTCTAAAGACAATTTTTTCCCTTGTTAGTAGTTATCTGTCTGAACCTACTGTATCTGTGCATCTTGTACATTTTATCCTGCCGTCCATCGTACTTGCATTCTAAGTGTTCCAAGAAGTACTGTAAATGAATACATTAAACTTAACTAGGCACCGGGTATAGGACAGGGTAGCCGTAGGAGATAGTGATTTTGAACATTGATATTGACTTGGCCTTGGCTTGAGAGGATGCAGATTTATTTACATCTGAACAGGCCAAAAAAGGTGGCGACTACCTAGAAAAATCATAGGGCACGTACCTCTGTATGCGTATAGGTAGTGTCCCTCTACTCATAAATTATGCTACAACTCCCATTTACGTACTATATTATTAGAGGCCTATATGTAAAATGTGGAGAACTTTTATAGTATTTATTTTGTGGATTTTTACATTAGTAGTATTATTATTGTATATATTATATGTGAAAGGTAATAATCTCCAAAATGGTTGTTTTTGGAGTTGGACAACTTCCAACTAATATATATAAGAATTATTTGTAAATGTTTTATTTGAAACCTACGGGTTCGGACTGCGTGCGTTTTGCGTACTGCTAGTACTACACGACAGCTCCTCAACGTAAGTGGTGCGATCGGTACGGTCGTACTGTATGTTCTGTACATTCAAAATCAATAGTAAAAAAAAGTATTCCAGACCTCAGAAACGAAAACGACGGCTTAGTGGAGATCGAACGGTAGAGTGAGAAAATAAGCTCTGTATTCTGTTTGGAATTAATGAGTATTTCACAAGTTGCGAGAGCACTATACTATAAACATTAACCTATAAAATTTTACCGAGGTGGGAATTAAGTGGCCCGAAGACTGAGAGAGAGGAAAAGGAAAACCCAAAGAAAGAAAGATACGATTATGAGGTGGTGTTGTTGGTAGTGTCGTGGTACATGTTTTATTACCATGGAGAGAAGGGAGCCTTAGTTTTGGTTTTGGTTTCGGTTGTCATTGAGAGCTTTTGGTCGTGGTGGTATTAAGTTCGTCAAGTAAAATTGGACGGAGGGAGCGAGAGGGAAATAGAATTAGCTAATGTACCGGACTCAAAGGTCTTGTTGCCTCAGGAATATGTTTGAGACAGCTTTGTCTTCGAAACATTAATCCCTTTTGTGCCTACGAATGGTTAGAAAGTGTAGGACCGGAAATGAGATTTTTTGTTGAAAAATCGTGAGTATGGAGCAGACGCGTGCTCCCCACATGTTTGAATATTACACGTAACTTCTCTTGCATTGGTACAAATGCGACCTGCTTATAGGCGGGAATTTTCATATATTTGTGTCAACTGCAACTGTACTTCGTGCAGTTGAAATATTTGATTTTAACGTGGTTACATACGTAACTATATGTGAAAGAAGTAGATACTTGAATCCTACGTTTAACGAGGTTGCTTTCGTTTTTTTCTTACCATTTTTCAGTAACCACTACGTCACCGACTCTAAAAGGGAATAATGTTTTATGAATTGTCGTGTAAATAAAATGGTATTTCTTGTTTTCGGTTTTTACCCGGGAAGATTTTTATAGTTAAAGCGTAAGCAAGTTACATAGTATTGCTCACTGTATTGTGAGTTTTTGAATTCTAATTGCTTGGTTGTCAAAACTTCGCACAGGGTATACGGTAATTTCCAAAGATAGATAGTTTTTGATTTTTTTTCGAATTTATTAGTATTGTGCAGTGTGATGTGCGTTAGTTTATACGTGGATTAAGAAATTACCGCTAATAGATAGAATATAGAAGGAATAGGAGATTTGCTGTATATATATTGTGAACGTTTGAACGTATAACTATAGAAAAATAAATAACGCAGATAGTTAATTTTAATTATGGAATAGTATAATATATATTGAACAAACTGAACGGGATGTAACTCATATGCAGTAGTAATTTATAACTTTGTTAAATCAAACAAAACTTGATTTGTTTTGATTGGTAGTCATGATTATGTGTTAAATCGGACTTTAGGACTTGTAAATTTACGAAAGGGACTTACGGCATAAGGATAATTCTGATTTGAGCGTTATCTTTAAATTTCTTGAAAACATTGTGTATTCAGTAGTTTTGAATGTAGAGAGACCGGAGTTGCTGAAGAATGGAATTTTAAGCTTGAAGAATCAACTTCCTTGATGATGATAATGCCGATACTTGTGAAGCACCTAATTATTCTTTCTGTACGTAGTGCATAACACCCCTCGAACACGGAGAAATATTATAACAAATAAATTATAGGAGAGAGAAAGAAGAAATTCGTGTGGAAAGCTGAAAGACATGGGTAGTGAGATGCTGGTTTAAAAGTGTTCATCTCACTACCTTGTCTTTCACGCCTTACGCGTTCGAATGCTTCAGCACAGAGGTTCCTGCTTATCAAGATAAATTTGTTCACAGTCCACAAACAATAACAATATATTTTTTCTTGCTTTTCCTTGAGTAAGAGGTGTGTGTATATGTGTCTAACGTTTATAGGTGAAAGCAATTAAATGAAAGAAAGCCACGATATCTCAATGTTGTCCTTTTGGTAGAACAACATAAAAGATGAAGAGGAAAAGAAACAGTTGAAGAAACAGAAACAGAAAGCCGAGCAAGATAAATTTTGTGAAACTATGCTGCACCATCCTATGTTTTCTCAGTTATGTGGAGCTCAAACTCATGCGTGTTTCGATGTGGATCGCGATACGAATACCTTAGTACGTATACAACATATAACCTGTTTTAAAAGACTAAGAGACCTTCCCCTTAAAACAGCTTTGACCACCAGCATTTTGTTTGTTTTTTTATACTTTCGCTCGGAGAGAGTGAGAAAAGAGAGAGAGAGGGTGTGTGTAAAAGAAGGATGGTTCTTTCTTCACTGAGGTCCGGGAAGAATACCTAGTGATGATGTCCTTGAAGAACTCCTCAGTGTGTGTTGGATGTGATAGATTTGGCTTCCTTGGACTCTGGATGAAAATAAACATTCACCACGAAGCCGTCAAGGGAGCTGTGAAATGCAATTGTGGATCATATCACAGCCACCTTTGATGAGCTTTGCGATGGCGATAAGTCGACGAAAAAAAAGGAAAGAAAAATTTAAAAAAATCATCGTATATGAATATAACACCATAAATTTTGACTTAGACAATCTGTTGCGTTGGGGGAGGGTTGGGTGGGTGGGTGGAGCGTGCCACGTCAAATTGTCTGTGGTGTGTAGTTTTCATTGTTCATATCACAGCCATATTTGACGAGTTCCGATTCTCCCTTTTGGACGACACAAACCAACCAACTACGTTAATTCGCGCACAAAAAAACAGAAGTAGTCATGGGAAATCGTTCGAGAGTCATTGTAATTCTGTAGTACTAATTTTCCTAGTTTTACGGAAGAACCCTTTGTTTTTTTTGTCACTCACGTACGTACCGTAAAACAGCCAATAAACGCCCGCCTCGTATTGAAGCCCGCCTCTGATAGAAGCCCATAAGACGTAATGTATTAACTGGCTACCGTGAGTAGGTGAGTAAATTGAGTCCCGGGCGTTTATTGGCGGTTTTACGGTATGTATATAATTATTGCGTTTCTGTTCTGTTTGCCTTGTTTTTTAAATTTGAGTCGATGAAAGTTTTGGATTTGTATAATGTGTAAAATTATATATAGGGGTGTGAATGTATGTGAATATATAGTTGATAGTGGCTAGGTAACATATGCATATGGTGTATGATGTATGCATATTTGTATACAGGTTCACAGGTAGCCGTGTATTCTCGACACGTTACCTGAATTTAATCGTAGTCTGGAATGTGTAGCAAGTTAATGTAATTTGGAATGAATGTTTTTTTGGGGGGTACAATTTTGTTTCGTTTTATTGTAAAGCGGTCCGTCGGGAGTAGAAATAATGTCTGTCTAGAGACATTGAATGTGTGTGTATATGTTGTCGTTGTTTAGTCGTAATGAATACACTAAGACCAGTATTACTATTTTCATTCTCCTCATGTCCTCGTGCTGTCCATTGTGGAGGTATGAGGGGAAAAAAAGTGAAACAAGTTGAATCGAAACTCACACATGTTTTGTTTGTTCGTTGCTGATGGACGGCGCATTGTAATTTTTATCTTGAAAGGGAATACTAGTGCTACATATTTTGCTTATATTGTGCGTCTAACAAGGGAACCACCCCAAGTGGTACACCCAGATTTTAATTTCACCCATTCTATAACATCAGGCTACTTTTAAATAGTACACAACCAAAGTAACTCGACTGCATTTTTTGCCAAAGTTTAAAAAAATTCAAATTTTAATACTTTGCCGCCCTGTAGCTTCTACAGTTCTCATCCGATTTTGATGAAATTTCGGTTTTTGTGATCCTTAGGGTTTATACTGAAAAGTCTTTTCAGGATTTTGAAAAATTCAAAAATTTTCATTTTTTTGAAAAAACGGTGTTAAAAAATTGGGCCTCAAATATACTCAATTCTTCGATTTTTTTCAAAAAAATGAATATTTTCGAATTTTTCAAAATCCTGAAATTGCTTTTTAGTAAAAAGCCTAAGGATCCCAAAAAACGAAATTCATCAAAATTGGACAAGAACTGTAAAATTCGATTCGATATTTCTTTAATCTACTGCGCTTGTATATGACGCATGTAGGCTTCTTCTTATTTCAACCTAAAACGTTAGAATATAAAGTTACTATTTTTCAAAATGCTACTATCATTCAAATGTACTGTTTTCGTAGATGACTACATATTCTGTGTCATTTGTGTGTATGTACAATTTAATTTGATCTACGAACGAAATAAAAACCCTGCATAATAATAATAATAAAAGTACAAGGGTCGCACAATATTAAAATTTGTTTTTTTTTAACTTTGGCGGGCCACTGTGACAAAATAACGAAAAATGCAGTCGAGTTACTTTGGTTCTGTACTATTTAGAAGTAGCCTGACTTTATAGAATGGGTGATTTTAAAATCTGGGTGTACCACTTGGAGTGGTTCCCTTGTAAGTGTTTGTCTGTAGGAAATGGAAAAGCGGTCACTTTTGTATTTAAAATATATTCTGTTATTATGTGCATACTTATACCATACCTATACACATTGGTACATTGTATGCAATTCAACGCATGTGTAGTAGCCATAGTTTCAGGGACGTACTGTCAGTCTTGAATACATAGTCATACATATGTATACTCCTACGTGGGGAAATTGTCTCCACACCTACCTTGTGATTTTATCAAGCATTATATGGCGACGGAGAGAAGGAGAACCAAGGAACTTACCTCGTAATAGAACCCTCCTAGGAGGGTGCATTAAAGTCATCCATTCTGTGGATAAATCAATAATGTTCTCTTTATGTTTCCTACTACCGCATCTGTTCTGTGTTCATAATTCGTCTTATTACAGCATTCCCTCTGTTCCCCTTCAAATGTGTATGGCTGATGAGACTTTCCGTAGTACTACAGTACGTTTAAACTTAATAATATTTACGTAATTATATTCTGCGGAAGTGAACCACACCGCAGAAATACCGTATGTATTTAGCAGAAAAAATATTTTTAATATCAAATTCAGCTTCTGTCTCAATTACTTTGATGTATAATTTATTTAAAATCCCATTCCACAGGAGATCTTGCTCTCTCTGGAAAATCTTTCAAACAAATGTACTAAATAGAATATTTAACACCCGTAGTAAAATAATTTGAGTCATATAATAGCTCATACATACCGTAGTAATGTGTAATTAAATAGTTGTAATGAGTATATATGTAAATAGTGGAAGCACTGTGGGCTGATACAGGACACCATCACCTTTGCTCACGAGGGAAGGGTCAGAACTGGTCACGCTGAATCGGCTCCATATTTATTTATTTTTAAAAGAGCGTGTGAAAAAAATTTTTTTTTAAAACATGATGCGTATGGGCATTTTGACTCGCTAAGTGAGATTTTTGAAAGTATAAATTTGATAATGGTATTTAAACAGGCGCCGTATTTAGTTGACCAGCAAATGAGTTTTTGATTCTATGGCACCCTGTAACCAAAGTATAGGTTTTACCTCCTGGAGCATGGGTTTTGCCATGACAAGCGGGAGAAACCCTGTTATAACATGGCAAAAGGTGTTATAACATGGTAAAACATGGCAAAACTGCAAAAATAGTAATGTTTAGGATAAAGACAATATATTTCGCTACATTTCTAACAATTATTTCTTTCCTAGCATTTAAAATCATTTCGTTATAAAATATACGACTAAAAATACAAATACTAATTTTAAAAAACAAGATAACTTTAATAAGAGTCCGGTAAATCATGTGTCGAGTAATAGCAAATTTTGAGAAAAATTTCGGAATTCGAACTAAATAGATTTTAAATGAAGTCAAATATTTTGTACTTAACCTAACACAATAAATTATATAGAGCTCAAAGGTGGGCCCCTACATACATTGTAGGATAGGAAGTAGGGTAAAAAGTAGGGTGGAACAATTGTTTTGAAAAAAGTAGTGTAGGGTGGGTTACATCGGTATGAAAAAAGTAGGAAGGGTAAAAGGGTGCGAAAAATCAAAATTAGGGACCCTTAAAGGGTAACGATTTTAACTGAATATAATTCTATGATTTCTATGGTTCACGTAATGACCAGGGCTTATTTCATGTTGGGACGATTACTTACTTTACTGTAAATGTAGGTGGTGAAAAAGTCGAACTTGCATATTCTACCATTCTACCCAACCAACTTATCGTCTGTCAAGACTCATTTTGTTTTCAGTCTAACGGAAGTCCACTAGACTTACGTCAAAATGATTCTTTCTTGACTGATACCAGACAGGTCCCGGTGTTTCTACCTTCCTGCACGTAGCACGTAGTCTCAGGAACGACACCGAAGTCACTTCTTGCGATAAATTTAATGTATTATGGTACATTCTTGTCGTTTTCCGTCCTTTATTTTTATCGTAGACAAATTCAGATTCTTTAGAGTAGTGAATGACCAAGGTTAAGTCAAATTACGATTTTACGAACGTAAGTAACTATAGTATTCCATTTAGTTTTGCCTAGCGCATACTACAGTCTTAATGTCAGTTTTCAGTGTGAACGTAATACTTGTAATACTTTAATCATTCTGCAATTATTAGCTAAATCAAAAATAGAACACCTGCTGTAATAATTACTGACTAGTAGTTATTACTGCTAAACTTGAAGTTCAAAAGATCTGAACATAAATAACATTGTTGTAAAGCCTGTACTTAAGAATATACTCTGCATAAGATTTACAACAAAACTTACAATGAATTTTGTAGTTATGTTTCTAGTGAATTCGTTTGTTAAATCAATAAATTATACCGTGTAATAAAAAAATACTTGAATATTGTTATGAGGGTAATTAAAGGGGTATTTTAGAAAAATTAGGGTGATTATAGGGCGAGCCTTGAAAAAGTAGGGTGATTATAGGGTTTGCCTCGAAACAATAGGGTAAAATAGGAAGGGTGATCTAGACAAAAATAGGGTAGGGTACTGGATAGGGTGCGAAATTTATTTTTTATAGGGTTGGTTACCCTATAAGGGTACAGTATCCGTTTGCCCACCTTTGATAGAACTTTATTACTTTAGCGCTAATGATCACCATACAGCTCCAAAACAAATATTCTCCCTTATGGGAACTTAAGTATAATAATTTCAACGATTTCAACAATTCGATTCTATAGCATATAAAGCACACATTTTGCTAAAATTGAAATTTTGTATGTAGTACAAAAACTAAACTAATGTATTGTTTTTTGCGCAGGCAGCAGACACATGAATTCTATTTCGAAGTGTGCTGTAGCAAAATGATATTTTAATAAGTCTCTCATGTTTAATAAGGTTTCTGTAATTCAGTTTGGATGTAAGCAAAAGTTGAGAACATCTTTTAGCAGATGCATTACTAGCAACTATATAAAGTTGAAATAATAAGTCTTCACATCCGTGGGTAGAAAAAAAGCTTTTTACTGGCTGCCAGTTTTACCATGTTACAATCATCAGTTCCCTTACCTGTTATAATATGTATACTAATAAATGTATAATGTGTAACCATGGTTTTACCCAAGGGAGGTTATACCACCTCCGAACCCTGCCTGTAACTTCTACAATTTTTACCCGATTTTTAAAATAAGTGTAGTTTTATAATTCGCAAAAAATTTCAGAGAAATTCTAAAAAGCAATTTCTGGGTTCTTAAAATTTCAAAAAACAAAACAAAAAATCTGAAAATGGGGTATTTTTTAATTACGATATATTTTAATACGAATTATCAATTTTTAATTAAAAAGAATGAGTTGTTAATACTTCACTTTTTTATTCAAAGTTGGAAATTCGTATTAAAGGGGACCGCAAAAAAGTTTTGGATTTTTGTTTTTTGAAATTCCAAGAACCCAGAAATTACTGTTTAGATAATTTTCTGCGAAATACAAAACTACAATTTTTTAAAAATCGGACCAAAATTATAGGAGCTACAGGGTGCCAAAGAATCAAAAATTCATTTGCTGGTCAACTAAATATGGCACCCGTTTAATTACTGTTTATACTTTTAAAAATATCAGCTAGCCAAAATGCCCCTTGGTATCATGTTTTTAAGCAAAGCTACTTTTTTCACATGCTCTTTTCAAAAAAATATATGAAACCGATTCGTTGTGACCACTTCCGACCCTTCCCTCGTTAGTTGCGATTGTGATGGAGGACGAAGAGGACATGAGATTGAAGACAGACGTGAAAAGGATGGATGCCCTTATAATCTAGCCAGAGATTGAAGTTTGATTTAGTGGCGTCCCTCTCAAAGTTGCTGTGACTATGTTTGTCTATTTTGTACGAAGTTCATATCACAGCCAGCTTTGATGAGCGATGACTCAAGTCAAGTCAACTTATTACAAATGACGAGGAGAGAGAAAGAACTCCACAAAAAAAACAGCTTGATTGATATAATCATATTCACATGGTGAATGGAGTGGTAAATTTGGGATGTCCAATATTTTTAATTAAGGGTCTCTGTCCATTTGTGTGTGAGTGTGGCTACTTCTTTCTACAAGGGCTTGCTTTAATATCTAAGTTTTTTAATTTACTTCTATAAATATTATTATTTATATGATATTATTATAAGGGAGAAAGCTTCTATCGCGTGTACTTTCAAAGTTTGAGAGGGATTGTGCCATATGCAATAAGGCGTTGTAGAGGTTGCTGATTGCTGTATTACTTAAATGTTTTCTCTGTAGGTTCTGCAAGGGAACGACTTGAAGAGACGAATACGAAAGAGACAAGAGTTGTCTATATTTACACGTGAGTAGTAGGTACAGGTTGTGTGTGCGTGCGTGGATGAGTACTTTGAGTTTAGTTACTTACGACTTAAAGTTTAATGTGAACAAATACGTTCTATGCTAGAGTATTGGGGTTGCGACTCACTGAGTCATTTGACTGTCGTCTTCTTCGTTCGCTCTTTGACTTAGTTTGGTAGGGCATGGGAAATAAAGGGGAAAAAATAAAATAGAAGACGACGTAGAAGATGAGGAGAAGAAAAAATAGAGCAAGAAGTAAAGATTCTGAGACTGGTATTGGTACTGGTACTTGGTATCCTGTCCTGAAATGGGAGGGACTTGGCGATGGTATGACAAAATTCTGAGAAACTCTTCTTAGTCTACGACACAAGACAAACCGTGGATGGTTTTTGGATAGAATTTGAATGGAGAGAAAGGAGAGAGGGAGGAGGTGAATTTAGTCTCAATCGCTTCTCTGGCTGGTAGGTATTTCTGGCAATGGACTCATTTTCTTCTTCTTCTCCGTACACGCTCTCACCGTTATCAATTATCCGCTCCAAACCAAAAGATAAACATCATTAGCAATGCTCTTGTGAGAATTCTTTGGAGAGAATTGTATTCATAATATGAGTTTGAGTTTCTCCATTTTTTTTGCCTCTTCTTCAACCAACTTAACTTTACCCAGAGACCATCAATGTACGGAAGGAATGGTAGAAAATCCTTAAAACTATACTATCAAGCAAGCTAATACTAGTACACAGTACTAGCTTGAAAGAAAATGTAAAGAGTATTAAGACTGTGAAGGCTGAGATACTTAAAGACGTGCTTCCCCAGTCAACAACCACACACACACCGAACCAGAACCAACTAATCAAGGGAGATATTTATGTGTAAAATATAATAGACTTTGTGCGCTGTATGGATATGGGCCGCTGTCGCGAGACTCTGGTGACGACAGCTTATAGTTTTTAGAAACGTAAAGCTCATATTAAAATGTCTGTGAAAGCAGCATCTTCCTCCCAGTACCGTCCCTGTCCATGCTTCTGTATTTATCGTTTTCTATAAAGGCGAGAGGGGTCTCCTGTCTCTGTAAATAATAGAAAAGAGGCACAACAACCCAATACGACGAAAGGTTTATAATTACTCCTATATGACTCATCTCTATGTACAGAGTATAGGGATGGAGATACATTAGCTTGTAATTACGTCAGAGTCGAGTTTCCATCCTGATTGTTTTCTCATATTTCCAATTTCCACATGCACTTTCAATCGGTACATACATAATAATAGAGAAATGAATGTTGGCGTTGGCTTTTTCAGGGTCTCGCCTTCAGTTCCTTCTCTACTAGTGATGATGCTAAAGATAGAGGAGGGAGAGGAAGGAAACTGCTGAGAACTGCTGGCCGGGCGAATATATTTCAGGCTATTTATAATGTTGCTCCATGTATTGTAAACTGAAGAAATGTATTTATTTTCAGGAAATTAGTTTGATTTAACATGTTACTAATGTTGAGTTTTAATATCAGTTCAAGGCTTTTCACTCCGTCATTTCTTGGGAAATTAACTCTTAAAATTACGTATTTATAACAAATATTAGTACGTGGAACTATCTCTGACTTCCTCTTTCCAACTCATTGAAAAGTTGAGTAAACAGAGAGAGACTAGATTTTTCGTTCGTCCTTTTACCTTTGCTTCCCTATACCCAAGTGATTAGTAGTGAAATTAAGGTACCTACATTCAAGCTTCTATTCGAGTCTGGATTTCTAATAAATCCCTGGTCCTCCCACACATTGTATTACACATCTCGGGTATTTGAATCACTCCGAGGCTTGTTGTTCCAAGGGGTTTAGTTTCAGCTCTGGCCTCAAATCTATCAATAGGGTTAGAATATACAGTAGTATTGGGCTTTAAAAGAGTGTAAAGGTGAGAATTATTAATAAATGAGAATAAATAATGAAGTGAGACCCGGAAGTGAAATAAGAGTTATTGTATGTCAAATAACGCAGCTTTACCGACTATTCCTTCTTCAGGCGTTTACTATCAAACAGTAACAAAATTGTCAATTGGTAAATATAGAGAAACAGCTACACTGCACTGCACTCGAAGGTATTTGTTGTAGTCTGTTTCTTTGGTTAAATATGTAATTGGTAGGAGGAAAAGGAGTCTAGGAAGTTTTACGGCGCGATTCAACCGAGGTTAGAATATTTAAGCTTAACATGCTTTACGTTTACGTGTCAACGAGCTTTTAAATAAGGCTTATTCAATTTGTATGTACAAATGATGTAGTAAAATGTTTGTGTCGTCATTAAGTGGCTGTGCAATAATAATCTTTGAAGTAGGGACACCAAGTATTTTGCATTTGTTCAAATTCAATCCTTTCAAAGTGGAACGGTCGTGCATCGTCGTCGGTTTGTTCATATTAGCATTAAGCATTGACGTTTGTTTCCTAAATCCTCCTTAGTCATTGATGGTTCGATTTGACCCCCTCGTCCATCTCCTGCTTCCTGAAACCTTGTGGGGAAGTAGTAGCATAGTGGCAGTGCTGGTCCGGGTCATTTCTTCTATGAAGGTATGTTGGCTTCAGCTGTGGGGTTTGCTCTTGTATTTATCCGTTTTTTTCTTGGAGGATGAGACTTGTTAAGATGTGATTGGTAAGTATATAGATAGATGGCAATGCAATGAATGGAAGACGAGAATTGAGTAGAGGCGAGTTTGTGTAGGTATGGCAGTTAGCGTTAGGAGAATGTTAGATTTTAGACGAAAAGAAGAAGAAAGGTTGAGTTTTGAGGTACTGTGAAGAGAGAGACGACTACTGGTCTTGTGGAGTTTGTAGTTAGTTGGTTCAGAGAAAGACAGAATCAAAATTCATCACTATTCCTTAGAGCCATTATAGCTGGAAAAGATGCATTATTTAGGATCAACGTTGATGTCCTTTTACTCCATCGCCGCAGTGAGGAAGACTAAGACCAGAATACTAATGGTGATATTGAGCTCAGTGCTCAATTCTCTCTCTCCTCTCTTTTCCGACCAACTCTCGACGACACGTGCTCTCTTCAACATGCTGCATATACATCTATGTTCAGTCTGCATTATTGGAATCATAGGAAAAACTTTTATTCGCGTCCCCCCTTGGCTTCGCTTCGTCTTCATTTCGCCTTCGATCGAGAAAAGTCAGTTAAACATTTCGACTATTTTCAACATTTTCTATACTGCCGCCGCCGCAGCTCCCTTAATTCCGCTCCTACTTGTCGTCCTTGGGTTCGTTCTTCCCAAACTATTCGTCTATCTTAGTAACTAAGAGCCCCAGCTCTTCGTATTACATTCAACTTTCTCTCCCTCAAAATTCCAAAACGGATAGCAATGAGCGCGGCAGACAGACAAACGCTGACTGACCGACCCACCGACATGGAGAAGCTATATAAGATGTTACCGGATAGTTTATGATTGGATTCCAAAGCCCTTTAGTAGTGCTATATCTATGACTTGTACGAGTATGTACATGCGCATTATACTAGTCTCATCCCGCCCTGCTCCTCTCTATTTTTACTACAAGTTTTCCTCGTCGTTCCTTCGTTACTTGTCCAATATAGAAAATTGACTTTAATATGTTGATATTAGTTGGGGAAGGGAACGTTGTTTTTTTTTCTGTCCTTCTGGCCATCCTTGCGTCATGTGGAAGTGGGAAGATGTGCTGGGTTCGCACTAGTGTGTAGCTTTGGCATTCGTCGTGGATGGGGAATAGCGATGGTAACATGTGTGTGTGGGAGGCAGGCAGAGGCTTAAGGATCTAGCATGTCGTCGGAGTCCATTGTCATTGCATTGAAGATCAAAGTAAAGATTGTGTCGTAAATTTTTGTAGGAATTATTTATGCATCAGAACCATGTCCATTTCCTCAGCGTAAATCCTGCATACAGCACCAGTCTTCAGATACTCAGATACAACTCAATCGTTATCAGAAGAGAAAGGAAGGTGTAATGAAGCTGGAAAGAAGAAAGAGGGAGTGAGGGAAATGTTGAGCGTAACTACTTACTTGTAACTACAGTCTCAACACCTTCTGTCTAGGTCTCATTTCTATGCCTCTCTTTTTCCGTAGATTCTATTATTTGCGGGTATATAATTACCGTATACCTTCTAGCAGTACGCCCCGCGTACTATTCAAACTCGAGCTTTGTACTATTAGTGATCCGCGGACTTTTAAAATTCAAAAACATACTTACCGTCATTACAATCCAGACGAAACTTCAGAACTTAACGCCCTAACATCTTTTTTTTTTTTTGGGGGGGGGGGGGTTGTACTTAGGTAGGCAACAATATTTAAAGTTATAGCTAAAAAATGCTCCTTATATGATGTCCTGCCCCCGCGTAGTATTAGAAAATATACGTTATACGCTTTCCCTTATCCAATTCCGCGTCAATGTCGAGCTTCACAGGCACACGCAGTCTGTGGAACATAACAGAAATGTTGGAGCTTGATAGATATTATTTTGATATTCTCTGAGAAAAGTAGCCTGCGCCTGCAGGCTGCGCCTCATACTCTCACATTCTGATTCGTGTAGTGAAGGATTTTTTTTCTCCGTGTTTTTCTTCGTTTCTTGCTTTCTTTCACAGTGATAGTGCTAGGGCTCCGGCTTCTCCGTCTCGTGTGGATAGTGCAGCATATTTTATTCAAATCAAGGAATCCCTGAAGTAAATGGTTTCATTATGTGCATGTTTTTATGCATTACATTCTTTTTCAACACATCCAATGAATGCTCGACAAGCTACGAGGATGTACATAAGCTGTGCATTTTCTGTAATTCTTTCCCTTTTTCCTTTTCTTCCTCCCTTCTTTCCCTTCCAGCTCCCACACACACGGAGTTTCTACAACATTTTATGAGATCATATCTATTCACATTCGCAAATTTTGCTCTTAATGCACACTATGGATTCCTATATAGAATTATATTATGTAGTACGTGTGTATTTGGTATTGGTGTTTTGGTTGCTTTGTTTGTGGAATTTGAATTTAGCATGCTACATATCGTCGGTGAAGAAGCATTTTTGCCTAAGTCCAGTCCAAAGCTAAAAGCATTATTGTTCGCTCAAGTCCATACGTTTTCTTTTCATTTTTGCCCAACTCCATGCAAATCCAAACTGCAGCAGATGCAGGTTTGAACAGGATGGATTTGGATGGACTTAGGCAGAACAGTTCAGGCCTGGCATATTGAGTAGCCGTTAAAGCTACTCACTAAATCCGCTTGTAAAATAATTTCGTGACTAGGGTTCGTTCGTTCTCTTCTCTTCAAGTAATGTAATAGGAGACGGTACTACAGAAAGAGCTTCTCTTTCGTGCAGGCGTGTAGTACAACTGGTATTTCTCGTTTGCAACGGATGGCTTGGCTTGGCAATCACCAAACAGAATGAGAAGCTTGTTGCACTCTACTGTATCCTGTCACTATGCTCAAGAATATGACGAGTGTCTTTGCACTCGCTCTATTCTTCGTATGCAATGGGAAACGGGAATGTTTAATCAGCGATGATGAGATAACTAAGAGAGTAAATACAGCCATTCGCCATACATACTATTGTTATTAATCCATGAGACACTCACTATGATTTATGACATGGATGCCTTTGTGCAATATCCGAAACCAAAAAGAAATGTTTGTTATTAATTACTAATGATAGATAGTATTAAAATGCATTTTCTACTCTGAAATGGTTGTTTGGTCCGATCTCATGTCCATCGGTCGGTCGCATCGTTACCACATTCGTAACCCACACGTAAAATATTAATAGGTTGGGAGATAGGGGAATTGGAAGACGGGACGGGATGATAGTGGTGACAGGGAAGACTGACTAGCTGCTATTAATCTCAGAAATTCTTCATTCATATTGAGCTATGGTTAATTGCGAGAAATAAGTGAAAATTTCAGTACGGTCGGTGTGTGCCAGCGAGTGTGAAAATGGTACGTGAGTGAGCGATAGGATTATGATTCAGTATATCACTCACAATCAGTGGCTGCTGATGGTCAATTTTCCAGGTGGGGACAAGCCTATGTTGAGCATAGGTTCACAATAAAGTATGTACCCATTTATTAAAATTCGGAACTAAAGAATTTAGGGGGTGACGCAGGACGCAGAGGACCCTAGCCCTGTCCACCCCAGTTCCGCGGCCCCTGCTCACAATCACCACCCATTCAGGCACACGACACCTTACCCACAGCTTAAACTCGGTTTTCATAATGCGCCAAATATTAAAGTATGCTGTTTTGAGATGCGTGATAAAGTAAATAAGAGGTGCGGAAAATGGTTAATCCTAATCTTTGCTGGGAAACGAATAAATGACAAAATCCGGCAAACCGGAGATACGAGTAGCCTTTGCAGGTTTCATCAAATTATATTTAATATTAATCATATTTAATATAATCATAATTTAATGCGCTGGCAAAACCCAAAAATAATCACCATACAAAAATGTATATTTTGCCCACAAATAACTACTGTCCATCACTGTATATTGGTTTGCCTATAACTCTAGTTACGGCAACGAAGTACAACTGGTTTCAAAATTCTTATGGAAAGAATTGTACTTGGTTGCCGTAACTAGAGTAGAGTAACCGCTAAGTATACCTCATAGATACGTACGTAAGAAGAAAATTGATATCAACCATTTATATGAATCAATGTCAATATTAACTGTATTCGAAAGGCTAACCTACATAACTGTGTCGATGACTCGAATTTTACTAGCCCAGACTTTCATGTCTATCAGAAATTACCCGAGCTAGTAATGAAAGGTCATCCAGGCACAAACATTTTTTACAAACTCAACGACGTTCATCCTTCTACCACAACTCATATCAATATCGTGCAGCTAAACTGTGGAACTCTATACCACTCTATATTCATACCTGTAACAATCTTAAGGATTTCCAGTTTGAACTAAATAAATGGTTAATTAACAAACGACTTCAAAATTGATGCTAATGCAAATGATAATATAAGATGTATGTATAACCATTGTGATGTAAATAATGTTACTGCAAAATATAAATTACTGTATTATTGTATTACAATTATTACTATTATGAAATTATTTATGTATATCTGCTTGACTGTGTACTATTGAATTATTGTACTGAAATGCCTATATATATATTTATTTTTTCTTTTTTCGGATTGATTTTTATTGAAGAATTAATTTTATTTTATTAATTAATTATTATATTTTATTTATCTGCTAGTTAATATGTAGCCTTAAGTGTCTGTCTATGGAATTCAGTGTTCGCCGCTGTTTGATTTGACAATAAAGCCATTACATTACATTACAGAGTTATAGGCAAACCAATGTACAGTGATGGACAGTAGTTATTTGAGGGCAAAATATACATTTTTGTATGGTGATTATTTTTGGGTTTTGCCAGCGCATTTAATTATGATTTTATTAAATATGATTAATATTAAATATAATTTGATGAAACCTGCAAAGGCTACTCGTATCTCCGGTTTGCCGGATTTTGTTATTACTTATATAATGTGTTGTATCTAATCTGTAGCTGACGGATCTTAGCTTTGATAGCTTTGAGATTTGGTTTTGACTTACTAGGGAATGGTTTTACATGGTACTCGCCAATTTCAAAAAGTAACGTCTACAATAATCAGGCTACTTTTAAATAGTAGAGATCCAAAGTAACTTAATTGCATTTTGCGTTGTTTGGTCACAGTCAAGTTTTAAAAAATTCAAATTTTAATATTTTGCCACCCTGTAACTTCTACAGTTCTCATCCGATTTCGACGAAATTTTATATTCCATTTCGAAGAAATTTTATATTCGATTTCGACGAAATTTTATATTCCATTTCGACGAAATTTGATATTTTGTAACGTTTTGACTCTTGTATAGATAGAAATTTCAGGATATTTAAAATTTTGAAAATTTTTATTTTTTCGAAAAAATTGGCCTATAAAATGAGGCCTTAAAAATAATGTTTTCTCAAAAAAATTTCAAGAAAATTTACAAATTTTCAAAAATCCTAAAATTGTTTTTTTAGAAAAGAGTCTAAACGTCAGAAAAAATCCAAAATTGGATGAGAACTGTAGAAGTTGCAGGGCAGCAAAAAATCCAAAATTGGATGAGAACTGTAGAAGCTGCAGGGCGGCAAAAAATCCAAAATTGGATGAGAACTGTAAAAGTTGCAGGGCGGCAAAATATTAAAATTTGAATTTTTTAAAACTTTGGCGGGCTGCTGTGACCAAACTACGCAAAATGCAACCGAGTTACCTTGGATCTCTACTACTTGAAAGTAGCCTGATTTTTTTAGACATGACTTTTTGAAATTGGCAAGTACTATGTGAAACCATTCCCTTGTTAGACTTTTCGGAGTGGATTTCGGTTTGGGTTGTGTTTCTCCGATATGGGTTACGTCGAATTTCCCAAAGAGGGTTTTTGATTTTCGTCGTACTATCTGGTTCTTTTTTCTACATTACCTATCGTGTATGTCATTTATCTTTATGGGGTTTTAGAGTACTTCTTTCTCACTCCACTTTGATCTGCTCTTGGGTTGACTTAACTTAAGTCTGACGTGGGAAATCCTAATCATACAGTAATTGGTAAAAATCGGAATGTACCCAATACGGAAATGAGCGAGGTATACCTACTGTATTGTGGAAGTATTGTCTTGTTTCGTGTGTTATACCGTCTCGTCTACTGTTGTAATTTGTTAACAAACAACTTCGAAGATTGTTATTTCTGAAATAACAAAACAACAACAATGTACGTTGTTCACAATGTATTTTCTCAGCCAAGGTTGTGTTTGTACACAAAACGTTCTGTGCAGACGACTGACAAAAACAGGTTTGTTCTTGTTTGTCGTCCTGGGTGTTTGTTCTGCATTGTGATTGTGCACAATCCAACTTTACTAGTTTGTGGTCGTGGTTGTGAAAGCACTATCACAAACGAAAAGAACAATTGTTCTTTGTACACAAATTACAACAGTAGTCTCGTCTGTGTTTCTATGTACATTACTTCGTTTATGTATTATGTTTGTAGATTGTAGAAGCAAGTAGTACCTAGTTGTAAATTCACTTAATAGACAATGGAGCTAATGGAGCATAATAAGAGATGTTCATATTTATATAGAATGTGGAATTTTCAGTCAATATGTGTAACTACATGGAGTTTATGGATATGTAATTCAAATCTAAAGAAAGGTTATTGTGTGCATGTGGGTAAATGTTAATTTGATATTTGTTAATTAGATGGTCCCTTGTGAGAACATCTGCGTCATTTTTGTGTGTACTTGTGCTTGTAGAATATAATTATAATTAGGTATAGCAGCATCTTAATAAGTACCTCCCTACATAGATGTTTTTGTATGTTTTGAACTATCTACATAATATTTAATATGCTCTGTATGAATAATGAATGAATTTTTGTCTACAGCATGCACTGTGTACAAATTATGAAATGTTTGATAATTCAGCTCTTAATTTTGGGGCTTATTTTATTCTGTTCTGTTTGCTTGTGAGTGTGAGCGGCTAATCGCGTCCTAGAATCATATATCATATCTATACTATTAAAATCCAACTTGTTTGTATGTCAGCCATTTGTCATGGATACCTCCATGTACGGCAGAAATAACGTGGGAGAGCTATAATATACTTTCTAGTCATAGATATTCTTATTCTCTACTACAAAAAACCTATTGATCTGTATATCAGCCTTTTGTCATGCATACAAAATTGACGGTAAAAATAACAGACCTGGCGATTACTGGTTACGGAGCGTAGAGTAGCTGTACTTGCTAGTTAAATATGTGGAGTTAGAATAGATTCTAGAAATATCTGTAGTATAACTTACCTATATGTATGATGAAAAGATTACGTAGTAGATAATATGATTCGGTGTTTATGATGATGTTCATGATGATGGTGGTCGGTGTTTTGGTCCAGTGGATGATTTAAATATTTAAATAAATTGGCTTGGAGTGCACAGAGAGGCAAAAAACAATTAAACCAATGCCAATATCAAAGGGAAGATTAAGGGAGAGAGATGTGATGAGACAATGTAATAGTATATAGGCTGAGCTTGGAAATATAATTCTAGAGACGACGGTGGACAGTGTATAGTGTCAGTAGATTTCATGTAAATGCAAATTATATGAAGAGGACTCATTTTGGAGTATATGTAGGTATTGTATTTAAAATTTATGGTCCTCGAGGTTGTTATACAGAAGATGTATAGAGAGAGAGAGACATTGCATATTATTATTAGTATTATTAGGATTTTTTATTGGATTTTTCAATTAAAGTGTGCATACACATAAATAGCACAAACTTGAGTCGCTATGAATACAGTACAGTACTTAATTTGATACAGAATGAAGAATGACTTCTACCTATTTACATAATTTGGAACAATATTGAAATACTTGACCAATTTTGTCGAGGGATAGCTCATTTAGAAGCCCTTAAAAAATAAAAAATGCGGTATTTTCTCCATTTACTTTTGGCCCATACAACACATTTTATAACGATTTTTCGAGACAAAAACTCAATCTCAAAACTTAAATCGATAAGTAATGACATGTACATACTTGGCGACTTTAATGTGAACCTAAACCACTCTGATGCTAATGACTCTAAACAATTGATTAGCATATCTACACAGCATGGTTTAAAACAGTATATAAAATGTACTACATATTCAAAATGTAATTATTCCTCATTAATTGATCATGTTTACACAAATAATTCAGACTATTGTAAAGATACTGGTGTTATTAACACTGGAATCTCTGACCATGACATAATATACGTAGTGCGCAAAAAGGCCAAAGTGGCCAGTTGTAATCCTAAAATTATTAATGCTAGAAACTACAAACGTCTAGATACTGTAAAGCTGTTCTCTGATTTAAATGCACTACCATGGGGTATAGTCGATATCTTTTCAAACCCAAATGACATGCTTGACATAATAAATGGATTAGCATTGAGTGTAATTGATAACCACTGCCCTGTGGTTAAACGATATGCAAAATCATGCTCTGCTCCATGGATGTCATCAAATCTGAAAAGGCTAATTCATAGACGTGACTTTTTAAAATCTAAAGCTAAGTGTTCAAATTTGCCTATAGAGTATAATTATTATCGCTCCGTAAGAAATCTTGTTAATCTATCAGTCAGAAAATGTAAACAACAATATTTTGTTAACAAGTTTAAGGACACAAAGGAATCGGCTGATATATGGAAAACATACAAAGAGCTGACAGGGTCGAATTTAAAATCAACCTGTATAAACTCTTTAAATGTTAATGGTAAATTAGTAAATAGTCCAAATGATATCCTTCAAGCTCTTGCTAATGGGTTTACTGTACAGCATGATAACGACAACAACTACTTAAGTACTCTTATAGAGGATTGTACAGTATACCTTAACTCAAACCCTACTGAACTAAATGAGGCTTCTGATATAGATGCTGACACTGTTATACGATATGTAAAGAAAGCAAAAGCTGGAAGCTGTGGTACGTCACTTATTATACCCCCTAAGATTATAAAACTATGTTGGTCCGCTAGCTCCTGCTTTAGCCAGACTTTTTAATCAATGCCTTCGCATGGGACACTTTCCTGAAAAATGGAAATATGCAGTTGTCACGCCTATACTGAAACCTAATTCAGACGTGCTTAATCCTCTTTCGTATCGTCCAATATCTGTACTTCCATTTCTTTCCAAAGTATTTGAAGCGATTATTGCCGATAGGATCCTAAATCACCTTAATGACTTTAGACCCTTGCATGACAACCAGTACGGCTTTCGAAAGTATAGATCGACTACAGACGCTATACTTGAACTTACGACAGAAATTCACAAAGCTGTAGACGATGGAAAATATGTAGGTGTTGTATTTTTTGACTTTCAAAAAGCATTTGACAGTCTGTCCTTCAAACGGCTCATGATTAAACTTAAAAGCCGTTTAAATCTACCTACATATCTTTTACGTATACTTGCTGACTACATTAGGGAAAGGGGATTTAAAATTAAAATAGGCAAGACTTATTCTGACACTTTTAATATTTATGGGGGTGTTCCCCAGGGTTCAGTTTTAGGGCCACTACTTTTCATACTATTTCTAGATGATTTAACCGAAATTCTTAACACACACAATTGTCTATATGCAGATGACCTGGCAACTACCTCTAGCAGTGAGAATTCTGATAATGTCTCAAAAGATATGATATCTGTTGTCCGCAAAGTTAAGGGCTGGTCCCATGATAATAATATGAAACTAAACTGCTCTAAAACCAAAGCAATGTACTTTAGCCCAAAATCAAAGCGTAATAGCACTCAGAACAAAACTCTGACAGTTGACGGCGATGACATAGAAATAGTAAACAAGTTTAAGTACCTAGGTATCTTTTTAGACAAAAACCTATTATATACTGACCATATACAATACATTACAAAAAAAATGGCATCTAGATGTAATCTACTTTTAAGAATTAAACGATATGTAGATAAATCAACCATGTATCTTATATTCAACTCCATTGTAATGTCACTTGCAGACTATGGTCTATGTATATATGGAAATTCCAAAATTGAACCTATACAAAAGATTATTGTTAATTTCTTGAAAAAATGGTATCTGCCGTTTGAGTGTAATATAAATATATTATATGACATGTTTGGCCTACCAACTATGCATGAAAGGTATAAATACTTAGTTATTATGGAAAGCCGGCGAATACTTCTTAACAGTCATGGCTCGCTTTACCTTACTAATTTGTTTGATAAATCCAAACGTGTTAATTCTGGAGACAGTGTTCTTAATGTAAACCTAATTACTCCTAAGCATAGAACACGACAACTAGAAAAATCCTTTATGTACGCAGCAACTAGTCTCTGGAATGCATTACCTCGAAAAATTAAAAACATTAGGGATCGTGAAAATTTCAAATTTGTAGTAATGCAAATACTTGTTGCAAAGCGATGTAAATCGTAAATTTTAATGATCTTAATAATTTATCTATTAGCCCACTTCCCTGCATTTATGTTATGTATTTGTACCTCTGTTTTATTTTTTATTTTACTTTAATCTTATTTTTACTTTAGTAGCGTAAGTAATGTCTGCCCTTGAAAACCAGCATGTATTTGTTGAATGTGTAAGACAATAAAGCGAAATTACAAATTACAAATTACAAAAATCGGGGTTTTCGATGTAATTCCAAAATTGTTCAAATATCACGTTAGGAGCTCGAACATAATTATTCGAACATAATTATTCTGCTAATCATTGCCCTTCTAATCATGCATCACTTGTATGCAAACTTCATGAGTATCCAGGCTAACTATCAACTTTTATATTTCGAAAAGATTTTTGCACGAAATTTAAACTTATATGGCAGCTAAAGGTCAGGCAAACATGACGCCAACCACTTTGAGGGTAGGTCAGCTGGAAATAAATAACACCCTATCATACAAATTGTCGTTTTTATGTTATGGTTAAGAAGGTGACGCAGTAGGTGCGTTGGGTCCTAAAATATGCTAAAGTTTGCTAGCGTCATTTGTGCCCGGCGCCTAATTTTGGGCAGCGAAGTTTATTCACTTTATTATGCAGTAGGTACAGTGCATTTAAACCTTCCGTCTGCCGTCTACACAATGTATTTATGTTTAGGTTCAACGTAATATCTCAATAGTTTTTTTAAATCCTTCTAAAAAGTTTTACATGTGCTGGAAGTAAAAAAAATTGCTAACTAGTAAGAGGATGAGTAATAAATAAGAGTTTGAATGAAGACAATGACTAAAGTACGTGTAACCTCATTGCTTATAAATAGGTACCAGTGACGAGCTTTAACTTTATATTATTAGCTGAGAAATGATTTTTGATTAGTAATAAATTAGTTTCTAATAAGGTAATAATTAGCATAATCAAATTGAGTTCAGCGTGATATTGCAACAGTTTTTGAAGTTTCAAGAATACGGGTCCTTCTTGAAAAATGTCATAAAAAGTGTTGCATGGGCTGGAAGTGAAAAAAGAAAGCGGATTTTTCTTTTTTCAAAGACTTCAAGTAATTCAAAAGGGTTCTAGATTATGTAAATTGGTAGAAATAAAATCGATCTAACATTTCAAAAGCGTACTAAAATATGTAAATAGGCAAAAATACATAATACTATACATTAAACGTAGAAGGGCGTAAAATTACACGATACTACAATAGTTTACAATACAACATATATTACTGTTAAGGCTGCCATTAAACAAAGGGCTTCGAAGCCCCTTGTTTTTCAAATTATAATATGCTTAATTTGTACATACTATTACATACTGAAAAGCAATCATTGATTAATTTGAACAGGAAAGCAAAGTAAGAAGCCCGGCGACATGTATCAAGCGCATCTGAAAAGTATTATAGCAGATGATCATAAAATATGTGTGACGGACTTGGGAATATAAAATAAAATTGTTGGATATAATAATAGTGCTAGAGATGGAAAGAGGAAAATACTGAAAATATGATATTATGTATGTTGAATGTTTTTTTCTGCTTTTAACGTATTGTCTGGATACAAATTCGTGATAGCTGCGCAAGGTGTCCAAACAGTTTCATATCCATGCAATCAAATGGACACGGCAGGGTTTGGACACCTTGCGCAGCTATCACGAATTTGTATCCAGACAATATGTATGTATGGTTACTATTGGTGTTTGTGTTTTTGGTTATGAGGTTGCTGGATGGATGTCTTTGACTGGTTCTTTTGGGATTTTGTTGGTGGTTTTGGTGGATGGATGCAAGGACGAAGAAAGAAAGGGGGAGAGATGAGAAGTGAGGAAGTATTTTTTGTGGCGAGGCTTGTCAGGGTGGATGTGATGTGTAGGAGTGATTTCATATCACAGCCAGCTTTGATGAGCTCTGCCACGCACCGTATCAGCCCTCATCTGACTCCCAGCAGGTTAATCGATACTTGCGTCTTGCGTCTCTTTCTCTTCTCCTTCCACTCAAGTCACGCTTTCCTCTTACATCTCTCACTACGTCTACTACACTTTGTACCCGTCCTCCCATACATACATTACAAACCTACAAGGACGATCTCTGCCTAGTTGTGTGTGCATCCTTAAAATTCTTGTATCTGTATATTTCAATAATATTATACAGTTTTTAGGTACCTACTCCTGTTCTGAGCAGTCCTATTGGGGTTTAGTTAGCTTCTATCCTCAATCTACAGATAACTGCATATGGTATCCATCTAATAATTTATGTGCTTGCTTCGGGAGAGGGAATCCCTTTAAATTCCAATTATTTTACTCATGTATGCCACCCTGCATCCATGTATGTACTCTCACATTTTGTTGAAATGGAATTCGGAAGGTTTTTTCGGCCATTTCTTCTTTCCACCCACCCAATCCAACTTAAATGGACTCGGTGGGCGGTGATGCGATGATGGGAAAACCCTCCGGAATCCCAGTTCAACTTTATTTGCCAGATTTTGTTTTTCTACCAGGTTTGCACTTTTGGATTTGAAATTGTGGAGAGAGATAGGGAAGATCCTAAACGGCTCCCTTTCCCTACAGAGAAGTGAAAGGGTGTAGAGTCTAACATCCGAATGCCATCTTTATCGAATAAGTTTATATTTGAGCTCTTCTGGTTCCCAATTCCCAGCAACCACTATGCTAATTGCCCTCATATGTATAGATGATTATACTTGGGCGACTCATCTACTGGACCCTACCCAATAGCATATTGGTTGGTTTGTGTAACAGATATAATCAGGGTTCGGGGGTGGTTTTAACCGCCGGGTAAAACTAAGCGGTTTTAACCGGTTAAAACCGGTCCCCCAAAATTTGAGTTTTGGGGGCAAAACGGCTTTTACGGGCTAAAACTGATTTAAGCCTTAAAATTGAATTAAAAGTGACTGAAAAATATTTATTTGCTTTTTTTAAAGACTAAAACAATATTGTGTTTAAGTACTTCTGTTTTGTAGCCTTTTTTAACAAAAAATAGGCTGAGATTAAAATATTTTTGTCGAGGAATTTAGCATTTGTTTTTTTAAGTTCTAAAAAAAAACAATAAAAGTAATATTTTATTATAAAATATGTAAAGTGCACAGCCTATTTGCTGTGATACAACACCATAAATTCACTGCAACTTTTGTTTTAGCACTTAATTATATTGGGTACAAGGTTTCAGCCGGTTAAAACCGGTTTTAGCCGGTGGGCAGGTTTTTATTCAAACTGGGCGGTTTTTTCCGAACCCTGGATATAATGTGGAGGCAACTTGAAGCGGATCATCTCTCACTAGTACTCTATTTAATATAAGTGGGAGGAGGTATATTTGTTCTTGGCGCTATTTTTAAATTTTATAGATCTGTCAATGGTTTCAATCTCTATATCTATCGGATAAAGGTCGGTCCACTTCCTTGTCTCCACTATGTACTCATATATTTTAACAATGAAACCGTACTAGAAGATAGCTTTGTTTATAATACGACTTTATTCTCCTGGACATTGATATTTTCATTTTTCGGAAATTGTCATCATTTGCTGGGTTGGCTGATTTAGGTGATTTCTTTGAGGAGGAGATGGATATGATTTCGTATTTGAACGAGGGAATTTGTATTTATTTTTTCAATTCGTGTTGCATGACTAAAAAACCTAATTTTAGGGATAAGTAAGTTCGACTAGCGTAAGCTCGTAGTACGTATTAGACGTTGATTTCTCTGGAAAAGTTAACAATTGTTAGCTTTAAGGTTCTCGCTTTCAACTTTAATAATGGTTAAATCTGAAAGCGAGATTCTTAATGCTAACTTATCTAGTGAAAGCAAGGTCTTAGTCGCAAGTGTAAGAATGACAAATTGACATACCTATAAGTATGTAAAAATTGTAGGAAGTTAAAAGTTAGCTAAAACTTGTTTTTCACATATTTCGATATTCTACAGTTGTATGTTTCTATGTAAATGGGAATTATTAGACAAAGTTTCTTGGCATAATAAAAGATTCTTAGTTATTAGATTTCCCTTCATAGCCTTTATTGATGTGTTGTCTGCTACAGCACAGACGGACGAAGGGTGAAGGAAGGAAGCTCGTTCAAAAGATTGAGACTAAAAAATAAAATTGAAAAGTTGACTCTCCGGCTGGTGTGTACTTTGCATGCGTGTGTGTAAATTAAAAGCATACAGCTTGTTGAGATTGAGAAGAGGATGATTAGGCCGGGGTGAGAGGTACCCGTCGTGGTCCCACTTGCATAAATTTGAATGTTTGTACAGGGAAAATAGTGAGAGAGTGAGTCGCCTATGATTATTTCAAGCTGTTACTTTATTTAATAGTATCAAGTCAAATTCAAGGAAAATCATAAATATAAGTGTGTGCATGTATAAATCGTATTATTTATTGTGTACTCCGTATGTGTGATATTACTTATGCAGTAGAGATGTGTGTCCAGTCCTGCCTGTCATATTCAGTATTTTTGGCTATGTATAGAAATGTAAATAATTACTCACAAATAATATGCAATGGGAGCTTGTGCGTTTATAAGTGTATAAAATTTAAATACCTACCGTATCTCTAAAATATACTAGCTAATCGTTTTCGTGTAACTCGCTTTCGTATAGAAAAGCGAGTTCGTATGGGCGTCAGACAAGCAGTTCGATTGTAGCAACATCATTAGCTAAAAAACAATGTTGGGTACACAAAATCTCATTTTATTCTGACTCCGTTAACAAAATGTGTCACATAAGCTGTCATATTTTTTATAATCAGGTCACACAGAAGCGTTACCGTTGTTATACGGCATGTTTCATGTGACAAACTTGCCCGTTAATTTGTTTATTCTCAATGTCGGTAATGGACAATGGATGTGACTTTGGCTATGACAACAGTAAATGTACAGTGTGAGAGTGGAGTGTGAGTGGTTGATCGAAGTACAGTTACTGTGCAACACTATCACATACAGTAGCATACGCAAAATTATTCAACAATGCATGTACTCCATGATAACAGCTGTGCGCACATTAAGTTCCACTCCACAGCCACATTTACAGCAGGCAGCGAGAGTTGCGATTTTGAATGTTGATGACTATGAGAGCGTGCTTAAATTTTTTGGTGTTGAAATTTAAAATTTTAAACCCCTACTCTAACCCTTTTTCGGAATGTCCGTCCATTTAAAATGACGCTCCCCAAGACTCAGCTCTCCAGTCTTAAGTAGTTCCGAAATACATTTACAGCCACACTTAGTCCCACCGTCGCATATTCCTATGACAACAAATTGCAGTTAAACTTTGGACTGCTGGCGGATGCTGTAGAGAAACGATGTTCGTAGATGCGAATGTATCTGTCTATATGTCAAGTCAAATTAGCCAACACAGTGATGTTGATTGCATTCCACTCACTCTGACAATGCAATCTCACATTGGACACTGACTGTGTACCCTAAGCCGACATTCAGAGTAAACGACAGCTCATTTTTATATTAAAAAGTCACAAGTTGACAAAACAAATAGTCAAAAACAATCATAAACGTTGATTGCAATGATTGCAAATTGCATTGATTGCAATCTTTCACTGATTTTTTTCTGATCCATTCGCTCCAACCACACATTAATGTCTTTTGTCGACAAAACTAAAAAATCAAATTAATATTTTACTTTGTTAAATTAGTAGTAGGTATGTGTCTATATAAGTTGTGATCCTGGATTCATTACTGCTGATTTTCGCATCTTCATTTGACATATTTTTATGTCCAAATCAGCAGTAATTAGTATAGTTTCAGATCGGAATGTATAAAAGACAAATTTACTATTAACTGTATCGTGTTAATAGTGGATTATTAGTTTGTGAAATACGTAGTGGTAGTAGGCATGTTCTTTTATACATTGTGATCTAAAAGTATTAACTTTGAAATGTACACAGATAAAAACTGTTCCCTACTACCTATTGAAGCCTATAGCTAAAGGCAAACTGGCTCCCGTAGCGTAATATGTAACAGCTAGGAAGACAAGCATGATTAAATATTAATAGGTAACGTTAGCGGAAGCTCCATGTTACAGACTTATGACTAAAAGGGGCAAGGATTTGATGTAGCAGCCACGCAGACAAGCCACATCCACCAATGGTTTTTTGAAATAATTGCATATAAATAGGTGACATTATCGGGGGGGGGGGGCGCCCCCAGTATTGGGAACTGGCCGCAAATATGAATATTAGTAGGTATATACAAAATCTAAAAGTAATGCCAGTCTCGGTGTGTTGAACTGCTCAGAGTTATTTTAAATTTTAATTACTTACTAATAAGTTGGTGTATCCTGGAAACATTTTCAGTGGCTAACATCCCATGCTTATCATTACTGTAATGCAATTTCTTTTCAACTAGAATCAAGGCCAGTTGCCAGCAACGGGGTTGTTGTATGGCCGTCTCGGTTTGTGGAACTGCGCAGAGTTTTTTAAAATTTGTTCCACAGACCGAATCGGCCCATACAACAACCCAGTTGCTGGCAACTGGCCTTAATTCTAGTATTCTATAATAGTACGCCCCGCGTACTATTCAAACTTGGACCTCTCACACCGGCGTACTAAATTAAAAGTGCAAATTCCCAGTTTATGAAAATTGTTTTCTCCAGCAATCACCTTGCAAACAACAAGATTATTAAAACGAATATTATTTTTAATAATAGATTTAACAAAAACAGATAATTTAAATAAAAAATTAATAACGTTATAATTTCACTCTTTTCCGAATGTTATATTAATTTCATTGTTGCGTACTAAAACAGACCCGCATACTATTCAAACTGAAACCTCTCAGACCCACGTACTATTACAGACCCGCACATTATTATAGTATGTGTCATTGATTTAATTCGATGTACAATTTGACAACGGAATAAAGATAAATCAAATCAAATTAAATGTATATACAATATACGATCCCCATTCACACTGAAATATTGGTATCAGTTAGAATTTTGATCCGCAAGTAAATAACTAATGCTGACGAGCTGAGACAGTAACATTAATTTAGAGTAGTGTAAGTAATACAGTGAGCAGAGTTACGTAATATATTGAATGGAAACAGTTAGAGTTGAGATGATTTCGGATAAACATGAAAGGAGAAAAATTTTAAAGTAATAATTTCTGATCATGGTAAATTTTGGAATTGAAATGGAACGGAGGAAATAGTTCAGCAATACTGTGCTATTGTTATGCTCTGTGAGTATGGCAATAATTATAAAACAATAACCAATTCAAAATATTTTATTTTTTATGAAAGAACAAAAGGGTTCCTTTTTGAATTTGCAAGTCCAGAGAATAGAGAATCCTTAAGTATTTGGACATACCTGTTTGTATTATGTTTTTGACATTGGCATTGAGTGTCAAAGCCATTTTCTACAATTTGTTTGTCTTTACTTTTAAGAAAAAAAATCATGAAAGTTGTGCACGCGATTGGCTTGTAAAATGCTAATTGTGTCTGACTTAACTATTTACACTTAAAAATTTTGGACGTCTGAGCTGTAATTTTTTTGTTGAAGGAAGGGGGATTTGTGCCTATGTAATTTTGGATCATATTAACTACGAACTAGGATATTCATATATTTAATTATTATAAAAGTAAATATGTTTTATTTATTTTGTTATTATCTACTGTATTGTAGTGGAGTTACGTCGCTGTTGCGACGTTGGTATGATGGTTGGTTGTTGTTGTTGTCGGTTTTCCTCAAAATTTTATGACTATTATGTTGTTAATTGATGCATACAGTTTATGATCAAGTTGGCTCCATTGGCTGGAAAAGAAATTACAGTAAATTCCTACCTCGAACTTTTTTGTCGACTCTGTGATGATTCCCTATTTCAAGTGAGACGGGTGTGTGCGACTGGGATGGGTGATTTAGCGAACGTAATTGGAACCAGACTCACCGAAGTCGTTATTGTAAGTAATTTTTTCAACGATTCTTGTTCTTTCTATTTTAGTATTTTTCATCTGAAAACTATGAGAGGCTCATGATCTTGTTCTATGCAATGCATTCCACGCACATATATTCCTGTGTCACCGTCGTTTAAAGCTGATGAGGTACTCACACACACACTGCCTTTGAAAGCTTGAGAAGAAACCAAGTCCTTTGGTAACCCTTTTGGACGTTTTGAGCTTAAATTGTCTTAAGTAATGATGTTACGATGGAAAGATACGCCTGTGTCAGATTTTTTTTTTTGCCTTTTCCAGTCAATTCCTTACAATTGGGAAGGGGAATTGGAATATTATTTTTATTGTTATTATTTCCATCCTTTTGAAATTCAGTCTATCTCCATTTGGTTTATCCCTTCATCAGTTTCATTTATCATAGTTGAGTGTGACTTTGAGACTTATAACGTAAAGCTGAGAGTAGTTGAGTATTTTCCTGTTTATGGTATGTTGTGATTTGATTAACTTTAGATAGAAGGGGCTGCTATTTAATTTATCTCTATTAGTATCAACAGTTTTTATTAGAATTCGAAACTTGAAAACAAATCATTATTACTAGTATTGCTCTTGCTGATGAGGAAGTGTGTTGTGGACGGTGAAATGATCAAAGTGTACAGGAAACTTCTGGCATTAACTGATGGCGGCGGCGCGACATAAGTTTGGAAGGAAATTAAAGAAGTAATGTAATGAGTCTAGTATCATTTTCACTTTATTATTGATTGTGAGTTAGATGAAAATGATTGATCCTTTGTTGAAATGTTTTTCATTAATGATAAGTTTGTTTTTCTTTCTATCTTTTTGTTTCATATGATGATAGCTTCCCAAGTTTCTCGCCCTTTGTAAAGACACCGTCTGGGGTGTCCGGAAAGGGTGTGCTGAAGTTTTTACTGTTGTGTCCACAGTGGCTCAGCTTGTAACAAGGAAGAAGACTTTGGGCCCGGCTTTCATAGCACTTTTACAGGATAGCTCCAGATGGGTGCGCATCTCAGCTTACCAAACCTTAGGACCATTTATCACAACATTTGCTGCCGACGACTCGTCAACTTACACTCAAGAGTCTTCAGATATTGAACAAGCCTTCCTAGAACGGTATAATATAAGAGCATAAAATGTGCAGCATATTTATTTGGATAGTGCCTTACTATACTATAAACTGTATTAATAATCTTAATTCGATACCTAATATATTTGCATCAAAAAGTGTATTCCCTTAGTCAAACGTTTTGGTGGTGTGTACACCATTAATGCTTTTCCTTCTGATCGTTCTGACTAGGCACTAGACAGGGCTCGTCCTTCCAAAAATTCATTGCTAATGCCATATACAGCCAGCATGCGACATTATTTTGTCACAGCAACAACCTATACCATGCCCACAGCCCACAGCTTCAACTCGTATTTTATTGCGCGAAAAAACTTTGAATACCGACGACGGCTGAGTTTCGGGATTGAATGTAATTATAATTATACCCTCGAACCTCAAATGTTGCTAGGGGGGTCCCCCCCGGCAGGGGGCGCCACTTGCCTTACGCTTTAACATTGCAGGACTTGAGCCAGCCGGGGGGAGGGTGGTACCCTTTAATGTTAAATAAATTTTTCTGGAGGGGTCCCCCGGGTACTAACGGCATGGGAGGTTCGAGGGTATACTTAATGTGTAGCTTACGGTCCATATACACTACAATGTTCTCTTACTCTTGCCCGCGTCCGCCGTTGCTCTTGTTCGAAACAGCCCAGAGCAGTGCAATGCTGTACGGAAGCGTGCATAAATTATGTGGTACGTCTTGGGAGGGTAGGAGTTCAACCTGCCTAACCTTTCGTCAATATCAGACTACCCACTGACCCTACCGATGGCATCATTTACGAACGATCCTAATTTCCATGCCCACAGTTTCAGCTCTAGTTTTAAAAATCCGGCGCTTCGCGCCGGATTAGTCGACCGGGGGCGGGCCCGAAGTAGATGCTGAGCTTTAACAAAGGCGCAAGACAATTTATGTTACGCTAAAAGATGATATAAGATGTATGGAAGCTCCCCTACAATCAATAAGGCATATACGAATGTGCGTAGCATGTTGTTGAATATAGCTGAAAAGTTTTTATAAATTGCACCATTTACAAATGACGTCATTTATGGAGGCTCCCCTACCATCAATAAGCCATATATGGAAGTACGTGGCATGTAGTTAAAAAACGCTAGAATATTTTTGAGAATTGCATGATTTACAAACGACGTCATTTATAGAGCCTCCCCTATCATCAATAAGCCATCTACGAATGTACGTGGCAAGCAGTTAAAAATAAGGTTGCAAAAAGTTTTGAAGTTAAAAATGGTAGTCCCAAATACTATGATATTTCGGATATTTGAATGGCGTCATTATGGACGATCTCTGAATATCTATAACACATAGAGGTAAGTCCGTGACATGTAGTTAAAATAGAATGGAAATAAATTTAAAGTTGGGACTGAGGGTACTACAAACTATAATATTTGAAGGACGTCATTATGAACGATCCCTGAATATTTTTAACACATATAGGTATAGCAGAGGCAACCAAAAGTGAAGGCTGGCAAGGATAAATTTTGCATGCAAACAAATGGCAGCTTTATCCTTGCTAGCCTTCAATTTCGGTTGCCTCTAAAGTAAGTCCATGGCATGTAGTTAAAATAGGTTGGAAAAAAATTTAATGTTGGGAATAGAGGTACTAAAAACTATGATATTTGAAGGACATCATTATGGGCGATGCCTGAATATATATATCATATATAGGTAAGTCGGTGACATGTGGTTAAAATAGGTTGAAAAAAAATTAATGTTAGGACGGGGGGTACTAAAAACTATGGTATTTGAGGGACGTCATTATGAACGATCCCTGAATATCTATAACACTGAAGGACGCCATTATGTGCTTAGCATCTAAAAATGGTTAAATAATTAAGGGGGGGGGGTACTTAAAAGTATTATATTTTTGAATGAAGCCATTAACGGACGATCCCATACAATGTATAAAGAAAAATATCGGAGTTGCTCCATATAACTACTAATTGTCGAAAAAAGATTAGTGCGATCTCAATTAAAAAAAAGATATTCGGAATCTACTCGTCGTTACCTTTCGAACGGTAAATCACACGTTGAAATGGGTCAAATATTTTGATATCGTAAAAAATCTGGCAAATTATGTAGATAGGTAGGAACGATTCGCTATTTATGAAGTATGAAGTACAAACGAGCACACGACAAAGCTTACACATTCAACAGTTGACAGTATTGCAAACTGAAATTGACTAATGGGTCAAATATTTTGATATCGTAAAAAATCTGGCAAATTATGTAGATAGGTAGGAACGATTCGCTATTTATGAAGTATGAAGTACAAACGAGCACACGACAAAGCTTACACATTCAACAGTTGACAGTATTGCAAACTGAAATTGACTGAAACAACCAACATGATAACATCAACAATAACAATGAATCGTAAATCCCGCCACCTTCTTGCAGTCTGCTGTGAATGTCTCATGGTGGTCTCATGTAATAATGTTATTGGTTGTAGGTACCCATGCTGCGTTTAAACCAACGAAAGTTCATGTAGAAAATTGGAGTAGGTATATATGCACGTGAATGTAACCTTAAGAGAGCCGTAGCCTAGTTTTTGTGACTGAAAAAAATGAAGTGTAAAATTTTTTGAAAGTTGGTCCATTTAACTGCTAATTGCAAAATAATTAATAGACAGATCATAACTAATAACTATACAGCTCATCTACATCGCATTTCTGATAGTTTAAAATTTATTTGAATCGAATTGGTTTAGAAATGTGACCTGTAGCGTAGGACAACGGAATGGAGGACAGGCAGAGAAAAAAGGGGACGGACGGACAAAACCATTTTATTAGATGCTCTATGAGCTAAAGCTCAGCATCTAAAAAGCGGAAATACTTGAATGATGAGTTTTCGTTTCTCGTTCTTTTCTTACCACCATAATAATTTGTACAGTGTGGCGGCACGACTGGTTTTTATAATAATTGTTCGTCTTTTCTTCACGATTAACTTTAATTTCTAATTGTTTTTAAATTGGTAAGTAATCCCAACCCTTTCTTACCTGACATATTTCGCTTGTCGGGGTTTCTTCGGTAAGTCATGCCCAGGCCGGTAAGTCATGCCCAACTTCGATAAGTCATGCCCCACTTCGGTAAGTCATGCCCCAATTTATTTTGTTTAAAACATTAAAATAACAAACAAATAACAATAAATGTTGTTAACACGCAGCTTTAGGAGCCTGGTTCAATGTTTTAAGCAACAAAATTGGGGCATGACTTATCGAAGTGGGGCATGACTTATCGAAGAACAGCCCGCTTGTCACTTGTGCGATTGTGTAAGTTGTAAGTGTTGCATATTATTAATATTCCTTGTATTATTATTTATTATAATCCCAAAGTCACACTATAATCTATAATATGGTAACCGTAAATAGAGTCAGAGTCAGTGTTGGATTACAGTTTACACTGTTACAGGTGTTACTATTTATAAAAATCTAGTGACAAAACCATCATCGTCCATGTGTAGATGTAACTTTTCTAAACAATGTCCACTAGCTTTTAGTTGTGATCGCAAAAATCTAGTGACAAAACCATCCACCATCATCGTCCATGTGTAGATGTAACTTGTCTAAACAATGTCAAATGTCCACTGGCTGTTAGTTTTGATCGCTGTTTTTACCATGAAAAAGTTAACACTGACAGTAAATAAATTCATTTTACCGAAGTATATGGATAGTTCTTCCGCGCTTACCAAACCAAAGGCCATTAAGGCAAACTCTGCTGTAATTGTGTAGTAGGTAGTAGGCACTACTGTTGTAATTTGTTAACAAACAACTTCGAAGATTGTTATTTCTGAAAAATAACAAAACAATCACGAAGTACGTTGTTCACAATGTATTTTCTCAGCTAGGGTTGTTATTGTGACAGATTAATAATATTTCGTATCTGGGTAGAATCCCTAAGGATTTGAGATTTCATCTCTTGTAAGCCCAGTTTTCACTATTATTTCACTGATACTCGAGGTTCCTCCACAATTTGAGGACTCGAGCCCTTTTTCTAGAGAACAAATTTATATTTATCCCAAAGGTTCGAGTGGCTAGTTCTAGGATTAAATCTCATTCACTTAAAGTACCACTCAAGAAACACTGGAAATTTAAATCCAACTATGCCACCCAGTGAACCATAGAAACTCAGAAATATAGAACTCTAGAAAGCCCAGAGAAATAACATTTATACACAATCTCTCTAGGACCTGCAGCGTACTTATCACCGAGCCCTGCAGGATTATCGGTAAGGCCACCCATCCATTTCAGAATGAGCTTGACTGTTGCTTAACCAGAGGGGTAAGCCCAACTTGTTAATCGCCAGACCAACCTGTACCGATTTGATTGTGTTTATCCTTAAAACGTTCTGTGCACACGACTGACTAAAACAGGTTTGTTCTAGTTTGTCGTCCTGGGTGTTTGTTCTACATAGTGATTGTGCACAATCCAATTTACTAGTTTGTGGTTGTGGTTGTGAAAGCACTATCACAAACGAGAAGAACAATAGTTCTTTGTAGCAGTAGAGTGCGTATATGTGATCATGCCTTAAGTGTGATCAGTGGCTGGTGCTAAAGCACAAGCTGCATCAGAAATCCTTTACTAGCCGGTAATGATAGCTTGTACTCTTAACTAACGACAGTATAATTTAGGGTGCGAAACTTTGAAAACTTGGGCAGAGTTAAATCGCCGAAGTTCGAATATCAGAATAACTGGTATTCCGAATTTTTTTCCGAGTTTTCCAATTTCAAAATTTCTAGTGTTGCACATGTTAGAATTAAACAACGTGTGCAACGTGATTGATACATTCATTACCAACTAGTTGAAGATACTGTTTGAGATTTTCGTACGGAGAGTTCCCACTAAAATAGATGAAAGGTCAAAGTGTCAAATCCGGGAGTTGTGCTATAATGTGATCATTCTATGAGCTCTAAATGTGATCAGAGCTGCAGATGGCTAAAAGCATCGAATCAACTCAGTTTATCAAACAGCTTGTTAAAATAAGTTGACGATGCTGTTTTAAATCATTGGGGATCGACCATAAATGATGTCGTCCAGATGGGTGTGGGTCCAGTCAGATTTTGAAGACATATTACATACAACATATAGCGGTTTAAGTAATGTTGATGTCATGACAATCATGACATTGAGGTTAGTGGGTCCTAATAAAGTTTTAATTTGGGTGACATTATTTATGAACCATCCCTTACAGCAAATTTTGATTTTTTGTAAATTAGAAAAATGGGTGGGTATTAAAATTCAGTGTATCGTTAGCATTATTGGGGTGTGTAGCTCAAGATAAATCCACTAGTTCAGGAATTCCTCGATCATTTACGCAATTGCTGTTATCACATGTTACAGATGCCGAATTATCGTTTATTTTATTTTTACCCACCAAGATGTTGACATCATTTATGGGTAACCCCTTAAAAATCGCCCTTAAAGAATGTCATCGTTCAGGTCAGCTGGTCTAGCCAGATATTGATGACTGATGACATTCCATTTTAAAATAGTCGCTTACTCAATGGTAAGAGATCATCCGTAAATGATGTCAGGGGTACGGTTAGTGGGTCAGCTAGGATCTTGATGACAACGTATGTTAAAGATATCCATCTATTCTACACAATGGTTCGGTTGATGACAGGGTAATCATAGGGTTGTAGAAATGGAGATATTTCGATGACATTATTTATGGGCAACCCCTAAAATGATAAAATAGTTGTGGGACAAAATGTCATTAATTTTGTGCCGCCATTTGCAGACCACCCCAAAACATGTGATTTTGTATTTTACGCATGTAGTGTTATTTAAATTCTCATAAATGGAACCTAATATCGCATTATCTTTCATTTTCCATCTTATCTGAAAGTTTTCTAGAGTGATCACATAAAAGGCACTTACTTTCACTGTAATATTAATGCAATTTTAACATGATCACATTTTGGGACACGGTGATCACATTTACAGCATTTTTGTAATTTCGAAAATTATCGAAGATATTTCATACAATTCGGTATAAGTCTTCGAATTTTCAGTTTATCGGTTTGATATTTTAAGGGTACATAGAGAATGAACTGGCTAGTATTTAAGTACATAAACAGTGAATTTGGAGGAAGTACGAAAAAAGTTACAGATTTTCAAAGTTGAAAAAAAAATGAACCCGATCACACATACGCACACTACTACTACACAAACTACAACAGTAGTAGGCACCTCATCAAAAATGTTCTTGTACGACATATTCAGTCTGTGGACACGCAATCTTTAGCAGAAAAGCCAAAAGTGATTTACTATTACATGACCAGGATTTATAAATAATATCTAGTAAGTTCAAACCAGCAACTGATTTACGGCGTAAACTTTTTATTAAAATTTAGTGCCAAAAAAACCATCGTCGTTTACATGAAGATGTAACTTTTCAATCGTAGCTAGTTTTATTTTGGTGCATACAGCACAATAGAAACTCTAAAAAATTAAATTATTGCAACACACTACAACTTGAAATTTTATACAATATTCATTTAATTTCAAGTTGTGTGTTGCAATAATTTAATTTTTAATATTTAAAATTTTAAACAAAACTTTTGTAGTGTGTTGCGATAATTTAATTTTGTAGGGGTGCGGGGGCGGGTGGTGTGGGGTGGGGTTATTTCTGGGTTTTTCGAGCGCATGTGCAAGTATTACATACATACATACATGCATACATACATACACACCACCAATTCTTACGGGATTTTTCCCGGGTTTAGTTATTCCAATTCCTTTTTATACGTTGATGCCCTAATCTGTAAGGCTATAGCTTTCCTGACAGGTATTCATGAACCTAGAAGTAAATAGCGATTTTATATATGGCCGTTTCGTGTTTAAACCTTCTATTGGGTTGTTAAAAGAATATTGTGAACTCATGGTGGTTGCTGGCTTTGGAATTAGTATAATTTTGTATCATTAAAGTATTAATTATTACGATTAGGATTCTGATCTAAAGATAAGTGAATAGATATTATCGTTATGAAAAAGCAGATTTAATCTTTTATAGACTTATGAACTTATATGAGCGAAGGTTTTTGTTGTTGGTACTGGATTTCTTTGGTACTGGTGGTTCATGGTCCCGTTGTGTTAGTTGAACCCCGGGCAGATAATAATTACAGAAGAATTTTTAATGGGTGATAATAAAGTTTCACAATGTTAATATGACATGCTGATTTAATTTTTAAATAACACGGAAAAATATCTGCAATGCGAAAATATTAAAAGTACATCGTAATTGATATTTTATTTAACGACGGCCATGCATATATTCGTATTTTTACAGATTCGCGGCTCTCCATGTACTAGATCAAGAATCGAAAAACAGGGAAGAGGAAGAGTCGACTAGAGAAGAAATTAAGCCTTCAGTAGAAAATCCGGATGAAAATCTGGACATGGAAATACCATTTGTTGCTGCTGCCACTGCCAAGACGACCGAGGTCGATACTACTGCCACATCAGCTAGTACTACTACTTCAGCGACTCCTACTGACTCTGACTCTTTTAACTCTAATAATAGTACTTCATGTGTTCTTGTTGAAGTTAAACCGGAGTCGTCTGAGAGTACTACGGAAGTGTACGTCGTAGTCGATGTCGATCAAACACAAGTTTCAAATGACAACTGCTTCTCCATAGAAAAAGAAGAAGAAAAGTCGGACCTGAGCGACTCAGTTTCATCCGTTCAGGATAATAATAAGAAAGAGAAAGAAAGCGCTGATTTATCAATAATGCCGGAAAGCGTCCATGACACATCGACTGAAATCATAGCTTCTCGAACTGAAGCCATGGAATCGTCTGAAAATTTAGATTTATTGGCTAGTCAAACAATACTTTTGCCGCCTGAAGTAGACAAAACTGACACAACTACTACTCCCCTTGTATTATCATCTAGTGTTGACGATGCTGCTCAATTCTTGGTCAAAGAAAATGAAACGAACTTAACCTGCCCCGAGGGAAACTCGGTGGAGGGGGAAAGTAAGGTCATAATTGTTACTCAACCTGAAGGGGATGGGGAAGAGGCTGAAGAAGTAGAACTTGTAAACAATACAGTTAAGATTGAAGTTAAAGATCAAGGACAACCAGATGATACGGCCGAACTAATAAAGCATAATTACTCAAAAGAAAGCAGTGAAAGCGGGCAAGGTGTAGAGATAACAGAAATGGAAGTATCCGAGGAAAATGGAGATTTGGAACAGGAGGTAATTAACCCTACGGCGCCTCACATTGAAAACCAAACTGAAAATATTAGTAAAGAATCAGATGAGGGATTCAAGGAAGAGTTTGAGTTGCAAGATCCCAACGATCGTGATAAACCAGAAGAAGGAAATCACAGCGTTGGCGACGATTCTGGTGCTTCAGACTCGGTTAGTGATTCCAGGAGTATTCTGACCGGTGGTTCCAATGGAGATGCCGGTGGTTCGATTACAGGTATCCAGCTTAATTTATATTTGGTTAAGGCAATAATGTTTACTTGTAAGAAGCTAAATACTACTTACCCAATAATTAAATCGTTGGTGAAATATATAACACTAATGCATAGATGATTGTATATGATATTTTGTGAAACCATTTCAGACGTTCATCGAAGTTATTTAAACTTGTACAATGCGTCACGGGATCAACAAGGAGTAGAATCAGCAAGAATGGCATCTGTGAGATTAATGGACCCATATGACGATGATGACTGGGACCCAGAAAATACGTTTCCAGGGTATGGAGACGATCTTTCTTCTATTTGGGGAGGTAAAGTTGACATCAAAAATTTTCTTCATATGAGGAATTTTCTAACAAAACGCGTTAAGTCCATTTTTTCAGAAATTGAGATTATTAGTGCTTAAGAACGACTAAGTACTTATAACTCACACTGTGCAATATTTGAGGTCCAAGGTCACTAGAACTATTTTGAATAATTCGCTCAAAACCCGTTTTCTGGCAAAACAAGTTAAGCTAAGTCCACTAAATCCAATTAAAACAGCTGATTCTTATAAAAAAATACCCCAAATTGATAGTTTCACCCACTCATAATCAAACGAAAATTATTCGTTTCAATATCAAATTCGCATGAACTATTCGTAAGGGATGACCCATAAATGACGTCACCTAAATTATCACTCTAAGAACTCCAAGTTCTACCCATCAATATGCCATCACTTTAACATTGTAATCAACCGTTATCTTTAACACGGCATGTCATCACTACTGTGCACAAAAGGGTATTTTCATAAAATATGGGCCATATTAGGGACATTAAAAAATTTTGAAAGTATTTCAAAACTCATTAAAGTATTTTTATATGAACTATGGTATAGCAGCGAAAACAGTGATGAAGTTGTTTTCACTTTGCCCAAGTATGTTTAGAGCCAGAAATGTTTACTCAAATATTTTAACATGGCGAGTATAGGCAATGCTCTTTTTAGCTAAATAGTTTCACGCATTTTTCAGAACTCATTAAAGTTTTTAACACCTTTATACAAAACAAAACACGTTGGGTTTTTCTATCATGCCCATTTTTTTTATTAAAATATTTTTTTGAAAAACATTGGATATTGAAGAAAGATTATTTCTCAAAAACTCAAAAATAACATTCTCAAAAAAATTTCACATGTCCCAAAATCCTGCAATTTTATAATCGCTCTAAGATGCAGGATTTCAAATTTTAATAAAATACGATGAACATTGTACTAGCTGCTGTACTGTAAATTTCCAAAATATTAAAAGTTTTAAATTAAATTTTATATTAGGCAACTAGCTAGACTACACGCGTAGAAAATATCTTGACACGAATGTAGTTAGGCCGTGGCAACAGTTTAAGCTGTTAACTTTGACAGGATAAGTAGTAAATTTTGAAATGTTTGAGGGTGGGGAAAACTGTTAACCACATGCAACAAGACTGTTGTTGCAAAACCGAACACCAAACTTGTTAAATCAACACTAAACCTGTTGAAGCATTTATATCAATGCTGTTCCGTCCCTAGCTACATGGCGAGCCTCGCAGGTTTTCTCATTTACTACCGGTGGGTAAGTTCAAGTCACCGGTTGTTAAGTTCAAGTCACTGGTTGTTAAATTCAAATGACTGGTTGTTAAACATGCTGTTTGTCAATGGTTGTGTAGTGTTCCTGTAAAGTCTGTATACGTGTGTGATGCTATATGCTGCTCAGAGCAGGCATCGGCTGTGTGACGTTGTGACGTGGAAACTTTTCCACGTCGATTTGAATTCTGTACTTTAGTTTACTGTTTTGACCCAATTCAACTGCAGTGTTGATTTTGGATTGTAAATCTACTCATTTCTAATTTAGTACTGTGAATTATTCATATTTAAATCTATTATATTTTGTTCTACCATTTCTACTGTGAAGTTCTACAAAATCACTGACTGTTCACGTGATTAGTTAAATACCTAGTTTTAACTCTCAAACCTTTGTGTAAAAAGTACCCAAGATAACCAATAATTTATACAAGTGAATTATTATTAGACTAAGGCTCGTGTTTTATTCCTTGTGTTTATCCTCTGCCGCTTCCAAGTTACTCGTAATTTTTGTATAAATACTACATTTAACCCTATACTAATAGAGATTCATTACTTAGCCACTGACTCTGCCAGTTCTCATACTGAGGCTGTCATTTTCTGTTTTATACTTTTACTCTGTGCTGGATTTACAAACCAGTAGCTGTTTATTTTATTTTATTGTTAAAAGTTACGATATTTATTTTGCTTTACTTTACTGTTAAATATTAAAAGTATATATAAAATTACCCAAGTCTCCATACACCAACTTACTCACACACTCAATCACACACTCAATCACGCAACATCACACAATTCAACTTATATTACTGAAGCATCATACAGAAATTCAACTCATCATTCTAATCACTCATCCACTCATCCAAACCAATTGCTCTCGCCATTATTTCCTGGAATTACCGAAACTGCTGTTGACAGTCACCCCAACATTTGGTCCAATCGAACTCGGATACCTACACTGAGAATTTATCGGCAAAATTTCTGAAATCATGGCGGCAGCCGCAATTGGAACCCTGAAAAGCAAACGAAGTATACTCAAAGGCAACGTCACCAGGCTGGAAACTCGTCTCAATACCCATGAAACCACCCCTCTGAGTCAAACTACAATTAAGTCATTGCTCGCAAAATCTAAAGAATTCACGGAGGAACTTAAAGCTATCAGTCTGGAACTCTGTACTACTGTTGCTGATGGGGATTTTGAAGCTCACAGAACTGAGATTGATGGAATATTTGGACGGCTGGAAGATTTGGAGTTCAAACTCACAGACATGTTAATCACCACGGAAGCACCGCAAATCACAAATCAAAACTCAAATCAAAACTCCAATCAAAACTCTAATTCTAACAGTCATAATCATCAAGGTGGACACAAGTTTCGACTTCAGCAGTTGGAACTCCCTAACTTCAACGGAGACGTCCTGGAATGGATGAGTTTTCAAAGCTCGTTTAAAGCTGCCGTCCACCAAGACTCTTCACTCACGAACTCTGAGCGTCTTCAATACTTGAAGAAAGCCCTCTCCGGGGACGCAGCAAAGCGGATCTCAGCATTTCAGATTGAAGAGGGTAACTTTGTCCCAGCCTGGGATATTTTGGTGAAACGCTATGAAGATAAGGAAGCAATCATCAACGCTACTCTTCGACGACTTCTTCTGCAACCACTAATTCAATCAGAATCTCCTGAGTCACTCCGTAAGTTTGTTGACATCATACACGAATGTACAAGGTCTCTAACTGCGCTTGTTTTGCCCGTCTCTCATTGGGACACAATACTGTTGTTCTACCTGGTGGAAAAGCTAGATGCAGATGCACGAAGACAGTGGGCTCTTACTCCCAAAACCAATGTTCTGGCTTCAATGGAAGAATTTACAAACTTTATTGAAGCTAGAGCCAAATCACTCTCATCTGTGTCTACAGTCAAGTCGGCAGCTCATCTAAAACACTCTCCACATCATGGACACGGAAATAAAGTTCATCACGTCAATGGACAATCTTGTCTGAATTGCAAGGACGGTGATCATCCACTTTATTTCTGCCCAGCGTACAAAATCTCATCCGTGGAGGGCAGATGGATCATTGTTAAGAATCTTAACGTCTGTTACAACTGCCTACGAAAAGGACACAGTGCCACAGATTGTAGACTCTCTAACTGCAAAAAGTGCACCAAGAAACACCACACGTCTCTGCATTCAGACTTGGAACCAGAAGAATCTACTCAAAATATACAACACCCTCTTGCTCTTCATACATCTACATTCTTCTCAAACAATTCTAGTAGCCAAGTTCTACTTGCCACGGCAGTTGTCAGAATACCAGATGCAGAAGGAAATCTACAACGGTTTCGCGCTCTTATTGATCCTGGGTCTCAAGCTACTCTAATCTCACAATACTGCAAGCAGAAGACTGGATTGAAATCTGAACCGACTAACTCCCAACTCCTTGGACTAGGATCAACAGGTCTTGGTACAGCGTCCGAAATGGTAACATTCAATTTAATGCCGTCATTTGATGTAAGCTATAACGTAAATGTGAATGCTTTGGTGTTACCACAAGTTACAGGACCTCTGCCAAATTCATCCATTACGTACAAGGACTGGAATCATATCAAGTCTTTACAACTTGCGGATCCGGACTTTGGAACCTCGCGTCCTGTCGACATTTTACTGGGAGCCGACATCTGTTCTGTCATCATGAAGAACGGTACGTGCAGAGGTCCTGTTGGTACACCAACAGCATGGAATTCATCTCTTGGATGGCTTCTCCTTGGCACCGTTGATCGTCACTCACCTGTTAAAGCTGCATCGATTCAATCTCATCATACTATGACGTCACCCTGTGTTGAGGAACGTACTCACAGTCAACATGGAATCTCTTTCAACCACATTCGCATTGCAACTCCCGTATTTTACAAATCAAGCACACTACACAACGAGACGTTGCCAGAACCTGCTCTGATTGCTCAAAGACATTCTAAAGAATCGCATCCAACTTTCATCAATTCTAGACAAGAAATCCACACACCATACACAGACACCAATACATCAACTCTGTCCAGCAACTGCAAATCGGAGCTCATTGAAGACGTTGTTGGATCCTCTACACTGCTATCATCACCTTCAGTCATCAACCTGGCTGAATCATCTCAAACAGTCAAAGCAACTAAAACCTCTAAAATCCTTTCACTACCACTTCTAACTCAACCTCCACCTCCACATAATCTAACCACAGCCATGTCTGATTCCTACCAAAACCTATCTCAAAAGCCATATATCTCATTACCTCATTTAACTACAATTCCTGCATTTGAATTCTGGTCCAGGTTCAAAACTAGACCAGAACCTACCCGCATCTCGTTCATCTTCTCATTCCTACCTTATTCAGTATCTCATGCCGCTAATTATTGTATTGTACAGCTTTCATTTACCAGATCCTTACTCACAATTAGAAGATGGGCAACAGTACTCTGGAATCATCCGCGACGTCTATTACATTCATCAGCTCGACAGCTACGTGTACTTCTTATTCTGATCTGGCGAACCGTCATCTACAGTCGACAGTTCTCAGTCTGGAAACATCACGTCACTACTCTTGCTCATTTCTGGATCATTCAAGGCCATACTTTACCCGCTTTACTCTCAAGCCAACTAATGAAAACTACCTTCAACTCTACTGAATTATGTCTTTTGGTCATTCGATGGAAGTTTAAGACTTTGACGTTCGTCAGCAATATCTCATGGAATCCAATCTACGTTTCAACCAAAGCCTCAATACTTCCAAGCTGCAAAACATCAATTTATTCAAGCAATCCATCTCTTATATTATGTAACCACTGCACGTACTTATCTATTAACTATTGTATTTACACTACTATAGAGTCAATAATTTTTATGCAAATTATGAGGGGAGTATGTTCCGTCCCTAGCTACATGGCGAGCCTCGCAGGTTTTCTCATTTACTACCGGTGGGTAAGTTCAAGTCACCGGTTGTTAAGTTCAAGTCACTGGTTGTTAAATTCAAATGACTGGTTGTTAAACATGCTGTTTGTCAATGGTTGTGTAGTGTTCCTGTAAAGTCTGTATACGTGTGTGATGCTATATGCTGCTCAGAGCAGGCATCGGCTGTGTGACGTTGTGACGTGGAAATTTTTCCACGTCGATTTAAATTCTGTACTTTAGTTTACTGTTTTGACCCAATTCAACTGCAGTGTTGATTTTGGATTGTAAATCTACTCATTTCTAATTTAGTACTGTGAATTATTCATATTTAAATCTATTATATTTTGTTCTACCATTTCTACTGTGAAGTTCTACAAAATCACTGACTGTTCACGTGATTAGTTAAATACCTAGTTTTAACTCTCAAACCTTTGTGTAAAAAGTACCCAAGATAACCAATAATTTATACAAGTGAATTATTATTAGACTAAGGCTCGTGTTTTATTCCTTTGTGTTTATCCTCTGCCGCTTCCAAGTTACTCGTAATTTTTGTATAAATACTACATTTAACCCTATACTAATAGAGATTCATTACTTAGCCACTGACTCTGCCAGTTCTCATACTGAGGCTGTCATTTTCTGTTTTATACTTTTACTCTGTGCTGGATTTACAAACCAGTAGCTGTTTATTTTATTTTATTGTTAAAAGTTACGATATTTATTTTGCTTTACTTTACTGTTAAATATTAAAAGTATATATAAAATTACCCAAGTCTCCATACACCAACTTACTCACACACTCAATCACACACTCAATCACGCAACATCACACAATTCAACTTATATTACTGAAGCATCATACAGAAATTCAACTCATCATTCTACTCACTCACTCACTCATCCAACCCAGTTGCTCTCGCCATTATTTTCTGGAATTACCGAAACTGCTGTTGACAGTCACCCCAACAAATGCTAAATTAGTAATCCATAGTTAATGTGTTGTAACCAATGGTTGCGGGTTCGAAACCAGTTTTTGGTGTTATTTTTTAATTAATAAAATCGTTCAACAGGATTATTATTGAGTGATCCAACACCGTTCTAGTATACTCAGTCTTACAGTATACAGGGCAAATACAGTACAGTGCTTTTACTGTTGTGTTAAGGAAAGGAGCCAGGTTCGTATTCCAAAGGTTGTGGGTTCGAATTCAGGGGTACTATTTCAGTTTTTGGTGTTAATTTTTAATTAATAAAATCGTTCAATAGGATTAGTTTTGCGTGATCCAACACCGTTCTAGTATACTCAGTCTAACAGTTTTCACTGTAAATCACTAACCATAATCCTGTTGACCGTGGTTAACAGGATTCACTGTGGATGTCGGAGTAACAAGAAAGTAGTTAAAAATTAACAGTAAAGTAGTCAATTCACTCCTATTTTTCTAACCGTGTAGTCTTGTCTAGCAAAGCGGTCTTCTTCAGTTCAGTGTAGAGGAGATAAGGAGCCACTGTCACGTCAGCACCGGAATCTAGCTTGAAAGTAAATCGGTAATTGATTCACGGTAATAATTTTGGTCGAACGCTTGTCCCTCGCTTTCGCTTCCCCACTTTGTACACATCCGGTCACAGCACCCAGAAACAGATCGTTAACTTGTGATACTCTAGCAGCAGTGGTACGACACATTTTATGAAAATGCCCAGTTTTCCTACACTTAGTGCATTCCTTATCTTTTGCTGGACACACTTTATAAGAACTGCGATAGCCACACTGCTTACACTTCACTGCTGAGGATTTGAACTTGATAGAATTGAAGCCTTGCCAATAATTTTGTTTTTGCTGACAGGAATTATTTTTCTGTCCAAAATTTTACTTTGGTTTCTGCTAAAGACAGTTAACCATTTGCGTCTTGCCTATCTGTAGTAAATGTTCTTGCTGCTTCTTAACAGCCTCGTGCTAACAGACGGTGGTGACTGCAGTTTCTAGTGTTAATGCAGTCTGAAGGTGCAGTTTTTCTTACACCTTGTCACGCACGCCAACTACTATTCGGTATCGAATCATTTCATCCAACAGAGTGCCGTAGTTGCATGGCTGACTTAAAGAGTGCAGCTCCGTGATGTAAGATTCCACTGTTTCTCCTATCTCCTGGAAACAGGAGTTGAAAATAGCAAGTTCATAAATAATGACCACGAAGTGTGAGTCGAATCCATCTATAACTTTCTTGAGAAGCTTCGCGTTAGTGGTATTAAGCCGAAAGGACTATTATATCATCTGCTAGAACGTTGTAAAAGTTGTGTCGTATGGTAAATGTAATGTGTGAAGTAAAGGTAAAGCTTTGACTAAAACCGGATAGAGAAGTTTGTAAAACTTAGTGTTGACAAACAGGATTGACACAAATAACAAGCAACACCCCGGTAGTCTTAAGTAATGAAATACACAAATCATTCTGCTTGTTCTGACTCCTTCGTGCCGTGGTCTGCCTGTACAACTGCTGCTTCGTCCGTTAAATTTCTTACTGCAAGTTCTGCCGCCTGTATTGTATTGTATATATTTATTCAGTTGTCAAAGGTCATAAATCAAACTTAATCAATGGTTTTAAATGCCGGGCAACATAAGCTATAGTGTTAAGAGGGAAACTAGTTATAAGATGAATAAAATTTAAGCAACATACCGTAATGAAAATAACGCTTATTACAATATAAGTATAATAAATAAAATGACTATGTAACATTAAATACGAGATTCGATTATCCAAGTACACAAACGGCGGCGAATCGGACCAGCATCGAAGTCCCTTAAAGAATTTGAAAGCGAGTTCCACATTTTTACATTTCTATAGACAATGCTACTTTTAAATACTTCTGAATGGTGAGTAGGTACTTTAAGTGTATTAATGTGGATCCCTTTAACTAAATTATAATTATACTTAAACAAATTGTCATACATATGTATAAAAGCACCAAATTGTAAATAGTAGAATAGACGACTACAATTAATATATAGGGCACATTCTTTTAATGAAAATATATTGCACTTCTCCATTAAAAAACCCTGCATCTCTTTATTAACAAAAAGTTTACCTCTAGCATTTCCTGTCATTGTCCTTTTTCTGTCCCTTTGGTTTATTTTATAAAAAAGGAATAAATTAGTCTATTGAGTTTGTTTTGTAAGTACTCAAGTTCACTATTTGGTCTTGAGAACCAAGAGGTTACACAGTAGTCAATATGAGAAAGTATAAACGCATTAATACAATATTTAAACATTTCAAAGGTAACATATAGCTTGAGCTTGTGTAAATACGAAATGGATTGAGAAACTTTCTTACTTACATGCATATAATGACCACTGAATGTTAAACACTCATCTAAATGCACTTCTAGGTATTTATAAGAAAAAACTCTTTCAATTTCTACGCCATTACAGTACAATTTAAGGTTCTTGGGTATTTTCCTATCGTGTGTTTTATAAAACAATATAAACTTGGTTTTGTCATAATTAATTTTAAGATAATTTGCCTTGCACCAGTTGTCTACTACAGCTAATTTCTCCTGTAACAATTCAATGGCTTTGTATGGGTCTTTGTGGTCACAATATAAAATTAAGTCTGCATACATAACTAACATGCAACCAACCAGTGCAGGTATAGCTGCCAAACTATTATTATACAGTAAAAATAACAAAGGACCTAAAATAGAACCCTGTGGTACACAACATTCTAGATTATATTCACTGGAGACATGAATTAAGACCTAATTTAAATTTTATCTACAAAGTAATGGGAGATTAGTTTAAGTAGTCCACCATGTAAATTATATTCTAATTTAAGTTTCTGCAGTAACGTTACGTGCGAAATGGAGTCGAAGGCTTTACGAAGGTCGATGAAGACGGCAGCTACTCGTCCATTAGGTTGATCAATTTTGTTAGAAAGATATAATAAATGATTTAGAATCGACATGAGGCGGCTTATATACTGACCACTATTAAAGGTTTGGAATATGGAGGCCAGACTTGGACACAATACACTTCACTTCCTCCACTGTACGCTATTTCGTAAAGTGTTGGATGTTTGTATTGTGCACATGCATGTCAGTGTTACGAAGCAATTCTGAAAACTTTATGATGTCTCGTGTGCGTGCGTGCGCATCCTTTATTTAATGTGTGGAATATCACAGAAAAATGACTAGCGTCAAACTCAAAACTTTATGAAAATTTTAGGGGTATCGTCATATTACTATTAGGAATCTGTTTGACACAATGATTTCCTATTTCTATCGTCACAATGAAGTGATCGATGTATGAACTCATGATGGTTTCATGATTTCATTCTAAAAACTTGATGCCAAATGGGAAGTTTCATTGAAATCGTACAAAAAATGTAGAAGTACAGCGTGGCAAACTGAAAAAATCAGTTTTTTTGAATTTTGGAGGGCTGCTGCTGAAGCACCGCACAAAATGCACTCGAGTTTCCTCACTATTCCTTCTGACTGACATTGAGGTCTAAGGAAACCTTTCTGGCTTTTTTTCCAGATCCCCAGCAAACATAGTAAGTGGTTTGCTTGTAATAAAGCTGTTTTTTAAATATCCTTTTATAGGTTCTTTTAACTCCCTATCTACATAACTTACCGGAATTTTGAAATTTTTGCAATACTGCTATAATTTTTTTTTAATTTCAAAAATATGTTTTTTAAGCCGATTTAAAAAATATTAACTATTTTGCTAGTAACACCAAGTTATTTAGCACCGCCTAATTGTTACCGTTCCAATGATGTATTATGTAAGTATAAGTTGATTGAGTTACCGGTCGAAATCTTAATTTGACGTAATATTTAAAAAGAATAAATGTCGATTCTGCTGCTGGTCCTGATGGCATTTTAGTTCGGTGGGTTAAATTAACTTTAAAGAAATCAAAGGTGATACTGTCTCAAATTCTTGCTTATATGCTCACAAATAACTACGTTCCTTCATTCATGCGGGAGGCGCGGACTGTGCTCATTTATAAATCAGGCGATGATGATTCTAAAAACTGGCGGCCAATTACTGTTAGCTCAGTGTTAAGACGGATAGTGGAAAAAGTACTGGATTGCGATTTACGAGATTTTGTTAACCCTAATGGAAATCAGCGTGGATTTACAAATCAGGCGGGAACTTTAATAAATGTGACCTTAGTCAATGAATGTCTTAAGAAAGCAAAAAGGGAGAAGTCCGATGTCACTATTATATTCGGGGACATTACTCAAGCGTTTGATAGCGTGGGGCATGCGCACCAAATACAATCAAAAACAGCGCCATCTTTACTAAAAAACCTCGTATGCAACTTGGCAAGTAAAAACTATACTCGAATTACTACCATTGAGGGAAAATCGAATCCAATAAAATTTCAACGTGGTGTAATGCAAGAAAGCCCAATTTCCCCGTTTTTGTTTAATGTTGCAATTGACCCCATGATCCATGATCTTAGTAAAAAAGAGGTCACAGATAAATTTGGTTTCTCGTTGCAACCATTGCATGAAAAATTCTCGAATGCTGAGTTTGCTGATGACACAGGGATGTTTGGAAATTCAAGACATGCAGCAATTGAACTTTACCAGCAGAGCACAGAATCTTTAGCTGTTATTTGTCTTCGTATGAACCTAAGTAAAAGTGCAGCTATATGCATTGTAAAGGGTGAATTATGCCAGGACCCACTTCAAATAGGGCCTAATGAGTACGTTAGTTGCATTGGGCACGAAGATACGATTAAATATTTTGGGGTCACTTTTAACGACTGCATTGTCTTTGATGAATACAAGGTTCTGAAAAAGTTTAGTGACAAGGTTCAAAAACTAACATCCACCCCTATGCTTAGACCCGATCAAAAATTGAAAGTCCTTAAAAATTACTTGTGGCCTACTCTTATTTACGGATTTCAAAATGCACCGCTGTCAAAGCTATCATCAAAATTTTTGGAATCAGTCGATAAGATTATTCGTAGTTCTGTGAATTCATCAGTATTCCAATTAGCACCCCTACCAGTATGCTCTATTCCAGCGCGAAAGTTAAGGGTATAGGCCTTATTCGTGCTAAGTGGGAAGCTGGAATTCAGAATTTTAATGCTCTCGAAATTTTATCATCTTCTGCTCATGCATTAATCCACGAGGTGAAAGATTTGGAAATGGAGAAATCCATGTGCTTAGATTTCCTGAACGTGCCGGTTGAAGTAAGGCAAGATTTAATTGAATGCAAGTGTAAGAAAAGTAAATTTATACGTGAACATTTAAGAAGTCTGGAATACGATACTTGGTGTAAGTTACCACAAAAAGGACAAGGTGTTATTCAATTTCAAGAATGTCCGTATGCTAATAAATGGGTTCATTCAAAAAATGGACTTTCTTCATCGGAATGGACCACTGCTATTAAGATGGTTGGAAACGTCCTTCCAGTTAATGCAATCCCTCGACCTGACCAAGGATCCCTTTACTGCCGACATGGTTGCAAAGAGATTGAAACGCTAGGACATATCCTTGGACGGTGCCTACTTGGGGAGTTGATTCGTAATAACCGACATCGTGCAGTTCGTCGTTTACTTGCTGAAGCCATGCAACAATTAGGGTGGAAAGTACTTCAGGAAGTCGAATGTACTGGAGACGGTTCAAGACGTGTGGATATTATTGCTTACAATTTAGCAACGAAAAGAGGAATTATACTCGTTCCCACAGTTCGTATGGAGCAAAACGACATAAATCAATCTGGGGCTGTAAATCAAGAGAAAAAAGCCATTTATGACCCATGCATTTCCTACTTTAAGCAGAAACTAGGCCTTACGGAAGTTAAAGTAGTTGGATTATATATTGGGGCCCGTGGAACAATTTCAAAATTTTTTGTCGACTTTATGAAAACTTAGTGTATACTTTCGACGTTGATTGAAGACATAGTGATTTCTGTTTTGAAGAAATCAGTTCAAATATGCGTGCATCATCTATATTCTTCTCTGCCAATTGATTAATTTTTGAATATTATAATTAAATTATATAACCGACATTATCTGTGTAAAACAAAATTATGTAACGTATACTGAGTCCTTTGGGCTATCCTCGTTGGAGGACAGTGTCAAGTTTATTTTAATAAAGTTGTCTTTCTCTCTTTGGCAGGAAATTCAAAAATGAATTTTTGCTTTTATTGACAATGTAAATATTGAACTCATGGCTGCACGATTCTAGTCAGACTAGACTAGGGACTTGACTAGACTTTTGGGCAATTTTGGGTCATATGACTAGACTAGCCGGGCGTATGGTTTCATTGGACTAGACTAGACTATTTGTGCCTAATTATTATGGTGACTAGACTAGACTTGACTAGGTTATTTTGCTAGTCATCCCACCTTTTTCTACTTACATTTTGGCATTGAAAAACTCCATTTTACTCTTAAATTAGCGCATTTAAATCATCAGTATTCATATAAGTCAATGTATATGAGCTCTATCAGTGCCTGTGCATCATAAAACCAACCGGATTAACACTTTTCGTTTACTATATATATCGCTTCAAAGCCAGTGTGGCTCTTTAACTGCTTTATAAGTACACGTTAGAGTTTAAACGACTTATAGCGATTTCATGAAGTTTTTAACTTTTTTGGACAATTATAATATAATTTTTGACACACAAAAGTTTTCAAAATTTTTCAAAATTTTAAAATTTTTTGAAACGCATCAAATGCAAGTCCAATTTTGAAGTCACTATTCTGGGCCAAAAACAATTTTTAAAATTATTTAGCACTGGAATACAAATCTGCAATAAATTTCATTTAAATCACAATTTTTAACTCTAACAGAAGCAGTATATAATTCAGAACCCGTAAAATGGTCGGTTTTCTCGTGCATTTTCTAATATTAGCTCATAAATCAATGCATACCCAATGTTGAGAAGCATACATTATGTTTCCTATTGCCTATTTACAGGTACTACATAACTATATTCTAATCAAAGGCATTATAAAGGGCGAAAACGATTATATTTTTTGCTACGCTGGAGTGACAAACTAATGTTGTTGCATTAAACTATATTTCTAAACTCCTATTGTAGTCAAAAACTCCATTTTATCATTTTAAATAATATTTAACCTTTTAAAGCAACACGAACCTTGAGTTCTTGTCAATTACCCTTGTTCTGTTGTGATACCCTTGGTACGTATTAATAACGCAAAATTTGAAAATCTATACTAAATGACTAGGTGACTAGACTAGACTTGACTAGCCAAACTTATGAAGTCCCTTGACTAGAATTGACTAGACTAGGCGGGCATTCATATTATTGTGACTAGACTAGACTAGTGGTATGCATTTCGGACCATGACTAGACTAGACTAGACTACGGGGTCCTTGTGGGCAGCTATGATTGAACTGCATCTTGGCCGTATATTCCACGTTATGCCACATTGGCCCAATTTAAAATATTAAATGTGATGTCAAACGTACGCAATTTAATTCTCTATCGATTAGTATACTGATGGGTGGTAACAAGCAATTTTTGGATTAAAAGGAGCCAACAAACTGGCAAGGTTTTAAATTTTTGGCAATTTTTAAGAACTCTTATTTTTTGCTTAAGTAGCAACATTAAATTATGCACACGCAATTTTTTTTAATCTTATTTTACGCCTATATACACCTCATGGGTTAAAGGATTAAAATAATTGAGGTAACCTAACACGATACCGGACACCGTTATTTGGATTTTATATAAATCAAATGATAATGCATACTTAGTTAAAAGCTAAAATTTGTTTTCTCACAGGTAAAGGTTGCCGTCCTCGACTGCTTGATGAAATTCCTAAAAGTTTGACAGCTCAGCAACAGGACGTAGTTCCTGTGGATTTGTTAGAACACTACACATCGATGTGTGAACCGATGAAAAACCAGGCTATAGATACTGCTTTAACCGGATTCTGTGCCTATAACCTTCCCGCTGTTGTTCTTACTCTTGGTGCACAAAATTGGTCGATCCTACGAGAGTGCTATGAGTCCCTAGCATGCAGTATGCAAGTACGTATATTTAATTTATTATATTAGTAATTAGTATTTTTAAATCTTTTGATATTTTTATGGTATTAAAATTAGGAATATCGAATTTCAAACGAGTATAATATTTATTTAAATGATTGAAGTAATAATTGAAGTAACAATTACTTCCAGTGGAAAATAAGGTATACGTTGGCTTCTAGTCTACATGAGATTGCTCGAGTCATTGGACCAGAGCTTGCAGAGAGGGATTTAGTTCCTTTTTTTAATGCATTGGTCAAAGATGTGGATGAAGTGCGGGTTGGGTTGCTACGAAATCTTGCTAGTTTCATCAAGGTAAGGTTTAAACTTGCGATCAGTTTCATAATATTACTAATACTAATCTCATTATATATACACTTGGCATTGATATTTAAAAGTATCGCTTACCTTCATGAAAATGTCTCAGATGTTCAAGACTTATTTGGTTTATTAAAAGTTTTGGTATTTTGTGAATTTTCAGATATTAGGAGCATTTGAAAGGCGGAAGTGCCTTGATACGCTGCGAAGTTTTTTAGAAACGGATAACAAGCGAAATTGGCGATTTCGATTAGAATTAACACGCCAGTTAGAACAGCTTACGGAAATGTATGAGGCAGATGAAGTTTACAGATATTTACGACCATTGGCTATAGATCTAGTTAAAGATGGGGTTGCCGAAGTACGCAAGACAGCAGTCTGCGTGGTTAGATTTTATTCTTGTTTTAGTTGAATAAGTCACCTCCGTAGGTCTAAAAACATCCGTGTTCTGTATACATATATCCTAGTTCAAAGCAATATTTTATTTATTTTTCAGATAACAAATTTGATTGTTCGGGTAACAAACACGTTTGAATGCGGTGAACCGAATCTAGTACATGATTTTCTATTGGAATTAGTGGAAACACTGGGGCAGAGTGATAAGTGGGTGAGGAGACAAACTTTTGCCGCCCTGTCGGGTCATCTGGTAGGGAATGGTGCCCTAAAGCCCAGCCAGTTCGTCGAGGATATTCTACCGCATCTACAAAATCTTAGTCAAGATCCTGTTCCCAATGTTCGTCTAATCGTTGCACAAACCATGGTTTCTTGCGTTAGTAAATTAGGTGGGTGATTCTTCGATGTTTTTTGTGGGTTTGGTGATTTAGTTTTGTGTAACATTAAAGCGACCGAAAAATATAATAATCTTGTGGTTTTATTATTTTTAAATTTCAGAATTTGATGATCATAGCAATCAGCTGATGTCAAGCATAATTGAAAAATTACAATTCGACCTAGACCGTGATGTACGCTTTTTCAGTTCGATTCAAGGAACCCAACCCGAATAGTTTTTAAAATTTAATTCAGAGAATAGCACGAAGTTTATACAAACTTGAACCAGAAAATAACACAAAGTAACTGCTGTACTTTATACAATACCTTACCACCATAAAAAATTAATTAAACGGGAAAATTCATGCCTGATAACAGTGAATGAGATCGTTACACTGCAAGAAGGACGTTCGTGCCATATTTACGTTCAGTTTAAGCGTTGCGTTTCTTTGTTAATATGAAAATTACTCCGATGTCCAGGATCATTGTTTTTTTAGATAGTGAAGTAATATGCAATTATGAAAGGCCTTACGACGAAAACAAAATTTGAGACTCGAAGGTGTCCAAACGTCAAGTAAATACATAAGTATTCATTCAAGACAAGCAATTTAATGCATATTATATATAAAGATAGCTTACGTAAAATTAAACAACATTGAAATCGAGCTCATAAAAACCTTTTTTACTGTTCGCACTACACGTGTTATTCATAGAAATAAATCGAGGAATGTAGTAGTAGAATCTTTCAATAGTAGTAGAATCTTGTAATCGGTTGAAAAGAAGTCGCGTCACCTTCGATTCAATTGAATTCGATTTCTACATTTTTTAAATTCACATAGTACATTTTAAGGTTTCTATATGTAATTTATTGTGGTACCTAAAATTACATCAGTAAAGTAGATATAAAAACTATTGCGAGCTAAAAACGAAAATATACTAAACTCAAGAATGAAACTAGATTGTGGCTTGGCCATTCCGTCATCTTTGTACACTAATTAGCTACCTATTTACTTAAATGTTGTTCTATGAAAGACTATATAAGAGCGAAATACATTTCCAGGATATTTATTAAGTCTAATAATATTGTGTATAATGAATGACATTAGATTAGTCTGCCGTACAATGGAGGTGTAAATGGATTATTTGTCTAATTAAGTAACGCGATCTGCAACGATATGGATGTCATTAAACATCTTCAGTTTTAAATCTTGGCACAAAAATAAAATGAGCCGTTAGGGTGAGGGTGCCTAATTGTGGCCGCCTGATTAAATTCGTATTAGTTGAAAACTTTTGAAACTTAAAGTTTCAGAATCAGTAGATGGAAAGCCTAACTTTACAAACAAAAATGAAATCTCATTGCACATCGAATCGTATCAGATATACAGCCGGTGGCCACAATTAGGACACCTGCCACAATTAGGCACCCTCTGCCTACAAATAACTCGTTACGGTAGATATAACTATAATCCATGAAACCTTTTAATATAATTGTGCATATGGAGTTTTAATTAGAAGTCAGCGGTACTTGAGTTTAATTGACTGCACGTGCTTATAAAAACCTATGAATCATTCAATAATAATAAAAATGAAAGAAGAATACAAAACAAACTGTACTGATACTGTTAGAGAATTTTGTGATACTAGTTAGTGATTAATTACACGATCAGGAATTACAATTTTATATTGGTGGCTTCTATAATAATTTTTATTATTGCCTGTTTAAGTCCATGTGTAGAATTTCCACGAGTCGCTAATAATAATTGTCTTGATGTTTTTTTTTCTTGTTTTATGCCCATCAGTTTATTACTAATAAAATCTACGCTAGTATATATTTAAGTCACATTACCTACATTATTATTATTGTGGTACGGTCATTCATGATGTTAATGTTGAATTTAATTTATATCACCTTTCTGGAAAGTTGATGTATTAGATTGTGGTACGGTCATTCATGATGTTAATCTTGAATTTAATTTGTATCACCTTTCTGGAAAGTTGATGTATTAGATCAAATTTTTCGTCTTGTTTCAGAGCTAATACGTAATTATGAATAAAGAAAAAACTGCATTATCCACGACTAACTTTTTGTTTTCTTCATTTGAATCACATTGTACTCACAAGGAAAGCACACCGTATGGTATACCCAGATTTTTAAAACCACATAGTGTAATCGATTTACCCACCTTAGTGTACTACAACGCTTAAACAACTCGGTCGCATTTTGCGCCGTTCGCTTACAGTTGCCCGCCAAAGTTTAAAAAAGTCGATTTTTGATTTTTTGCCGCCCCGTAGCTCCTACAATTTTCATCCGATTTTCGAAAAAATTGAATTTTCTCCAGAACATTATCTTAAAAGTAATTTCTGGGTTTTCAAAAATTCGAAAATTTTCATTTTTTCCAAAAAAGAAGGTATTTTTTAGGGCGTCAAAAAGACGGTTATTTTAATTATTTTTTGGAAAAAATGAAAATTATCGAATTTTTGAAAACCCAGAAATTACTTTTAAGACTAATGTTCTGCAGATCCCAAAAATTCAATTTTTTTGAAAATCGGATGAAAATTGTAGGAGCTATGGGGCGGCAAAAAATCAAAAAATCGACTTTTTTAAACTTTGGCTGGCAACTGGGAGCGAACGGCACAAAATGCGACCGAGTTGTTTTAGCGTTGTAGTACACTAAGGTGGGTAAATCGATTACACTATGTGGTTTTAAAATTTGGGTGTACCATACGGTGTGCTTTCCTTGTCAGACTCAAACCATTGAAGGTTTTTTGACATTAATAATTATTAATAATTTTTGAGCTAAAACCATAAACGCAAATTTAAATCGGTGTAGAATTTCATTAATTAGGGCTAGGAGTTAAATATGGCTTTCATTACACGCGATAAGTCACACGGAGTTGTTGGAATTACTTTGCTGAAAAACATGATCTACAGCAGAGTTGAACAGATATATCAACTATATAATTATGTGTGTGACCAGAAGTTGCCATCCCTAAGATTATTATGGTTCTGCAGAATTTGTAGTAGGGTTTGCTATTTTATTTCTACCTATTTACATAATTTATAACATTGTCGAAATACTTGGCCGATTTGTACGAATTATAGCTTATTGTAAAGCACTTGAAAAAATAAAAACATTGGGGGATTCATTTTTTATTTTGGGCCCATAGAACATGTTTAGAGGGAATTTTCAAAAATTCGCCCAAATTTTTCAAAAAAAACTTGTTTTTCTGAAACTGTTGGAATATTATTATTAATATTATTGGGTTTTTATTCATTTAAACAACAAATTCAATTATACATAACACAGAAAGGTCACAGAGTCTGTACAAACCATTCCGAAAATAGTATAAAGTTAGTTCAGGACAGCATGTTACCAATGACAATTTTTAAGTTAATATTAATACTATAAAGTAAGTACAACAAGTAATAAATAAAAAAAAAGAAGAGGTTCACGCGACATTTATCAAGCGCAGTGTAGAAAACAAAGAACGTAAGAAAATATGGAAGAAATTAGAATCTATTACTTGTATTATTAAGACAAGGGCAAGGATATGTATGTATGTATGTATGAGTTTAGAGATTTTCAACCTGAGGTTATATCCCACTCAACTTTACTGTGTGATTTGAAGTTCCCGCGAAGTAGTATTATACTAAATCGCATTGGGCTTCGCATCGTATTTTACTTTACTTTAATTACCTACACTTGTAGTATTTGGATAAGTCGCTACTAGCTGCGGACCACTTTGCGATAATTTATTTAGTATCCTTATTCAGGAGCTATTTTAACTTTCCGCCCAAGATTGCTCTTGGGCGAGGAGGAGCGGTTGGGTATCGATCAAGTAGGCAGAGTTCATCACGCTCTGACTAAATGAAATACTTACGCCCGCTTGCACACCCCGCCAGTTAGCCCTCCAATCCTCCACGAGGGAAAGTAACAGCAGCTACTTACAGAATAGATTGGAAAGATATATTGAGTTGTCTTATTATGTTCATGCTCACGCTCGGCATTGAGCAGACACATGTCGTCTATTATTGCTATGCTATCGCCTCTGTCGCCATCAGTATTAAACTGATACAGATAAACCAAAGCAAACTCATTTGCCTTGAACATTCATACAACTCTCAAACTCCCCTCCCCAAGCCAAGTATTACCACTGTACCATTCTCATGCGAGAGGGTCTAAACCACAGAGTTAGATCCTCTAGAGACACTACTCCCGCCAAAAAAGGAAGGCAGCCAGGGGCAAAGCGCCGTCTGCATTTTTGGTGTGCTTAGCATCAAGGCTGCAGTTTGCTTCCGTAAACTAGGTGTCTCTGGAGTATGCGATTGAAGACCTGCTACCTACTGGAATTAATTATTATTTATGCAATTTATCTTTCAACCAAAGTGTTTCTACTCTTTCTACTACAGGTGTACTTTCTTCATGCTTTTTTAGATGCTGAGCATCTATAGGAATGGCTATGTCCGTCTGTCTGTCTGTCTGTCGATGTGATTTTTTGTCGTGCTCCACAGGTCACAGTTTTCAATTTAATTTTTTCAAATAAATTTTAAATGATGGTGAATGCGATGGAATAGAACCCTATTGTTTTTGGAATTTAACGGATTTACCAGTTTTTCACAATTAACGATATAATGGACCAACTTTTTAGCATTAAAATGCATGCAGGAAAAACGGGTCTTTGGCAAGACTTTACATGCATTTCAATTTCAATACTTGCCACTGAAGCTAAGGGAGCTTGCATAAATAACGTTATGGGTTTTAGGGGGGGTAGGGGTCAAGTTGCCCCATCCTTTAACGTGTGCGTACATATCAAAAAAGGGGGGGTAGGGGTCAAAATTACGGATTTTTCCATAACGTTATTTTTGCAAGCTCCCTAAGTAGGTAGGTACATGCGCCTCACGTTCCATATACCTGACATTCAGTGGATATTCGTACCATAGAAAACTTCCGATTAACATAGGATTTTACTAGTAGGGATGCAGGGAATGTCCATAAATTACGTCAAACAAATGTTACAATTTTAGGGACCCCCACTGTTATAAGTTTAAAAATTAGCTTAAAATATATCCTTAGCATAGAATTTCACTAGTATGAATGCAGGGATCGCCCATAAATTACGTCATACAAATTTTACCATTTTAGGGATCCCCACTGTCAGAAGTTCAAAAATTAGGTTGACATGTATCCTTAACATAGAATTTTACTAGTGTGCATGCAGAGATCGTCCGTAAAGGACGTCATACAAATTTTAGCATTTTAGGGACTTCGACTGTCATTAGTTCAAAAATTAAAATTACGTAACACAAATTTTACTATTTTAGGGATCCCTACTGTCATTATTTCAGGAATAAGGTTGACATGTATCTCTAACATAGGATTTTACTATTATGTTTACAGGATTCGTCCCTGAATGACGTCATAACGATTTTAGTGCCCCCCACTGTCATTAGCTCGAAAATCAGGTTGACATATAACCTCAACATAGGATTTTACTAGTATGCATGCAAGGGTCGTCCAAAAATGACGTCATATAAATTTTACTATTTTAGGGATCCCCACTGTCATAAGGTTAGAAATAAGGTTGACATATATTATTAGCATAAGATTTTACTAGCACGCATGCAGTGTTTGTCTATAAAGGGCGTCGCACAAATTTTACCATTTAAGAGATTTTCATGCTTTTATTTCGAAAATTAAATTAACCTATATCCTTAACATTAAATTTTTGAAGCTTACGTACGGCGATCGTATGTAAATGACGTCATTCAAATTTTACTGTTTTAGGGATCCCCACTGTAATTAGTTCAGAAATTAGGTGTACGTTTGTCCTCAACATATGATTTTACTAGTATTCATAGGGAGATCGTTCATAGATGGCGTTGCTTAAATATTACTATTTTAAGTACCGCGGCTGTCATAAGTTTTAAAATGAAGTAAACAGGTACCCATATTATGGAATGCTTCCAGTATTCATGCTGGAATCTTCCATATATGGCGTCATCTAAATACCACTATTTCAGGGATCTGCTCTGAATTTGTTCACGAATTAGGTAAACAGATACTTTGAACGCAGGATATTGCAATAATACATACACGGATTGTTTATAAATGACTTTATCCAATTAATATTATTTAAATAATCCCAAAGTTATTTGTTACGACTTAATCAAATTAGAAATTCAAGTAGAAGCTAAAGTGGAGTTAGGCGCTGTCGTAGTTTCAGCGTTACCACACTAGGGTTCTACTCCTTTACTAAAGCAATTATTCGCTGTAAGTTCAGCATCTACTTCGGGCCCCCGGTCGACAAATCCGGCGCGAAGCGCCGGATTTTTATTCTTGCAATCTGAATTAAATGTTTATTACTGTATACTTTTATCGTAAAATGCATTGCAGTCGTAAAATTAATGCGGGTAAAAGCAAAACAAAAATATATTGATTTGTATATAAATTGAAATTGATTTATTAACATTTGTAGCGGAACGAAATATTTGCACAATCTATGTAAGTAAAAATAATTAGCCTTGTTTATAACAAAATAATGCTAAAGTATTGAAGTACATCAAGGAAAAACACCTTACGTTATAAAGTAATTTCAAAAAACTGCAGTACATATTATACTAATTTTTCCAAAAAATAATCTCACCTATTTTGTTTTTACTTCTTACCTTACGTTTTTCAACTGACCCTGCCTAAATCTCTTATTTTTGGAAGTCGAAACGTGGCACTGCTAAATAATTCAATAGTTTAAATATAAAACATAATTTATTATACTTATATCATTCTTTAAATGAGGTCATTCCAGACTTATTATTTCTCACCATTTTTACATTACGGACTAATGGACAGTTCTTGATTTAAAATATTTTTACGAAATGAATTGAAGGAATTATTTATAAAGATGCATTTAATTTTAAATACGAAATTTGATAAAATCAAAGTAATCCAGTGTTATTTTGGAATCCGTTTTACCGGTAAAAGTATATTTTTGACTACGATTTTTTATATTTTACCAGAAACTTAAAAATTTTACAGCAAATTCTCTATCTTTAATCACTTTAATCGTAAGCAAACTCCTACGTTGAGTAAGTTTTTTGCAGTGGCATAAAGATCATCGGGATTAAAGTGCAATGCGCAGACCAAGGAATGTTTTGCAGGAACCCAAGTCGGGTTTTTCAGATCTTTGCGAATTATTTGGATCCACTGACGGCGTTTCAAGTTTATTGAATTCAGGGTTTCAGCTGGAATCCTTAATTGCAAATTTTATGAAACGGTTTTATAAATAGTTATTATCCACATGACAATGTTTAGTTACTGCGCACACAACAAACACACACCTCTACAGAACACAGAACAGAACAGAATTTTGACACTCACAAACACAGGTAAAAATAAAAAATGTTTTACGAAAATAGAGAAATTTTTTCATCAGTTTTCCTGCCTTTGCATAAATGCAAAATACATTTTGAAGACATTATACAGTCACATTTATTGCCGACAGCTTCATTTGTGTAAAATTGTGCTGATAAAGCGTTTTCAATTCTGGGGCACTGATGAACTGATGACACTTTCTTAGTTTTCACATTCCATGTTTTTGATTCGGTTTTCACTATGATGTTGTGTAAGTCAATGCAAAAACTTCGCTAAACTGTGTTTACTTTAATAATTATTCTAATTGCAAATGGGGTTAGGGCAGTTTTATTTCAAATTATTGTGTATTTTAAGTGAAAATAAACATTTTCATAAAATCAAGGAGAGAAAACATTACCTATGTAAGTTGGTAGGTAGGTAATGCAATAATTATGGTTGTGTGCTTTAATGCGAAAGGCAGTCGTATTCTTTGGTCGGAGCTTGGCAGTGGATCCTATTGGTCAAGAGCGAAAAGTCAAAGCAAAGTTGTCTGTTAAAATGCAGATGGCGTTACTGCAGGCAGTTTCTAGTGCACTGCTAACCTCCTATGCATACGTTCATTCATGAGGTCTGGTAAAAACTACATGCATTGAGATATGACTCGGTTCTCTAGAGTATCTAACTCTGTGGTCTAAACTGACTACCGGCTGCGGTTCCCCCGGCGCATTCAAAAAAGAATTAGCCGAGGATTATTTAGGACAGAGCAAGCTCCCCTAAGCCACGAAGCCGGAGCAAGGATAGTAGATTATACAGGTTACGCGGATCTTCTATAGGGATGCCAGATTTGTAAAGCTCGAAATCAGGACATTTCCCCCAAAAACATCAAATTAGGAGACTTATATTACGTCATCAAAATTTTTGCAATTTCGACATCCTACCACCCGCGCTCAACCATTGAGTAAGCTGCAGCTTTCCCATTTTGCATCAATCCCACCCACCCAGGGTTGTAGTAATTAACGTAAATTGTGACTTCTTGAAAACCGAAGGTTTTACACCCCCCCCCCCCCTTCCGCCAAATTAATTTTTCTAGCAGTTATAGTAAAAATATCATTATTCACATATGTTACAAAAAATAATGTATCACTGGAATCTTTAACAGCTATTCTTTTATATCTTGGATGACCGTGCCTTACGTAACAATTTCCTATATATTTCCCAAAAACTCTTCATACATTTAGATTAGATGCCGTTTTTGTTATGGAAGTTAATTATTACTTGCATTTCTAGTTAAAAGTGCTCAGTTGTCAGTTTATTTCGCTGATCAGTCCACCATTGTTTCAAAATATGGTTATTATTTTTAAAATTTATAATTATTCAACTACCGACAAGACACACTCGTACTGAAAGCTCACCTCGATTGTAAACACTAAATTTAAACTGTATATATGGCGCTCAAAATTCATTTTTGGCAAATAGAACACGCATGATTTTAAGAAACTGCAATAGACAAGAATAGAGTTCATTAAAGAATGACTGTTGTTTCGTTTTAAAGTGCAGATTTGCATTATTCACGAGCAAAACTGCGGTCATGCCAAAATCGGGACAATTTGCATCCCGACTAGAGCCTAGGCGGGAAACGGGACATCGATGCTCAAATTGGGACAGTCCCCCTTAAATCGGGACGTCTGGCATCCCTAAATCTTCTATATAAACTTAGGGCTGGGAGGTTTTGGGGAGAGAAGGAAAAACATAACGTATACTGGATTCTGAATGTTTGGTTTCCCGCTGCAGCAACCATCGAGTGCTGCATGTGAGACTACAATGCTTTGTGGCACGGAAACCAATTAGTCTGACTTTAATTGACGTTTTCTAGTTAATTTCATGAGTTTGTAACCTGTATTAAGCTTTTTTTAAACTCTTATATTAAGACGACGTTACCTTAGAAGAATCCCTTATTGATAAAATAGAAAATTGTAACACAGTTCTTATAATAGATGCAAATATTGTAGTGCAGCCATGAATCACTGAATCATAGTAAAGCAATCCTACGACGTTGGGAATCCGTGTGACGTCACAACGAGGGACCAACTTCCCTCGACTCACACCATACGAATCCGCGGAACCTGTATAATCTACTGGACAAGGGTTTTAATCAATGAGGGTATTGCTGAGGTTCTGTACCTTTCAGTCTTACACCTAATTACGCTATATTCATTGTTTAACCTATCTGGTCTTTAGTTACACCGTACATAGGGCTTTAGCCAACAACTGTATCTACTTGACTTAACTAACTTCTTACCTAAATTCACAAGTAACTTATTGAACCTATTTTCTCTTTTTTTAAGTTTAGGTTTTTTACAGGTATGGTTGTAATTACTATCACTAACATATGAGTCGGTCATTATACCTAAGCACTTCTTTTCAACTGATATAATTTTGTCAACAAGTTTCTTTGAGAGTCTATTACTCCACAGAACTGAGGAATATTCTGAATTAGGTCGCGCGTACGTTATATATCCCATAAGTAGTTCCTGTTCACTGAATCCATGATATTTCAATTTTCGGAGTATAAATATTTTCTTTAAGGCCTTGGCTATGTTTCCTTCAGTGTTGTCAGTCCAATTATTATTGTCAGCACTATTATTAATGACTACACCTAGTAGTTTAGTAGTAACAACGATTGCTGAAGTTATCTCATTAATTTTTAATTTATTACTACTGTATCTCTTATTTTTACTGAAATCCATAATCATGACACAGCATTAATGGATTCAGTACCATTTTTAGTTCTGTGGACCAGTGGTTTATATCCTTTAATATTGTTGCATACAAGGTTTATCACAATAATGGACATTTTCCACAAGTTTCATATCGGCTACATAGCCCTTTAAACAATTTTTGACATTATTTGGCAAATTCCCATATTTATTTTCATAATTTAATAATTTATTGATTAATATTATAAACAATAGAGGTGCTAATTTTGTGCCCTAAGGTTTGCCATTAAAAAAATTCTTGATTTCAGATACCTCATTATTATCTTTTACACACTGGGTTCTATTAGACAAGAAGTCTTCCAGCCAATTAACATTACATGGGTCAATTCTAATTGTCAATAGATCACTATTATTATTATTATTTAACAAGTGGTTCAGTGGAGACTGACGCCGCCGAGGCCCTATGTATAATGGTCTATCAAAGACACTCTATTTAAACAAAATAGACAGTAAGAGATAGAAATACACTACACCAGGTCAATTAGTGAGCCTGCCCGTGGCTCGCGAGAACGCCACAAGCTGACCCATTGATGCTTTCACTAAAACAAAGGCTGGGCATGAAGTCAAGAAGTGAATAGGAGTATCATCATCCTCCTCACAGTGCAAGCACAATGGAAAATCCAATAAACCTATCCTCCATCCATGGCTTCTCCACGCCCTATGCCCAGTCACAAGCCCAATCAACCACCTTAATTGATCCCTGGGATAACGCACTAAAAAGGCATTACCATAAAATGGTGATCCTTACGATGGGATATCCAGAGCTTGGCCATCCAACAGCTACGCAAGCCAGTCCATTTTCTATCATGCTGACGTCTTGCCAATTCCGCAATAGACAGCAGAGATTGGGACTGGAAGTATTGGTCTAGGAGCAAACTGCATAGCACTCCTACCATCATGTGAAGCCTTTGCAAGTCTATCCGCCTCCTCATTACCCCTGAACCCTGAGTTAGCAGGGACCCACACCAACTCAACCTCGCAACCCCTGTCAACAAGTCTATTGAGGTACCAGTGGCAGTATCCTACAACACCAGATACTGTATAAGGCCTGGATAGCGCACGCAAAGAACTCTGACTATCACTGAAGACTCTAACCGGGAGATCCCAGAGTTCATTCTCCAGCAACCAATGAGCCACCAGAGAAATTCCAAAGGTCTCACACTAAAAAACAGGCAACAGCACCTAAATACACGGATAAAGCCAGGAGGGTGGATATCACACCACGGCTTCGATCCTAAATAAGAACCCCACAGCCAGCATTATCACCCTCACGTGAGCTGTCTGTGTAACACACCACACCACCACTCCCAAGGGACAAGTCCCTCACCCTATCAGCACGTGACCCAATTGCCACTGTCAACCTTCGATATTCCAGGTTCACATAAGCCCAATCGACAGGCATCCTGAGCATTTCATGGTCGACAATGAATATATTTGATGATGCTGACGATGCACTAAACCAATTTGAGCATTCAGTTACTGATATTATTAACCAGTACGCACCAATTATTTATCGACGTGCAAAGTAAGCTTTCTGAGTGGCTCACGGCTGTTATTAAGCAAATGCAAGTATAAAGCTTAAATTTTAAGTTCTAGATAGTAAGTACAAAGCTTGACGCAACAAAATAAATAATGAGGTCAAAATTGCAAAGTATAGCTTTTATCAACGCCAGTTTTCAGAGGTAACTATATCCAGTAATATATGTAATATCTATAATAGACTTGTAGGTAAATTCAAATCAGCCCCAGTAAGTTTTAATCTTAAAATAAACGAGAAAAGTATTACACAGAATAAAGAAGTATCGAATGCGTTGGCTACGTTGTTTGTATTGAATGGCTCAAATGACAATGTGTATAATACTACGCCTGTTGATTGTAGCAACATCCAGCCATTTACTCAGGAAGAGGTTGTTAATTGCTTTAAGCCTATTAAAAAGAAGAAAAATGCTAATCTGAATGAGCTATCGTACAAATTACTTGATAACTGCATGAGCGAGCTTGAATTACCGCTTACACTTCTTTTTACGCAGTCTCTAGTTTTGTGTGCATATCCCTTAAGATTCAAATGTGCTGTAGTGACTCCGTTGTATAAAGGTAAAGGTTCTATTTTTAGCTCTTCTTCATATCGCCCTATCTCTTCTCTTCCTTTGTTAAATAAATTATTTAAAAAAATAATTTACTATAGAATATTGAATGTAATATAGCTGTGCGGCCAACAGCATGATTTGAGGAGTAAACGTTCGTGCTTAACTGCTAGTTTAAAATTTACGCAGGACGTTTTTAATTATATAGACGTAAAGTGTGGTCGGGTTATTGCAGTTTTTATTGATTTACAGAAGGCCTTTGACTCCATACCCCATAAGAAGCTAATCATCAAGCTAAGGGACGACTTTGGAGTTCAAGGGCATCTTTTAAAATTAATAATAAATTATTTTTGTAATCGTAGTTTTAAAATTAAAATAGGTACTTTTGTTACAGTCGTATGATCTCCAACTAGGGGTTCCAAAAGGTACTATTTTGGGACCTTTGCTTAATATTATTTACATTGACAAAATTGGTGAGATTATAATTTAGGATGTAGACTACATTTTATATGCAGATGACCTCGTGCTGTACTATCATGCGCCTGTTTTTACTTTAATGGTTGACCATATGCAGATGTGCATTAACAGTGTAAGTAAATTGTTTAATTGAAATGGTCCTACAGTGAATGTTGGGAAAACCAAATTCATGATTTTGCACAAACTGCATGATAATAAGGTCCCTGGTGCTGTAACATTGACCTGCAATGGTGATGATATTGAAAGAATTCAAACATTCAAGTATTTGAGTATAATTATAGATTGCAATTTAACTTTTTCGAATCATTTTACATATGTAAGGAATCGTGATTCATCAGCCCTAGGCATGTTGTGTAACTTCAAAAAGTACCTTAATTTTAATATATTTATAATCATGCTAAATGCTTATGTACTATCTATCCTGACTATTGTCCTCATGTTATTTGTATTTAAAGTAATGAAATATAGGTCTTATACCATACCTGCCTATTGATTTATATTGTCTTATATGTGTTATCATATCATGAGTAATGAGCTATCATATTATAAGTAATGCGACATGTATCAATTCTTGATTATTTCCGTCTTCTCGATCACGATTGTGCACTAATACAGCGTATAGGTAATTAGAGAATGTAATTAGGACAAGGCTTCCGTTAAAGCATGCTTTTCACATGTCACTAAATTACCACTAACTACAATTACTAGGTTAGTCATTCACCATTAGTTCTATTACTCACTCACTGTATTTTCTATATGCTAATTAATATCTGAGTTAGTCTCTAATTACTAACGTCATTCTATTTCCTATATAATCATTAGCGTCTAAATTAGTTACTAAATATTTACTAACGTCAATGAGTTAGTCAGACCTTAATGAACTTCTAATAGCATTTACTACATCTGTCCGACTATACAAACCTTAAATTTTCTCTGAATAAATATCTTAATTTACTAACTGCTCTTACTATTGCAACTGAACTAAGTGAAACACGAGAAATCTTTCACTTCATTTCTCATACTCACTTATACATCATATAGTCAGTACCATCCATAACTAGTATGTAAAGAAGGAACCAGGCCGTGCTACACGGTATAGTGACTTGCATTTATTAGAATATCCGCTTAAGTGTAAGTCAAAGGCATATCAAAGTTTCTTTGTTTATCGTTCTGTTTGTACTTGGAACAGTTTACCTGATTCTGTTAAATGCAGTGAGGGTAAAATTTGTGATGATTTTTTGTGTAAGTTAAATGACATCATTGTTAACATTCGTAAGCATCCCCCGTAATTTACATGTGTACACGCCTACTATATTTTTTGGTATCGACGCAATCAATGGAATTAGTATAATCTACTATGTATTTTTAATTTATCCTAATGTGTGCTTTATAATTTAAATTTTCTAATTTTGTGTTTGGTTTGGTGTGTTTAGTGTCTAGTTTTTGAAATCAGTACTATGTATTGTAAATCCTGACACGTAATAAAGCTAAATTAAATCAAATCAAATCAAATTGGGGCACATATGCCCTATCCCTCACAGATAGCCGTATGACTACCCAGACCACCAAAAAACGGATGAACAGTCCACAACTCTCTTGTTTTCAGCCTATGCATAGATTTTATGGCCACTGCCTTTAGACAGATGTCCAAAGAAATGAGACTGATTAGAAATTCCATAGCCGCTCTTGGCGTTGAACTAGGACAACTAGTGATCATAAGACACGCCTGGTGCTGTGCTCTGCTCATCTTTCTCAAATACAAGCTTTTCTCAAGTGCAAGGGACCAATCGACACTCGCATATTCGAACACAGGTCGAACACGCGATGTGTAGGTCCACTTCGTAACACTTGGAGCGATCCCCCATTTTCTCCCTACCATGCGTTTTCACCTGGCCAAAGTCACCTGTGCTCTGCTCAGAACTGATTTGAGTTGGGGAATTTACGTCAGATGCTTGTCTAGGACAACACCCAGGTGGGTCACACTACGGCGGACTTCTAGTCACACCCCCCTATACCTAATTGCAGAGAGACAGAGCATGGTGTTCCTCGTGAACAACAGCAGCCACGTTTTCTCGGCATTTAATCCAAGTCGTACTTCTACACACCAGTCACTAATAATTTCAAGACCACCAGTAAACCGATGTGTGAGTGTACTTAGCACTATGCCGCCTTGAAGCAACCCAGTATCATCAGCATACCCTTGCGACAGAGTAGACGACGCTCTCTGCCGTAACCTAGTCAACAGACCATCCATCACAAGATTTCACAGGAGAGGCGAAGTTACCCCACCCTGCGGACATCCTTTTTTAACATCTCGATGTCTTGAACTACCATTGATCTCAGACACAGGTCGTCTATGTCTAAGACCAGAGTCAATCTATCTACTAAGCAAAGAGCAAACACCAAACCTATATAGTACCGCAACAATAGCACTGAACATATTATTATTAAAGGCCTCCTAAATGTCAGCAAAGGCTCCAGGGACCATCTGTCCGGACTCTAGAGCCCTCTCCACATATGCAACCATCCTGTGTATAGCCGCATCAGTAGAAAGTCCCCTATAAGTACGCGAACTGATGAATAGCCTTGAGCTTACTCTCAAGCTCAGGTGTCCTAATAAGCCCATCCACCAACCTCTCAAGGACCTTCAACAACACCGGAGCCAACTGAATAGGCCTCCATGAAGAGGCCTTTCAGTAGTCCCCCCTGCCCGGCTTAGGTATAAAGACTACCTGCGCCACCATCCAACAAAGCGGAACAGTGCCAAGTGCCAAGCATGCTTGATAAAGAGCCACCAACCGCCCATTAATAACTGGCAGACACCTTTTCACAAGCACAGGTTGTATTCCATCCGAACCAGCAGACGTGAATGGGTTGAAACTCCAAACAGCAGTCTGCACCTTGTACTCCGTGACACTCCCTAAGCACCCATGCGCATTCAGGGATCGCAACCCGTGATCGGGAATGTAACCCTACTCATTCCCATTTCCAGGAAAGTGATGCCGCAAAATAACATCAAGGGTCTTATCCATAGACACAGTTCGACGACTAGTCTCGTTGTCCAGGATGAACCCAGGTGTCCTAGCGGCACCACCCTCCAGACTTCAAAGACACTTAACATCATCTCCAAACTTACCCACTACACTACATATATAGCTTACTTATTAATATGATGTAATCCACCAAACCCGTCTTCGTGGCTTAGGGGAGCTTGCTCTGTCCTAAATAATCCTCGCCAGATTCTTTTTTAGATCTGTGGAGGGAACCGAAGTCGGTAGCCAGTTTAGACCCTCTCGCATGAGAATGGTACAGTGGTAATACTTGGCTTGGGGAGGAGAGTTTGAGAGTTGTATGAATGTTCAAGGTACATGAGTTTGCTTTCGTTTATCTGTATCAGTTTAATACTGATGGCGACAGAGGCGATAGCAATAATAGACGACATTAGTCTGCTCAATGCCGGGCGTAAGCATGAACATAATAAGCCAATTCAATATATCTTTCCAAACCACTCTGCAAATAGCTGCTGCCACTTTCGCTCGTGGAGGATTGGAGGGCTAACTGGCGGGGTGGGCGAGCGGGCTTATTTCATTTAGTCAGAGAGTGATGACCTCTGCCTACTTGATTCTACCTACTTGGTCTTCCTCGTCCATGAGCAATCGTGGTCGGAAGGTCTTTAATAAACTCCTAAATAAGGACGTAAAATAAATGATTGCAAAGTGGTCCGCAGCGAGTTGCGACGAACACCAAATACTACAAGTGTAGGTATTTCAATGATGCGAAGCCCAATGCGATTTAGTATAATACTACTTCGCGGGATCTTCAAATCACACAGTAAAATTGTAATGAGTGAGACTATAACAGTAAGGTTGAAAAATCTCTATACTCAAGATACAAACATTATGTAATCCACCACATCGAATGCCTTACTTAAATCAAGTAACGCGACAATTACGTAAGATTTACCACAATCAATTGATTTAAAGATAAAATCATAAAGATTAATTAAATAATGGATAGTTGACGCGCCCTCTAGGGACCCGAACTGGTTTGAACTAATTTCTACCTATTTACATAATTTATAACATTTTTGAAATACTTGACCGAATTGGTCGAGTGATAGCTCATTTTAAAGCCCTTGGAAAATGAAAAAAATGACTTTTTTAATTTTCCCTTCGAGCCCATACAACACTTTTTATAGTGATTTTTCGAGAAAAAAACCGGTTTTTTCAAAATAATTCCGAAACTGTTAGAGTATCACTTATGAATACAATATACAATACAATACAACAATCACCTATGAACTCCAGCATAATTAGATTCTGCTAATCATTACGGTTTTAGTGATGTATTATTTGTATGCAAATTCTGTGAGTGACCGGTCCAAAAATCAGATTTTACATTTCGACAACACGTTTGCGGGAGATTCAAACTGTTTTATTTTATACGGTAGATAAAGGGCCGCACATAAATAGTGCCACCCACTATGATGGTGAGTCAGCTGCAAATACATACACCCTTTTATAAGCATATTATTATTTATTTCTATCTTTATGTTATAATTATGCTTAAGAGGATGACGCATTTGGAAGGTGGGTCCTAAAATAAGCTAAAGTTGGCTGACGCCATTTGTGGCCGGCCCCTCATTTTCCACAACCAGCTTTCTTTAGTTCTTTTCATGGAGGCACAGTACAGTTTAACCTTCTGTCTGCTCAATGGTTATTAATTAAGATTGAATGCTTTTACATTGCTGAGGGGCTTTATAGTATCAATAATCATGAATTTGTAGTATTACTTTTATCTATTTACATTCAAATCTAAAGTATGCTAATGGGTAGAAACAATAAATAATATCTAACCGCAATGTAAGTACGTAGCGCCAATGACCAAACTTCATCCCAACATAAAAATACAGTACTTAATTTGTATTTTACAAACAAAATACAGTACTTGTATTATTTTACAACAACAAAAAATTATCATTCTTCAATGATCTACCAAGTAACCAGTTTAAATAATATTTAAACATTCATGATAAATTTTTATAGCGATTTTTCGAAAAAAACCGGTTTTTTCAAAATAATTCCTAAACTGTTAAAATATCACCTGTAAACTCCAACATAATTAGATTCTGCTAATCATTACGGTTTTATTGATGTATCATTTGTATGCAAATTCTGTGAGTTACCGGTCGAAAAATCAAATTTTACATTTCTACAACACTTTTGCGGGAAATTCAAACTGCTTCATTTCATACGGCTGATTTTAAGGGATTGAACACAAATAGTGCCAATCACATTGAGGGTTGGTCAGCTGGAAATAAATAACACCCTATCATACACATTGCCGTTTTTGATGCTATGTTTAAGGAGGTGACGCAGTAGGTGGGTGGGGGGGGGGTTAAAATATGCTAAAGTTGGCTGGGGGACTTCCAAATTTTATATGTTTTCGTGTCGAGTATTTCTAAAGTTTTTCAGATTATGTAAATAGGCAGAAATAAAATCAGTGTATTATTTTAAAACCGTACTAAATTGTGTAAATATGCACAAATAAAGAATACTATACATTAATCGTAGAAGAAAAACAAATACAAAAGCAAATACTATATGCTACTGCTCAATATTACTGTTAAGGCTACCATTAAACAAGGGGCGCAGCCCCTTGTTTTTTTGAAATAACTTGATTATACAGCTTTTGGAACAAAACCTTCCTGAATTTTTCCAAACACATTGACTTGGGATATTGGTCTAAAGCTGCTTATACTCAGATTGTTAGTATCTTTTGGAATAGGAGTAATATATCCTGCTTTCCATGCGTCTGGAATTATAAATTTTGAAAATGACAAATTGTACAAGAATGTAATAGGAGTAGCCAGTAAAAAGCTTAATTCTTGAATTACATTAGAAGGTATGCTATTTAGTAGCTATTTAGTTTTTTATTTAGCTTGCCAAATTGTTTAAGGACGTGTATATCACTCAACCTTATATGTATAATTATAATTTTTTGACAGTACAGGATCATTTTTGGTTAGCAGTGAGTACATTCTGTTTATATTGCTAAAATAATCATTTATGGCGGTAAGTGTCTCTGCCTTATTATTATGATTATTGACTAACTTAATTTGGTTTAATATCGACTTTTTGGTTTTGGTACTGCATATTTGTTAGACTACCTTGTAAAAACCTTTACAGTTATCTTTAACAATACAATTTTGCAAATTATCATTGAATTAAAATTTGGCTTTCTTAATTTTATTGACTAATTTCTCTTTAGTAATAGTATAATTTATATCATTTTTTAATTTGAATTTATACACAGCTTTAGACAACCTTCCTATTTCTCCTGTTACCCAAGTTGGATCATTAACAGTTTGTTTTTTCCGGGAATGCTTGGTTATAAGCATCCATTAGGTACCTATTGAAAATACAATTCAATTTGTTAACGTCATCAAAAGTATAGCAATCGGCCCAGTCATAAGAAGATACTTTGTTGACAAATACTTTCTAGATGCTGAGCTTAAGCATCTATTGAAATGGTCATGTCTGTCTGTCTATTGCGACATACAATATTCACGTATTTTAGTCATACAGGTAGTTACAGGTAGTAACAGGTATTCATATATAAGTTAAGTATTGTATGCCCAACTTCGTAGGTTAAGAAAGAATTATATTTTACATACCATCCATCTGTGAATGTGTGAAGTATAAATAATAATATAATTGATGAGTCTAGCTATATGTCGCATTAGATGAATAAGGAATGCGCTGATGAACACATAGCTGAGCTATGCATAGACATACTACGTGTGAAGTATGTATGAGACGGATGTTTATGTCTTGTCGCTGATGTCTGCGAATTCAAGTAGAATTCAAGTTCAAGTTCTATTTTCATTATCAATCTTTAATAGACATAAACATTGACGGCAATATTTCTTATTTGTATATTGAGACCAAACACTTTATTCCTTTGATTCTTCAGAAGAATTAAATAAATGTAGAAATCACGGAATTCTCTAATTAATTAATTATTAGGACAATTCGTAAAGTATCAGAATATTTAAATTAATGTGTCTGGGTAGAACCATTAGTTTAAGGATATTGGTAAAACATGATGAAATGTATTTACTTAAATTATAATTTTGACAATTGTAACAATGCGGTAGTCTTAGTCAAAGCCACAACACCAAATTCATAAATTGTAATTATCATTGTCAACCGAGTTTAATTCAGTAAGAATTGGAGAGCATAAAATCAATCGTGAATCTGTGATCAAGTCAAGAACAAGTCTTCTGAGAGAGTCCAGAATCTTTTTCATTTACCCTCTTTGCATCCCTAATTATCTGCGGTGTCCGTTAGTACAGTCAGCTCATTTAATCTCGTTTATACCACTGAGTTATTTGGGCCCCCACACCTTACGTGGGCGTTATCAGCACTTTCCGACAGGTCTACTGGTTACCTTACTTTTTCCAAGTATTTTATAATAAATGATCCAAGTTAAAGTTCAAAACCTTAACACTGTCTGTCTGTCTGTCGATGCCGTGTCTGTCTGTTGGTCATGCTCTACAGGTCGCAATTCTGAACTGATTTTGTTCGAACAAGTTTTAAATAATCAGAAATACGAGTGAAAAGAGCCCTATTGTTTTTGAGGTCAATCGGACTAACCAGTTTTTTACAATTAACGGTTATATGGACCACTTTTTTGAGCGTTTGAAATAAGTTTTGACAAAAATGGGAGTCGGCTACTCTTTACACGCAAATACATACTTCATAAAACTAGGTAGGTAAGTACGTGCGCAGTACGTATACCGCCCGTTCCACACTGTTGGAATACCGTGTACCTAAGTGGAATACGAGACAGAGTGCTGATGGCGTTCCCAACTGATGTCCTTATTACATTTTCTGACTCTAACCCACCCACTTTTCGTCAATAAAGCTAATTATAATGAAAATAGGAAATTTTGAAGCACACCTACTTGTCGAAATCATAACATCATTTGTAAATGCTTCCTTCGCTTACACTTTCTATGCTTCATTGTTTGCTCAAATGGACTATGGGCTTCGCATTTCTCACTTTAGCTCATGCGTACGATATTCGTGGTAACTTGTCAGGGATCGTCCATAATGATGTTCTTCAAATATTATAGTTTTAAGTACTTGCATTTCCAACAATAAAAATTTTTCAGCCTATTTTAATATACCTACCTAAGCATATTTTTATTGGTTATAGATATTTAGGTATCGCCCATAATGACGTCCTTCAAATATTAGTCTTAAGTACCCCATTTGCAGCTTTACATTTTTTTCTAACCTCTTTTACCTACATGTAATGAACTTCCCTACATTGGTTAATGGTATTTAGGGATCCACTATAAACGACGTCCTTCAAATAGCACAGTTTTTAGTACCCTCCCGCCCCCTTTCCAACATTAAAATTTTTTCCAGCCTATTTTAAAATACATGTAATGAACTTACCTAGGTATATTCGTAATAGATTTTTAGGGACCGTCCTTAATGACGTCCCTCAAATATTAAAGTTTTAAGAACCCTCATTTCCAACAAAAATTTTTTCAACCTGCTGCTTTAAATACATGTATCATAATTTTAAGTACACCCCCCCCCCCTCTCCAACATTAAATTTGTTAAAATGCTGAGCAAGCATCTACTGGAATGGCGTTGGCTGTCTGTTTGTTTGTATGGCTGCAGCTCACACGCTACATTTCACATGCTACATGTCACATTTTTGAATTGATTAAATTCAAACAACTTTCTATCGTCCGCAAGTTTCAGAAACGAGTGATATGTAGTTTTTGGTTAGAATCTGGTTAGGCATCTAGCCACAATTAAATTTGATTGGACCAAAGCTAAAAAACATCTTTTGAAGTGAAACAAAAGGGGTGAAAATTCATCAAGGTAGATACATAAATGTGAGCTTGTCATGTTTCGCCAATAAAAATGCACGGAATCTTTTCACAAATTTACATTACAAATAGAGCTATTTATCTATGCACGTTCACAGGACAGCCAAGTATTGTCGTATTGTGGTCGTGAGTTTGGGAATACAGTGCCAAATTCAAAGATCTTCATGCGCAGGTCCGGGCACTAGGCTTTGATTACCACCTCAGCTTTTGGCATCCAACTTCCTTACTGCATTTCACGTACCTACGTATATGGCTCATACATGGTAGCGGTTATTCCGTACGTCTTTCTTTGTCACTATTTTACAGATCTCCCTTTTTTAGATGTTGAGCTTAAGCATCTATAGGAATGGCTATGTCTGTCTGTCTGTCTGTCTGTCTGTCTGTCTGTCTGTCTGTCTGTCTGTCTGTCTGTCTGTCTGTCTGTCTGTCTGTCTGTCTGTCTGTCTGTCTGTCTGTCTGTCTGTCTGTCTGTCTGTCTGTCTGTCTGTCTGTCTGTCTGTCTGTCTGTCTGTCTGTCTGTCTGTCTGTCTGTCTGTCTGTCTGTCTGTCTGTCTGTCTGTCTGTCTGTCTGTCTGTCTGTCTGTCTGTCTGTCTGTCTGTCTGTCTGTCTGTCTGTCTGTCTGTCTGTCTGTCTGTCTGTCTGTCTGTCTGTCTGTCTGTCTGTCTGTCTGTCTGTCTGTCTGTCTGTCTGTCTGTCTGTCTGTCTGTCTGTCTGTCTGTCTGTCTGTCTGTCTGTCTGTCTGTCTGTCTGTCTGTCTGTCTGTCTGTCTGTCTGTCTGTCTGTCTGTCTGTCTGTCTGTCTGTCTGTCTGTCTGTCTGTCTGTCTGTCTGTCTGTCTGTCTGTCTGTCTGTCTGTCTGTCTGTCTGTCTGTCTGTCTGTCTGTCTGTCTGTCTGTCTGTCTGTCTGTCTGTCTGTCTGTCTGTCTGTCTGTCTGTCTGTCTGTCTGTCTGTCTGTCTGTCTGTCTGTCTGTCTGTCTGTCTGTCTGTCTGTCTGTCTGTCTGTCTGTCTGTCTGTCTGTCTGTCTGTCTGTCTGTCTGTCTGTCTGTCTGTCTGTCTGTCTGTCTGTCTGTCTGTCTGTCTGTCTGTCTGTCTGTCTGTCTGTCTGTCTGTCTGTCTGTCTGTCTGTCTGTCTGTCTGTCTGTCTGTCTGTCTGTCTGTCTGTCTGTCTGTCTGTCTGTCTGTCTGTCTGTCTGTCTGTCTGTCTGTCTGTCTGTCTGTCTGTCTGTCTGTCTGTCTGTCTGTCTGTCTGTCTGTCTGTCTGTCTGTCTGTCTGTCTGTCTGTCTGTCTGTCTGTCTGTCTGTCTGTCTGTCTGTCTGTCTGTCTGTCTGTCTGTCTGTCTGTCTGTCTGTCTGTCTGTCTGTCTGTCTGTCTGTCTGTCTGTCTGTCTGTCTGTCTGTCTGTCTGTCTGTCTGTCTGTCTGTCTGTCTGTCTGTCTGTCTGTCTGTCTGTCTGTCAGTCTGTCTGTCTGTCTGTCTGTCTGTCTGTCTGTCTGTCTGTCTGTCTGTCTGTCTGTCTGTCTGTCTGTCTGTCTGTCTGTCTGTCTGTCTGTCTGTCTGTCTGTCTGTCTGTCTGTCTGTCTGTCTGTCTGTCTGTCTGTCTGTCTGTCTGTCTGTCTGTCTGTCTGTCTGTCTGTCTGTCTGTCTGTCTGTCTGTCTGTCTGTCTGTCTGTCTGTCTGTCTGTCTGTCTGTCTGTCTGTCTGTCTGTCTGTCTGTCTGTCTGTCTGTCTGTCTGTCTGTCTGTCTGTCTGTCTGTCTGTCTGTCTGTCTGTCTGTCTGTCTGTCTGTCTGTCTGTCTGTCTGTCTGTCTGTCTGTCTGTCTGTCTGTCTGTCTGTCTGTCTGTCTGTCTGTCTGTCTGTCTGTCTGTCTGTCTGTCTGTCTGTCTGTCTGTCTGTCTGTCTGTCTGTCTGTCTGTCTGTCTGTCTGTCTGTCTGTCTGTCTGTCTGTCTGTCTGTCTGTCTGTCTGTCTGTCTGTCTGTCTGTCTGTCTGTCTGTCTGTCTGTCTGTCTGTCTGTCTGTCTGTCTGTCTGTCTGTCTGTCTGTCTGTCTGTCTGTCTGTCTGTCTGTCTGTCTGTCTGTCTGTCTGTCTGTCTGTCTGTCTGTCTGTCTGTCTGTCTGTCTGTCTGTCTGTCTGTCTGTCTGTCTGTCTGTCTGTCTGTCTGTCTGTCTGTCTGTCTGTCTGTCTGTCTGTCTGTCTGTCTGTCTGTCTGTCTGTCTGTCTGTCTGTCTGTCTGTCTGTCTGTCTGTCTGTCTGTCTGTCTGTCTGTCTGTCTGTCTGTCTGTCTGTCTGTCTGTCTGTCTGTCTGTCTGTCTGTCTGTCTGTCTGTCTGTCTGTCTGTCTGTCTGTCTGTCTGTCTGTCTGTCTGTCTGTCTGTCTGTCTGTCTGTCTGTCTGTCTGTCTGTCTGTCTGTCTGTCTGTCTGTCTGTCTGTCTGTCTGTCTGTCTGTCTGTCTGTCTGTCTGTCTGTCTGTCTGTCTGTCTGTCTGTCTGTCTGTCTGTCTGTCTGTCTGTCTGTCTGTCTGTCTGTCTGTCTGTCTGTCTGTCTGTCTGTCTGTCTGTCTGTCTGTCTGTCTGTCTGTCTGTCTGTCTGTCTGTCTGTCTGTCTGTCTGTCTGTCTGTCTGTCTGTCTGTCTGTCTGTCTGTCTGTCTGTCTGTCTGTCTGTCTGTCTGTCTGTCTGTCTGTCTGTCTGTCTGTCTGTCTGTCTGTCTGTCTGTCTGTCTGTCTGTCTGTCTGTCTGTCTGTCTGTCTGTCTGTCTGTCTGTCTGTCTGTCTGTCTGTCTGTCTGTCTGTCTGTCTGTCTGTCTGTCTGTCTGTCTGTCTGTCTGTCTGTCTGTCTGTCTGTCTGTCTGTCTGTCTGTCTGTCTGTCTGTC